>OZ026809.1:1369023-1705258 GCA_964023185.1 Macaria liturata
ACGTTATATTAGAATGGTTGTTTACATGTATGTTAGTTTAAACGGATCTTAAAACTTTCACATTGTGTATCGTTTTTTTGTATAACCTATTTGGCATCATAATTTCAATTTCAAAATATCTTTATTCAATAATTATTATATCTACATACAGACACTAGCGTACATTGGCATTTGGCATCATAACAAATTGACCAATTTTGATCTAGTTTAACCTACCGCTACTTATAATTTACTGAATGACAGACACTCGTTATTACCTGTCACCAAATCCCCCACCGCGTCCAAGGCTTAATGAAACAAGCCTCCAGATTCCATGACATTTTGTTGTTCGAATAACAACTTCTGTTAAGGTTTAGGGCCTCCTTCCCTGGAGTCTTAAATATTTAGTAGGTATTATCGTATCGGATAGAAGCTTGTCTTTATTATTTTTATTGGCCATTTTAAGACTATTGGAACGTGAGGGATTTCGCTAATTTGAGCTCCGTGCGTATCTTAGAGATAGGGATTTTGGAGGAAATTATCGGAGTTTGTTTCGGAAAAATGGTATTAGTAAATACCTAATTTCTAGACGATTTCTTAAATTGCTTCTGAGATCTTATACTATCATCATACCAAAAATCAAGATGATCCATCTCTCAGTTGTGATATGAAAACGAACCAAAGGGACCTTTGTGTTCAAACATTTATCCTAGCCTTTTATTATTTAACTTGCCTTTTTTAAAACAATACTATTTTTTATTTATTTAACTTTACCGTCATTCACTACCTTCACGTCAAAATTTTAATCACCTCTAACGATTAAACAGCCTAATTAATTTTAATACGGCAACGTAAGAATATTATGGTCTATTAACAGAGGCACTATTAACTAAAGCTACTGCCGACCTGTGCGAACATAAACTTAAAGTTATACTTGTTTAATTTTGTGTTAGAATATTTAAACAGATACATATATTTGAGAACAGTAGCTTTGAAGAATTGAATAGTTACAGAATAATCAGCAAAAATCCATTTCAACAAAATTATGAAGTGAAAATTTTGAGTGGCATTGCATTTGGGCGATTTATTGGGTCAGAAGAAATTTAAAATCAAAGGCCTTAGTTGTTTGTTGTAGGGCGGCAGTAGTTGAACCATTTATTCTGAAGATGGTGTGAAAACTCTGAACACTAGAATTGACCACTCTAGGAAAAATAAAAATAAAAGATTCAGTTGAATAAACTTTAATAAAGTATGATTTCAATCGCAAATAGTACTTTTCGTATATCTATCTCTATTCATCATCTAGTTAATAAGCCCTTGCAAATTTAAGGTGGGTTCTTTTACACCCCATCACACGTCCAGATAAAAACAAGGAATTATTCTCCAAGGAAATTCCAAGACACTGACATGCTCCATTCTATCAAGCCCCTCACATTCCTCCATAATACTCACATAAACCTTTTAGCTGCAGTAACATAAAGGGTCCAAAATACCCCGTAAACTTAACCCTGTGTTAATTAAAGTGTTAATGGGCGCAGCGTTTTTACACGGTGGCTTTCTTGTTTATGTTAGGTGTAATTGTTTTGTTTTAAAAACGGGCTTTGAAAAACCATGTGAAAAAGGGGGAATTTAATTAGAAATTTTATAGCGTTTTATATAAGGTTGATTAATCGTTATAAAGGCATCCTTCAACACTTAAAAAACTAATTTAGTTATACGTTATATGAATTTTTGTTTCGCTAATTTCCAAAAATCATATTTACTTTTTCATTGCTTCTGCCGTATGTTTTTTTTTGTAATTATTTTAAGCCCTATTTAAAGATATTCGTAAGTTACCAGTGACTCTGTTTATAGTTTAATAGATCACGCGAATTACGACAATTAAATTTTACAATTCTGGCAATTATTCTATTCAATTCTAAATATATATACGAGTAAACTGTGCCAATATCAAAAATCTTACGTACCCGTCTTCGAGCGTCTTATTAAAAACCGTCTTCTACTACCTTATTAACCTAATACTCAAATACACTTCCCCCTACTTTCAAAAAAAACCTCGTGCGAGGCAAAAAATGGGAAATCTTACCGGTCCAGACTAATTAAGGTAAAAGTTCGCAAAGAAAAGTATACACGGACAAGGAAAATAAGGAAAGTGAATCTGACCTAGATAATACCATGTAACTCTAACAATGTATGTTACTGATTTTTTGTAATAATGAGATTATGTTAGAATATGATAACCTGAAATTAAACATTGCAACCTTAAATATAGGTGTTTCTTCTTACTCCAATTATAATATATGTATGTATTTTATCATTATAAAGCTCTTAGAGCATTGTATACTGGTTAAAATATGTCTCTTATCAATGTTTTAATAGTAGTTTATGCAACTGTCATATAATGAAGGGTATTAAAACACTAATGTGAGTTTATGAAACGAGCGCAGCGAGTTTCATAATAGTAACGAGTGTTTTAATACCCGTGTTATATGCAGTTGCATACACTACTTTATCTTCACTAATGCAATTAATCAAACAACAAGAGTAAAAGCTGACAATAGTTCACGCGTACGTGTATTGTCACAGTGATTTTGCCGCCATTAAAATCTAACCAATGAGAGCGCAGCTGCGCGCATCAATAAAACGGGACCAACCTGATTAGCCCTGCAATCAGGTTGGTCGCGTTTTATTGATGTTATAATGAGATATTACGATATCGATGTGGATATTATACCATCATGTGAAATTGCTTAAATTGAGTGTTTTGTTGTCTGCGCTATAACAGTAGTAATTATAAGTCAAGTATTGGAAACATAAGTAGAATGTTACAACATTAGTGTAGATAAATACTTTTATGCTAGATTCTCATGCAGTAATTTACAATTTTTTTAATCCTGTCAAACAAACAAATGCGGTTTTTATATATTTTAAAATCCTATAGATAGTCTAAATACCTTCAACATATCAGCCTTACCATCCAACATAGTACGACGTTTCTTTCGGCCAATGGACTAAAGCTTCAAAATATCCCTTATCAACATTTATTTTTGTCCGTGTTTTTCTTCCCTCAAGCTTAAAGGCGAATCTCCAAGGGAAAGATAATCCCTTCACCGTACTCCGTTTTAATAAACATTCACGTATTTTATTTTAATTAAAAATTCTCACGTCGCCGCCCCGGGGTGCTCTGGTTTCTTTTTGCCTAGGACTGATTGATGAGGGGTCAAATACTGATATTGTGCGTTTAAGATTTAGAAAAGGAAAAATCTTTTGTATATTTGAGAATCTTCTTGTAATTTACTTTATAATTTGTGTTTGAATATTCAACAGACAACATTTTTTTAACACCGTAATATCTTTTTTCTCATCATACATACGAGTTTGTATGTTTGTATGTCTCAAATTGTGTACAAAATTATTAACCAAAATTTTTCATCTGTTTCAGGTACGATAAGTCCTTTGCAAAACTATAAACAAGAATAAAGGTACCCAAATAATGACAAATCTTTTACTTATGGCTGAAATCAACGCATTATGTAAAGTAAAACTCACCACGCGGTTAATGGAACAAAACAAAAAGAAAATAAAAATATTTTTTAAACAAAGCATTGTTTTAGGTCACATCTGTGTCCTCTCTCGTCCAACCACACCCAACTCAAAATTAAACTCATTTGCAAATGTGTTGCCATCACAGAGTACAAAATAAAACGAAAAGTTTGAATCTTATGGTGGTTCTACACTCGTGTTGAGACACTGGAAATTCGAGACACTAGATTTTACAATATCATTTCTATAAAAAATAAACACTACGTTTGATTCAAATTTGTTCTACTTCGTAAATTACCTTTTTGACACATTAAAAACGATCTGCCTCCGCTCTTAGAAGCGAACGTACTTTTTACCGAGATAAAGATAGAAGTTATCGTTTATTCATATTATTAGACAACCCCGTCACTATTTGCGTTTCGTTATTTATTCTGGTGGATTTAAAAAGAATGAAACAATGCTCAAATATCGAATGGTTGATTCTTTAATTATTTTTTTACTAGTGGACGCCCACGGCTTCATATTATTTCAGGATAAAAAGTAGCCTATGACACCCCTAAAACCTTATGCTACCTACATACCAAAATCATGATGATCCGTTCAGCTGTTTTTGCGTGATGAGTTATGACGAGTTCTGACGCTTAAAGAAACAGACAAACATACAAAAGTTATAAAAACTGCTTAAACCTGTTTTATTATCTACATTTTTTTTCTACTATCTTCTATCGCTATTAGCGATAAGGCCGCCAGTTGTGGCACTATTTTTAAGTCGTTTGTGTTTTTGTTTGTCTTTATTTTTTTTTCAATGTGTGTTACAATAAAGAGTTTTATCTATCTATCTATCTATGTTCAGATTTTTGACCCTATTCAACTTCATTATATGTATAGACATAAGTTGCATTGGTCTACAAAGTCTTCTAAACCGCGAGAGTAAAATGTACATAAATAATTACATTATACCCTCCCAATGATCAGAACCAACCTCACTTATTTTTAATTAAAAATGTTTTGGACTCGATCCATCATTCGACGTTTGGAAATGTTTATTGTTTTCCAGAATAATTAATACTGGCAATGTTTGCACTGAGTAGTCTAAGAGACAGCGGTTCATTTAATTAAGGGGTTTGAATGAGTTGATGTGTAATTAAGATTCAATATTTAATGAATCGAGTCAAATTTAATTTTAACATAAGGTCTATCAGTTTAAAGTTCATAAAGAAAACGTCTACTAGTAGATATATACATAAGGTATGCTGTATTTTCTTTAATGATACCTCAACAATTCTTTGTTTAGAAAGAACAAAACATGATTTATGTAGTAATTGAAAACGTAAATGAAAGAACAATATGAGATTTGATTTTCAAATACTAAACTAAGGTAGAAAAAAAAGCAGTATCTCTATCTCCTCGTCTAAAAACAAATCATTTATTTAGTGAAGGGTTATTAGTGGGAAATATAGCCGACGTTGTAAGGTGAAACACTCAACGCCTTTAACACTTTGAAATAATGACTATTATGGCATGTCATATTATTACAAAGACTTTCTGCATATAATTTGATGTCCTGATGATCTTTAAGAAGAATAAAGTGAAATTACACTTTTGGTTATCATATTAAAAAAGTCATTTTAATTTTAATTTTTAAAGGTTAACATTCAATCAAAACAATTTAATTCAGTTAAACAGGTTATATTTTCCTTTCGACTAGAAGACTATGAGTCATACAAACATACTACCCTATCTATATATACAACAAATTAGGTATTAAAAACTAAAGGTACAGTTTCGAAAGAAACCTAAAACACTGCTTTTGATCTAGCCCATTATCAAACCAACTTCCTAAAACTTTTATTGCCCTAATCGTTAAAGTGGGTACTTGCGATAAGATTTTCGAAACTTCAGTTTCGAACGGGGCAATTCGGGCAAAACTGAAGTTTCCATCCTAAACTGATTATAACTCTTCGAACCTTTCTTTCGACCTTCTGGTCCTAAAAATTCCGATGCCCCCTATTGGGTACGAATCCGAAAAGTAACGTTTCCGAAGTCGATTTAAGTTGGGGTAAGTTGAGCCTTCCGGCTGTATTAGGGGGCGTTCGTCTTGTCTCGAACCAAGGGTGCATCTGGTTTGTGGTAAATGAACTTGGAGTTTACTAACAATGTACCTAGTCTCTAGTTGATATTGTAATGTATTGCTAATCCATATATAATTTATTCAAGTCGAAGACCTCAGTTGCTAAAAAGGATAAAAAAACAAACATAAATAAAGGCCTAGGCTGCAACAATGCTTAACATCAGGCAGGCTGTAGTCAAACGTAAACCTATCCCACGTAAAAAAAACATTTCAAGACATATCACACAGCGCCATCTAGCCCCAAACTAAGCTTACCCTTGTATCATGGGTACCGTACCGGTAGATACCGGATATAATACATAATTATATACTTTTCTTTTGTATCTACTAATATTGAATTTATTGAATCATGACGTAATTCTTTGATAAAATTTCACCATGATTCAAACATTATACTTAGTGATTAAGTCAAATATGTCTCAGAAAATGAGATATAGTTCAGTCGTTTTAAAGCTTATAAATCACAAATAGCCAGACAATTCCAAAAAATAAACAGCCGAATTTAGTTCGGGTTCAAACAGCATATTCTAACAAACTCCCTATCGATTTGACATCTCTCATCAAATCGAAGCCATCACCTAATAGCACAGGTAGATTAATGGCCGCTATATACTCACGTTTATATACATTTATGAAGCGTGCAAAATAACTTGGATAAAATTTGAACTAATAACTTAACATGAACGGGTATCAAAATAAAAGCCTTACATTTCAATAACAGATTAATAAACGGATTAGTAAATATATATTTTTTAAATATCTATGAGGCTTGGTTCCTCCTCCACCTAACGGTGGTTTTGAAGAAATAGCTTTTTAGGAACGCACTACCGCTACACGTTCCATTAGGGTTTGTCCGTTATAGAATGACCAATATGACAGCTGTCATTTCCGTATATTTTACGTGAAAAACTTGAGGGAAATTAATGAAGGTAACAACTGTCAAAATTATCTTACTATAAAGAACAAACCAAAGTATACAAAATTTAAAATTCTTTATTTCATATTTCTTATATTATTATGGAGATTCCTTCTACCTCATCGTACTCTAACTTAATGTACAGTCATTCCTCACACACACACACACACACACACACACACTACACTCACACAATACACAAAATTAGGCTAAGATTTTTCTTTTTAAATATTTCTCTTTTTATTTCTTAATTTCAATTTTTATTAGCTTTGTTTCTGTAAGATTTCCAACCTATTAAAAAAATGTTTCCCTGAAGGAATCAGCTGCTACAACACGAGAGACCACTTTCTCTCAGCGTAGCAGCTGCTCGACATATCTTTTGTTTTCCAAAATGCCCTATTTTAAATTACATTATTAATAAGTATTATTATAAGAATTTGTGTGTCCAATAAACATTTTTATTATTATCCCATATTCATTTATTTACAACTATTTTTAAATTTTTTACAATATATGTATAAAAAAAAAAAGAAACAAATATCATAAAAAACTTAAAACTAGTGATGCCGCCGGCAACGGGGCAGGACCCAAGCAACCGGTGGTAGAGGCTACAAAGAAAGGAACCTCCGGACAATACGCGCCGTGTCAAGGATCACTGCCTTCTGAATCTGTCCCTTAACCCAACCTTCCAAGGAGAGCCTCTCAAGGTGTTGATCGAGGCTCTTTGCTCCGTTCACCGAAACGACTATCGGAACTATCATCGTCGAATCAACACGATACGCAGTCCGTAAAATTCCCCCCTTTGTAGCCTCATAATGAGTGCGCATGTAATTTTCATTATTTGATGGTGACCATCGCATGCGACGCACTACACCACCGGTAGCGGGGGCCGGGCGCGGAGCAGGTTGCCCCACAGGCCCCAAGCGTGCCGGCAGCGGTGGACGCCCACGTCGCGCAGGTCTCGGCGGCGGCGGTGGCGTCGGCGGCCCGCTCTCGTCGCTCGACTCACTCTCTGGCGCGGTGCCATACTCAGAGGAGGAGGAGGAGGAGCTGCTGCTAGACGGGGCGGGCGGAGGTGGTGGGCGTGCGCTTTGTTCATCACTATGTCCCGCTGTGTTTCTGTTTCGTGACCTTGTGATCATTCTCCTTTTTTTAACTTTTGGAATGCCATTATATATGTATGTTTATGATTTTGCTTCTTTTTCTCACATTTGATTATTATTATTATTATTATTCCTTCACCATCCAAGCCATCCAGTTGTAGAACATATTGCGCTTACCTAGGCAAGCTAAGTCCGCATATTCCAAAAGCTAGTGTATCATCATTATTTATCATCCATGTAGTATTATGTATAGTATTGTTTATTATATGAATTTGTGTATTTTCTGACTTTGTATTTTATTCTACGTATTTTTGTACACCGCCTATTTAGAATTCTAAATCTAATCCATCCAAAGGTTGCCTGGAAAAAGTCGCCCAAAGCGATAAGGTCGCCCAATGTACATTAAATTAGTTTTAGTTTCTTTCCGTCATATTACAAAACGCGGTTTATATATTAGTCCAGGACTTTGAAAATAAAAAGTGGGTTCTAGTTGTTCAGACATCGCATACAAGCAATCAAAATGTCAACTTCAAATTGGAACTTTGATTTAATATTGGTACATCTGACAGTTTGATAAATTATGACATTAGACAGACAATTTTCTAATAACTAAAGCGGAGTTGGTCTAGACTAATATTTGAACCACGTTTTGTAATAAGGCCCTTTAACTTTTTATGATTTTTTGGTGTGTGCTAAAGCTATCTGTTAACGCATTGAAAGTGCTGCCGCCCGTTGCAAACACTATTAACTGGCAACTCAATCCACTAATCTGCCGTTTACTAATCACAGCGTACTCCACATTGTCACTGGTTAGACAAACAGGATTAATTACTACCTACTTAGCGCACTGATTAATTGATGGAATGACGAAAGTTGATTGGTTTCGAAATATTGGGCTGATTTGGTGAATTGATTCATTGATGAAAATTGAACAAAAGAAAATAGTTTGCTTGATGGACCAATAATATAATTTAGTTATATTTGTATTACACTTCATTAATTATTACAATATTAATTCATTGGAAATTTAAGACACTCACCCATCTATAATCTCAATCTTAAATAATTGAAACCTAAATGCGTATATTTTTTGTCAATTTCAGCTGACGGCTTTATTTGGTTTCTGGAGCACCGAAATTTGATCAGAGTGAAATATTTACATAAAAAAAATTGACTCATAAAATCTATACTACTAATATTATAAAGCTGAAGGGTTTGTTTGTTTGAACGCGCTAATCTCAGGAACTACTTGTGCGAATTGAAAAATTCTTTTTGTGTTGAATAGACCATTTATCGAGGAAGGCTTTAGGCTATATTACATCACACTGCAACTAATAGGAGCGAAGAAACAATTGAAAGTGTGAAAAACGCGGGGAAAATTATTCATCTTTGAGGGCTTCCGTTGCGTGCGCTGCGAAAACGGTTCAAGTCGTGGGTAACAGCTATAATTTATAAAGCTGACGAGGTTGTTTGCAAAATAAATACTAAGTCCAAAATAACTATTCTACGCGGACGAAGTCGCAGGCACAGCTAGTGTTTGATATAATCAGAGTAATCGAATCCATAACTAAAACATATGGCCAGTGTATCATTAAAGTAAGTCTTTTTCTCATCGACTGAGAGCGGCCAACTCTGGTGTCGAGAGTTTTCAAACTGCCTTAAGGGCCTTTGACATAGCTTAACAATTGCCGTAACAATAGACAAGCAGCCGGGACCTTCAATTTAACGTGTTTTCCGACCCACGGAAGGGCCCAAAATAGAAAATCACTTTTCGGTCACCCATCCAAGAACTGGCCGTATAAAGTAAGTTACTTTGTATGAGAGTGGCCCACTCTTGTTTCAGAGTTTTCAGACTGCCCTTCAAGCCTCTGACATGACTTAGCGAGTGTATCATTATTATAGTCTTCATATTATATGGATCAAACAATTATACACGTAACTTGTTATATAAAATATCACTCCAAACAAAAATAATCACCAAATATTAGTGCTAACCTTGGACAGTCTCGTCGGATTCCTATATTTATTATGCCATATTTACTCTGATACTGTTCGCATATGTTTATAACGCCTAGTACTAAGTGATGTTAGTACTGTAAGACTTACTAAGAAGAGCAAATACCGGTAATAAAATAAAGTATAAAATGGGTCTATATTACTAGTGTACTTTATATAACACACTATACGTATTGATGCTTTGTGGCAGTGTATAAATAAATATAATACGTCTGACACATAAAATAAGAGTCAAATTTTTTTGTTACTTATTTATACGGATAAACTTGATTCGATAGATTTTAGAGGGAATATAAAGTTCGCCTGCTAGAGTCTTACAAATACGTATCAATAAGTTCTCGCTTCACTGCAAAATGTTGTTAAAATATTGCAATCTAGGTAGTAGCGTTGTAACGTGTTCCCAAAAAAAGCGTCTTTTTACTATCTAACGATTTATAAATTTTCTTCAGATAATTTCTGATACATTTTAATGAAAAACAAATCCAGCCTATTATAAAGGTCCCATCACTGCTCATTCCTCTACTTTTTTCCAGTCTAGTTGTCCATTCCGGTCCTCCGGTTCCTGAGCAAACAGACAAATACTTTCAGGCTATTTATTCTCTCCGGTAAACACGTTTGTTCTCGTAATTCCATTACTGATGGACCCCGTGTCTCTTCTATTATTCAACGTCTTTGATATTATGTTTTGTTACGGTTTTCGAGGATTAGAAAAATATTTTTGTCCAAATATGCTCAACCTGGCTTTGATGGTACGGTTTTTTTTTGGTAGAGGCCATGTTTGGTTGTTGTTGTTTTTTTTATATATTTGTCTTTGTTCTTCCTTTGTGCATTATATGTAGATTAACAGTAGGTTCAGTTAATGTGTAACATAAAAAGTAATTGAGAATAAATTATCATGCTGTTTGTTACATAAAAATATCTATTTAATTTTACATATCGTTTTACTGATAAAACACCATACTTATACTAAATCAATAGAAATACACATACAAGAATGTAATGTGAACAAATGTATATTATCTAGCTCAAAAACAAATCGCACTCTTTGCCTGACTCCCTGGTCCCCACGCACTGTGATCCAGCGATCTTCAAAGCAAGAGTGAATCGGTTCTTATCGGGTAAGCAAGCTCCATCTTAGGCCATAGCTTTTGCTTACCATCAGGCAAACTATGGTCAGTGCAAACCCGTTTTAGTTTAAAAAACTAAACTTAACCTCAAACAAATCTCTACTAACCCAAACCCTCACTCACTCAAATTTTAGTCTCCGTACATACTAAAAATCATGCCAACAGCAACACAACATAAGGGCCGGTACACAACAATCTCAGCAGTACAGCAGTACAATATATAGGCTAGGGTACACTGAAACGTCAGCAGGATCCTCATAACCTCACAAATCAAGCGCGAACATGCGTCACCATAAGTCTGCTCACACATAAATTACTCAAGGGAAGACCAGCCTAAATTTAAGGATTTAGGATACTGGATGATATTTATACCTACACTTCAACAACATCAGGGCTTATAGTAAGGCTTCCTCCTTCATAAGCCAATTAAATAATACTTCCTGTGTTTTGATTCACTTACAAAAAAGTCTTTATGTCTGCCCCTTTACATGCGTTTATATGCACAATTTATTTGCTGACGGAAGCAGCCGCCTAATTCAATATTTTTTTATTTGAATTTTGATAAAAAAATATATTAAAAGGTAGATGAATTTCATAAATGTAAGTACACTGTACAAAAACAACACCACAAAAAAATACACACAGTTTTATGCAATATAGTTTATCTCTAAAAACAATTTAATTACATCATTCCCACAAAAAAAAACAACAATACAATAGTTACGAATTGCCAAATCCATCTGCATTTACCTCCTTACCCCTAAACAATATTCGCAGCGCCATAACGGTATAATATTATTCGGTACGTTGACGTAGGCCGGAGCTGTTTTTCAACGTCCCTGCGTGAGATGGAACGTAAACATGACTCGATGTGAGATATTAGGCCCTGCCTTAGCTCAGCTGCGGTGCTTAGAAATGCTTTGGACAGGCGAGTTTGAATATTAAGGCAACATTTATTACTTTTACAGTTGAGTATAAAATTCAGTAGATACCTAAATACTATCTTATTTTCCCTAAAATTAAAACCTACATACAAAAAACAAATTATAAAAGCAAAAGTGACTGACTGATAGACAATTCAGCGTCCCTAAGTAAGATGAAACGTAAACATAACTATGTAGATGTGAGATATATTTGTATATGTACAATGAGTTTGTATATTATGGTTATTTTTTATTTAAGACATACTCGTACGTATAGTGCAGTATGTAACTATAGATGTATCTTTAGCGACCAATCAGGGAGATTTTTCGTGTAGATAGTTTATGATCCTGGAAATAATATAGGTTACAACGTGAACGTAGCCGCGGGAATCAAGTAGTATATACAATAAAACGCAAAAGTGACTGATTCACAAATTCAACGTCCCTGCGTGGGATGGAACGTAAACATACTATATGTAGACCGTGTCTTGGCTCAGCTGCGGAGCTTCTATGGACAGGCAATTTTTGGGGTTTCATTTTTGACTTTTACTTGTGTATTGAATGAAGAATCTAAATAATATAAAACTTAAAAGTGACTGACATAATGATCTCAGCCTAAATCACTGGACGGATCGGGCTGAAATTTGACATGCAGGTAGATGTTATGACGTAGGCGTCCGCTAAGAAAGGATTTTTGGAAATGCCACTTTTATAGGTATGAAATAGGGGATGCAAGTTTTACTTCTTGATGCGAGTGAAGCCGCGAGCACCCACTAGTATTAATATAGAATATATCTCTTTTCCATAAAGAAAAATGAGTAAATATCTGCCGACTATTGACTGGCAAACTTTAGTATCGAGTATTTTTAAACCTATCTGTAATGCCAATGATCAGTCATGGCCTAATTAGCCATGCCATATAAAATTGCCATATCATATTATATTGCCCATGGCCTAATGTTAGGCTATGGGCAATATACAGAAACATGCAGATTTAAATCTTACCGACATTAATATATTTGCTCATTTTCAAATATTTCTTTTGGAAAAAAATGTAACGAGAGAGAAAAAAACTAAACATAATGATGTATTTTTTTTACGAAACAGCGTGTGTTGTATCTCGTATGTAAACCAATATATATCGGTTAAGTTGAAGGTTTACACAGGGCCTGATTGATGAATCGGCCCTCAGTTTGGGCATGTTAAATTTATATTGAAAACACTTACAATCCCGTCTGTCTGTTTACTTAAGAAGGGTGCAAATACCGCTTGGTTAAGCACAACTTTTACAAAATGGCTGCCGTTTGCATGTCGTGGCGACAACCCACGGAGCACCCAATTAAGCAATGCTTAACATCAGGCAGGCTGTAGTCAAACGTAAACCTATCCCACGTAAAAAAAAAACCCGCATTATTTATTAAAAGTTTAAATTTACTTGGGTATCTAATTTATTTATTTTAACCGCCTTTCTTACAATAATCATTGGATGAAACAGCTGATTGGTTAACGAGTCTTAAAACAAAACACTTACTAAACATTTTTATAGCTAAATAAAATTTATCTTATTCATGGACCAAGCAAAAGAAAAGGCGGGTTGTCATGTCGTATAAGGAGGTAAAAGAATTGGCAGAAGATCGGGAAGGATGGCGCCTCCACAGAAAAGGGCCTTGCCCTTAAATTTGTGATCATGATCATAATATTCATATACCTAGTATGAGAGACGCCATTTATAGTATCAAGAGTTTTTAAGCCGCCTCTAAACCATATAATGGCCATTGACATTGCTTAACGACTTCGATACTATGTTATTAATTATTTTATTATTTATTTATCTTAACAGCTATACAAACTTTACTTAAATCTACGGATGCTACATTTTGCCCCAGCTATAAAGTCACGTCCACAGTTTTAGGTTAACCCTTGTTTATACTAGTGACAATGTTAACCTATTACGACCCGAGCGCATTGCCAACATTGTAACCGTTTAAAGTGCACTCAAGTTTACGGTACCCGCTGAACGGTAAGGGGTTATAAAGTTTCTTATGTGTGTGATAAATCTAAGACTTTTTCACTTATAAATGTAATTTTTCTTGCTTTGTTGTTCAAAATATTTATATATGACACTAGTTTCATTGTTGTGTGTGTTGTTGTTAAAAATATTGTCTGCATCCCCTTTTCGGATTATTATGAGTACATACTGATATCGCTCTTGTATGAGTGTTTCCTTATCAATGTTAACAAAGTCAGATGTTAACTAAATTAGAATTCTTTAATATTATTTGTCAACTCCCGACACCAGAAATCACCCTTATCATAAAAACTGAATTTATATCACAGATGAAAAAAGCTACCTAGGTTCTCAGTTCAATATGTATGTAGGTATTTAGAAAATCTATCCTTGCTCCCAAAACCTACCTCCAGCGGCCATATTTCTCTCCCAGCGCAAATAGAAAACAAACGGCTTCATCCTCCATTGGGTTTATAGTGAGTACATAGCTTTGGCACGCGGCTGCGCTCGTGGAGCTATGGAGGTGGCGGCTTTCCAAAGTTACAGTTGTTACTGTTTATACGTTAATTATGTAAAAAATAAGAGTAATTGTTTTTTTTTTTGTTGCAATAGGCTCCAATATTATTGTACAAAAGTTCAATGTTGAACCGTAATCAACAAAGTGTACTGTTGTTTATTGTTACAAAGGGTTGTAAATCCCGTGTGCCGAATTCGTTTTTATTTTTGTAATTCAATTTGCTGATTAATTTTAGATTTTTTGTTGGACTTAAAATGCACCAAGGTCGGCAATGTCGGTATGTAATATTGTTTATAAATATATCATAAAACGATTTTTACTCCCTAGGTCAGTAAAAACAAGACTCACTGACTTGCTGACCGAACGAAATAACGTAAGGCATAAAACATACTACATTTTACAGACGTACTAAATTCTACGTTATTTGGTAACGTAAAGTACGTTTATCGGACTATAAAGTACAAAGTAACACAGTGGGTCAAGGATACTCTTAAACGGAGTGAGCTGCCTTAAGTTGAGTGTGGCCTTAAATAGAAACCCTTTTTTATTTATAGACTGGTTGTAATTATGATTAAATACTTTGTGTGGCTGTAGTTTATGGCTAGTGGTTGCTGGTAATTTTACTTACACTTTTTTAGGATACAAGGTAACTTACGTAATGCCACAATGCCGAAAAATGTCTTTTCTGATGTTTCTTAAGGATATGAAAGTTAAAATTAATCTATTCGAGATCAATAAATCAACACACTTTATGTCCTTTTCAGTAATAACATCTCAAGATTATGTCATTTTAGCCCCTATACAGCTAAAGTGACAGTACCAAGATTTATTTAAGTTGACATATTATTGTATGATTACATACCTATTATTATGTTTGACATGATTTTAATAACAAAAAATTTCATTATTTTATTAATAAAACTTGACATAGTAACTTCTAAAATTTTATAAAACTATATGTTATAAATTCAATTTGACGAGATATTGTAATTTGTGTAGCATGTTCTGTGATATTAGTACCTACTTATACCTATGTTACAACTTTACATTATCAATAAAGATTCTTTATCTTTATCTTTATCTTTATAAAAAATCTGATTCATTCGTCTTGGTATATAAAAAAAAAAAAGAAAATAATATTTTTGCCAAAGCTACAATACGAGTAGATATAAGAAAATAGCTACACTAAATCATGCCTACCAAGCCTCGGACATTCAAATATCTTGACAAATGCTTCACATCATTTTCTTATCCAATTTCATCAGGATCAATGACCCCTATTTCCGGTAACCATTTTTTCCCGAAAAAAGAACGAGCCGTTTGGAAATTCGAAACAAACCATTCTTCAAAATCCGAACACCATTTCCTAACGTATCACATTCACAATACCCTCACAAACAAAACAGCACGCTCACAAGCAAAACAACGTACGAATTTGAATAAAGGTTGGTAGCCACTGGATTTTTTGAGGCGACACGTTTGTGACGATCAGAATAAAAATGTCAATGGTACAAATATCGAAATAGTGCTTTTTTTAATTTGATATGCTTACGATTTACCGAATTAAATTTAGATAAAGAAAAAATCATTGTTAACAAATAATATGTTACATTTTGCAAATAGCACTGCCTCTTACATTAGTAAAAAACTGTGTCGTAGAGAGGCAGATTCTTCCGGGGTTCTTGTTTACAACTTGGTAAGTATTATATTAACAACTAAAATAATGCAGTATGTAAACAAATTACAAAATAATTTATGATATCTAAATAACGTTGTAATCTACGATCTAGTGCGCTTGCCTCTAAGAAACCAGTCGATCGATCAGTCAGTCGGTGGTTTTAACTACGGTTTTGACTTTTGTACAGTAACTAGTTGACCAGGTTTTCACTAAAGTACCATTATAATATTATTACTCAAAATGGTGAATAAGGCGAGTAGACAATGATATAATATTATGTATTGTATTGTTAATTTTTCCGTTTTATAATTCAATCATATATTAGTACAAGTTGATTGAAGAATCATTAAATCCTCATTAATATTTTATGTAAATTAAAAAAAAAATGTCGCATCGCAACCCCTAATCCAATCGTAACGCGTCTCCGGCCTAAAACACCATCCATCACGGGCTGACCGCTCTACACGGGATTGGTGCCGGCGATAAATCGACGGACGACGGACGGCGCGCGGCGTGCGTATCACAATACGCAAGTTAGATCGATGCTTGCGGGATATTTCATTTTGTTGCCTTGTAGATCGGGCCTATGTCAAAAAACAAATAGATATTAAAAAAAAAATTGAAACCCTTTTTTATCTGTTAACGGCTACAGACCTAAAACTGCGTCTGCCTTGTTCAAAGGGTACGCTCTTTTTTTAATTTTCAAATAACTGTACAGTGATGGTAAGTTCAGAATTGGTGTTTTAAAATCTTATGATTATTTCTTGTTATCACTCAATATGACTGACATGCGTAACTAAAAGCTCAATTTTATTACTTTTTTAAATCATTTACACATTGTCATATGACACACCGCTCGTGTCATTGTACTTTCAAACAATCTGATTTTACAACATATACAAATACCTACATTTCACGTTCTAATAAAATATTTACCTACAATACAATTTCATCACTTCTACATTTCATCCCAACCACACCCCAATTAGATCCCAATTTCCAGCTAAAAATCCAATTATACTCGTGCAAAAACCTAATTCATAAATAATTCTTCCATAAAACAATTTATTCATGTTGAAGAATGGAGATTACAGTAACATAATAATTTTACAGCCGGCCAGCTATGCAGATGGATATTAGCATTGCAAAGGGATGAAAAAACGGGAAGCGGACAAGTGCAAGAAATATTATTTAATGAGAATACAGCACCTTAATTTTGCGCTTGCCTTCTTTTGTTTCTATTTATTTGTAACTGTGGGCTTTAAGAGAGTGCGTTGAACCTTAATTCTGAGGTGCCTTTTATGTTTGTTTATATAGGTAGGTTTTTTATTGCCGTTCAGGGAAGTATTAGTAGTATGAAAAGTTAGAAGAATGAAGTTAGAAGATGTGAGATTTTTTTGGGGCATGTTTTTTTTTATACAAGAAATGGGTTTGCACTTGACCGTAATTTGCCTGATGGAAAGCAATCATTACGGTCTAGGATGGAACGTGCTTACCCAGTAAGAACCAATTCACTCTTGCTTTGAAGATCGCAAGGTTATATTCCGCATTATCATTATTTATGATACACCTAACGAGTACGTTTTATCTACTGCTTTGTACTGATATAGTGATAGTGATGATAGTTTTAATAATTGTTGTGTGAGATGTAAGTATGTAATAATATAGTAAGTTGTATGTTGTATGTTATACAAACGTGAGTTATGAGATATTTACACTTAAATGAAATTAATATAAATTCGACTTCTGAGCAAAACTTTTGGTTTACACTCTAAATATTGAGATAAGCTACGATCTGATAACTATGATGCGGTTTCGTAAAGTTTTTCTTGATCTTTTAATAAGTCATTAGTAACATATATTATGCATTATTTTATTAATTCCACTCAAAATTAATCAAAACATCAATATTTAAAAGAACTATAAATACCACTCCTTTTATGAGGATCTCTAAAATAAGAAAATGGCTTCAGTGTCTGTCGGGATCTCTGACGTCAGCTCCAATGAGTTGTAAAATTAATCCAAATGCAAGAACCTGTCTGAGATACTGCAATGGACTGAAAATATAGAAACTTATATAAACTATGATGAATATATATTATAGTTAATAGTTATAGTTAATAGGTTGTTGCAAAATGTAAGTAATTTTACTGATGTATTCCGATCCAGAACTCTTAAACAAACAAATGGGTTTCGTATGTCTGTTAGCTTAGTTGGTAGTGGCTCTGAATTCTAATCTAGGGGTGCAGGTTCGATTCCCGTATGACATAAGTAAAAGTAGTAATTTGCTTATGTTGATGGTCGTTTCTATGTATAATAAGTATGTATTTACGAAAGAAAGGTATACATTATGTATTATATCCGTTATGTAGTGCCCACGAAAGCTTAGTATGAGGCTAGATGGCGCTGTGTGATATGTCCTGTAATATTATGTATTTATTTTATATATGTACATATATTAACAAATGAAGAGCGGAGTTCACTTGAAATGAGTGATATTGGTTTGTAGTTTCATTGATTGACGTCGGGCGATTGTGCATAAATTATTAACCATTGTTTTGTTATTGAGATAGCCATTTAATATTGTATTAGCTTAATTCAAAACTTATTTGTTATACAAAAAACTCTTACACGGTTTAATAACTGAATGATAGTTACTTACACATCACAACAACATACAATCATTGTCGGATGTTACACAAGTTAGTGCTTGTTAAGTTACCGTCCTTTCAATGCATGTTTTTTGGATCATTTTTAAAGCTACACAGACCTGTTAATAGTAACAATAACTAAACAATTTATTTTCATTATCACAAAAAAACTTATCCGCGTCCATGACCTCCCCACTCAACTACGATTATTTTCCCGCAGAATCTTCTGGAAGCCTAATCACTGTTCTACGTCTGATGTAGGCTCGATGATTTATTATGGCGATATTAAAGATACGTCGCGTGCGCTTCATATAATCATGTCTTTATGGAACACTACATTTACGTCCTTTTTTTACGTACGACACATTTACGGTTGACTACAGCCAGAGTTTACAGTTGATGTTAAGCATACAGAGTTTACAGTTGATGTTAAGCATTGCTGCTGCCTAGGGTGTAACACGCTTACCTAGAAGATACATATTATTCTAAGTACTATGAAAATAAGCAGAATAAAACTCTGATAAAAAAATAAGCTTAAACATACATACTATAGGAGTTTATAAACCACGTGTGTCTATTTATATCATATTTTGTGTGAAATTCCAAATTATTCACCCTTTTTTTTTTACTTTTTGTTACGTTTTCAAACATATTGATTGACATTTATTTCAAAGAATGAAAGTTAAAGAATTTCCAGCATGTTATGCTACAATTTTTGTAAAGTGCTTAATTTAGGTAAAGTATCCTCATTTATCACGATCGTTATGTAAATATATAACGCAGTAACTTAATTACATTTGCTGATTACTCGCAAGATAGAAATATTAAAATATTTGGATAGATTAAATTAAATTCATCATCGGGGTAGGCGCTCAGGTCTATTCACGGATGACACATATCCTCAGTTGGTATGCTAGATGAAAATAAGTTTTTGAAAACATACAAAAAAATCCTATCTACTATATTTTTATACTGTGTCAGCCAGCCTGTATTAATTTGCGTGGAACACCCCGTATAATGCGAGGTCTGTGGTTAACGGTTCCATACATATTTATATGGACTGCGTGAAGATAAATATTTATAAAGTCTTGTTGTTGAATGATCGATTTTACGGCGCTCCAGCGAGATTGGCTGAAGAGATTCCATAAAAAAAAGTTTATTGGAAAATAATAAACGTGAAGAGAATCGAGATTTTTAGAACTAATCTATAATAGATCAAAAGCTCTTGGCAAAGAAAGAAAAACTAAATAGATGTGATTACCAAAGCTAAGCTGTTGACGTGGTCAATCTTCAGAATTCCATTTGGACACTTCAGTGGGTTAGATGGTACGTAAAATCTTATTGGGGTTTCAGCTGTTTTTCATATTACATATATTAAAGCAGTTGTGTAGATAGGCATGTCAGGGGACCTTAGTAAAATATGAAATCTTTCGACAACAGAGTTGACCGCTCTCAGAGAAAAAATATCATATGAATATGCTAAGGCATTCAAATTATATTTACTCCAAACGTTTTGCAGCTATTAATATCTTCAAAATCATGTTTTTTAAGCCAATTACAGTAACGAATTACAGTAATTATTAACGCTGTATTTCAGTGGCGTAAAATATTAATTTTCATAATAATAATATTACAAAACGAAACCTGTTAGCTCCAAGCATTTTATTAATGCATTATTCTGAACTAAAGACTTCAATTGCATAGTTAAGTAGCCAGTTACTGTTATTGCTATTTAATTACATTTTAATAACTCTTTCAACCACTTTTCATCTCTGACTTTAATATACAATGGAACGCAAGTTTTATGTAATTTTACTTTCCTTTCTTTTTACACAAAAGGGGAATGTATTTTCCGAAGAAATTGTATATTCCGACGCTGTCGCGGAATCAAATTTCAGAAAAAAACTAGACGTTTCAGAAATATTTTCTTTCCATTATGTACTCACGGGGTATATTTGTAGGCAGGGGAAAAGGTATTTATTTTGCACAAAATATATTCGGGTTCCAATAATGTGGTATCTTTTTTGTAATATCATAATGTGCGTGGATTTGAGACAAAACCGTTTTGAAATGAAAAAGACATAATATACTTACTTATATAAGTTTATAATGATTAACAATATACATTGTAACTGAAGAAAAAACAGCTGTAATATTTTAACATTCAGAATTTCACACCTTTTTCATTATCTTTTTTAGTAAAATTTGGAAATATATTTAAATAAAAAATGTCTTCAATTTGTCTTGTTTGTAGTTGCAGATATTACGAAGTTCTGTCACAATAATGAAAGTATATTAATGTCTTCAATCAGACTGATACAAGTATAACATAGAACAAACTCCATACATTGTAGATTACAAACAACAAGACTCCGAATAATATTTAACTAACAATAATAAGCTACAATAATAAAAACGCAAGTACCTAAACTATAACATCTCTCGCCTGTTAAATAACAAAAGATTTCTAACTAAAATTCACGGGAACATAATTGGTCCCTTTCAATTACAAAAATACCTGTGTTTTATGGACCGTCTACGAGTGAGCGCGATTTTTTATTTAAGCTTTGTGTTCACCGTATTAATGTGGGAGGAACTGATGTGTACAGAGTATAATGAATAGATTGGGATTCCGGATTGGCTTTATATGTCTGTGTTTTTATATTCTGTAGGATTGGTAAGGGTGGATAAAATAATGTTACTATGAAACAATTGCAATATATAGAATTCTAGGTTTTATTTCAAAACAAAAATACAAGTTTATATTAGTGCTTTGTTTTTATATCTGTTGCCGTGCATTGATATAAAACAATTGTTATTTAAATAACTATAAGGTTAAAGTAGTTTTAAGCGTACCACTATCATTAAATTAAGGACTTTTTTAGTAAAATGAACGCTCAGCCTTAGAGCAGGAAATACGTTTTGAATTAAGGAGGTTTTATTTGAATTCCTTATTCAAATGATTCGAAGCGCAGAAAATTATTAGCGTAGCGTTTTTAGAACGGAACTGAATACAAAGAAGGCTGGTTGGAATTTATTTCCTTCTTTGAAGTTCGAAATTTAAACATCTGTCATTTTCATTAATGAGTGTTTTCATAAAGAGTTCCGAAAATGATGGTAACTGGAGCAAATAAAGATGACAAACGATTTGGGTTGTGATTTGATCAGTTTCAGGTAATTCAATATTCGCGATCTCGATATCTTTACATCAGATTTTTATTAGCTTTTTACCATAATAGAATGGACATAAAATACCTACAAGATAATGCTACAATAACAAAATATGAGTATTGGCATTTTATTATTTAATTTAAATAGCCATGTCAGAAGCTATTAAGCTAACTGTAGTGGCTAACTCTGACTCTTGGCTACTTTCATACAAATTTACTTATTTACATTTGTAAGCAAATAGTGTAGAAACATTGTAAAAAAGGTTTTAATACTACCAACATTTTTACTATCTACATCCTTTTGCATAAACCCTACACACACATATTGGTACAGCAAGCTCTGGCACGCACGTCTCGCTCCAACTTTCAAAAGGCTGCAAACGATCAGTCCACAGCGGTACGTGATACTTTGACACATCGGGAAAATAATGACTTTATACTGTATAGACTCCTCAGTATGCGTAATAAATCCATTTTACACATGGCTGAAGATCAAACATTTAAGATTGATTGATTGATTGAGTTAAGAGATATCAGCTATAAGATGAGGTTAAAAAAGGGGGTAAAAAGAAGGGATTAGGTTTTTTTATACTTGACTTTTCGGTTTTTCAGGTTTACCTATGTAAATTGCAGTCTAAATTACGGTCAGTAGTAGGCTTAATTGCAATCTTCTTCATATATGAGACCTTGCCCACATTATTCTTGTCTATTTTATCCCACCATACCTAAATATATCATTTTCCATTTTAACTTAATTTTAATACAAATCGGTGTAATGTTTCTTTCTATGTATTATTCACTCATAAACATTTTATTATAATTTATCTTCTGTCTTTTTACAAAAGTACGATTCTATAATAGACTGACATCTTTGAATACGATTGTCTACGGGGGAAAAACGTCGGAAAACGTCCAAAAGTGGGATTCGGTTTCGTATTTCGCGGTAGAACAATCCAATCGGCGTAAAACTCGCGGTTCCCAGGAGGGGTTGCCATGGAGACGCGCAGCTACCAGTGTTGCCAATCCAAATTATATTCCCGATATTGGAAAATTGATTTTTCGGGCGTGTTAAGTGAATTTTGTAATGCTTCTTTGTTGTGAGGGTTGTGATTTTTTTGTTATTATGTGTGTTTGCTATTTAGCAAATCTTGTATGCTATAGATAGATTTGTTTTGGTTTATAGTAGTGCTAGTGTTATACGGGTATTGAAGATTACGGCGGAATTAAACTTTTCTAGAAGTAATGTGTCATACGTATAATAAATATCATCTGATACTTAATATTAGTACTTATACAATATTTTTGTATGTGACATTTGAATTGTAAATTTCCGTTATTAAAGGTCGTAATCCCCGGCAGAATTATATCGTGGCAAGAGTTCGCAATAGATTGTAAAACAGACGCTTTCCCACTAAACAGCACTTAATTTCATCGTTACTTATGACGTACTAATTATACATTTCCATCCAAATGTTTACCTTTCTAAAAATAAAGCGTAATCCTCCAAGAAGCCCGCCGCTGGCTACATTTTTTGTTTTAAAAGGTTAACCCAGCCTTAATCCGTTTCCCTGAATCCCGGGACTTTTTACCAGCACCTGGCATCACTACGCCCTGGAAAGGGGTCACAAAATCCAAACTTATCTCATAAATTTACACGGTGGGTCGATCTCATTTCGACGGCGCGGCGTTTCGCCAAATTTCATTTTGCGTGTAAAACCGGTACGGCCATTTAATTAGTAGAAAAATTAATTTAAAACGCGTTCAGTGATTTGGTTCGCGTTGCATCTTTTTTGGCGTTGTAGTGATAGCTTTTTTTTATTTTAGCTTTTAACTTGTTTTCTTTTTGTATAATAAATTATCCTTAAATAAACTAAATAATCTTTTGACAGAAAACTGGTGTAAACGTTTTGAACATAAAAAAGTCATAATCACCCGGAAATCCAAAGCATTTTTATTTAAAAATCCAAGACAAGTAGTTTCGTTTCCTTTGTTCCTTGAAGAAAAACATTGCCTTTCATTTACCTTAGTACCTATTTATATAAGACTATGTATGATATGTCCAAAAGTGTATATTTGAGACTAAACAAATCCACATTCACAAGTAAATCTACTGTTTGTCCGGTCTCACAAACAAAAAAGGCATTACATTCGCTACCTTTTCAATATTTATCGGAAACAAACGTGATTTGAACCATATCGTTTAATGGAGGGTGGTGGCGCGATTAAAATATCCGGTAGCTTGATTTTATTTACGTTCTCGATTTAAAACTGTTTGCATTTATCCGTCCGATTGTAAATGTTTTTTTTAACTCTTTGTAATCTGAGCTCGAGATTTTAATAAACTTTGGTTAACTGTATGGTATTTTGTTACTGCTGTAATAGGTTTAGATTATAACGTATGAATTTTATTGATTAAAATTTTGGTATAAATATGTTTTTTATAAGATTTTTTTATTACATTTAATTAAATTTGCCGTGGATTCACATCAGAGTTTTAGTTTTATGCCGAATGGACAAGTAGGTACTGATTTATATTCCTTTTTATACAGTAGATTTTCACTTAAGCATAAATTTACGGCGGTATATGATATAGTTTACTGTTGTTTCAAAGAATCCGATTCTTTTCAGTTACTCTAAACACACTACAGACAGTTAACTTATCATTTAAGGAAAATAGCCAAGCTACCTATTTTATATTTTGTAACTACTACTAACAAACCTTACTAACTGCAATATATTTGCTACAATATTGCCACCAAATTTCTCATATCCTGTTCGCATGGCGTTCACAATCATAACGCACTTGTGCCGTAATGTTATTATTTTTGAGCCGGGCACAGGTGCGCCCCGCCTGGATTAGGCGGGTGACAAACGATGTAGAATAAACAGCCTCATAATTAGGTATGTGTGTGGACGGCCTTATACAGGGGAAGTTAAGAATGTAGCACATCAAAAATAGAGTTTCACGTCTTATTATACTTTACTAGCTGACCCGGCGAACACACGGGATAAAAAGTATCCCATGTCCGTCTCCTAGTTCTAAGCTACCTCCCCACCAATTTTCAGCTTAATCCGTTCAGCCATTCTTGAGTTACAAATGGCGTCATTCATACCACTTTCTTTTATATATAAAGATAATAATATTGTCAGATAGTCCAAGGTGCTTATTAAACTCTCGATCGACACCAGATTTGACCATTTTCATACGAAATATGCGTAGAAATCGGATCTTTTTTAATAACGACGCGATTTGCAGAAATATCCTATTTGAATAAGGGATGTGTTAAAAAGTTGTAGAGAAATAAATAGAACGCTGATATCCATATAAATTTTTATAATATATCGATATTTATAAAGAGTTTTAAAACTGCCTTAGTGGCTTGTGACATGGTTAATTAGGAAGGTGTTTCGGTCTTTTAGAACGAAATTATTTCCACACCAAAATGGCACACTCTCATAAGATCTTACTTTTACTAGGTAACTGTAACCCTGTAGGTAAGACGCGTTTAGTATGGGTGTAGTGTCAGTATCCATGTGTGAACATTGCGTGTGTGTGTGTGTGTGTGTGTGAGCGTTAAGATTATTATGAGCTTAAGTGAACGATGTGTTATGATAGCTCGGTATGCATGAAGAAATTTGTTATAGATAGATCAAATATTTAATATATAAGTATGTAGAATAGTAATGTATAATCTCTTGTAAAAACTCCATAACTAACTGACTTAAAAAGTGATCAATGCACAGTCTAATTTGTGCATTGCGTTGGTCGGATGACACGTTAAATTGTAAAATGTAAATGTAAAATGTTAAATTATGGTCCCGGTTGTTTGTCTAGTACGGCAGTCGTCAAGCCATGTCAGAGGCCCTTAGGGCTTGATAAACTCTCGACACCAGAGTTGGCCACTCTCATTCAATAAGAAGTAGAATGCTGAAACTAGATTCCTGAAACTTTGTGTGGATAATGCATCAAAAATTGAAATGGGCAAAGTAAGGAATTGATTATAATCATCAATATATTTTTCAAGAGTAAACATAATAATCCAAAATAAGAGTAGGATTCAGGCAGGTAAAAAATCGTTGTAGTTTGTAGGTGCAAGGAAAATATGTATGTGTAATTATATGTGTTAGTGTCTATGTACTTGTATGTGTAAGGACAGGTGTCGCAAGTTATTAATCTCTTTGCTGGTAATTAGATTTTGATGGAATTACACATTGGTTGAGTGAGGAGGGATAATAGGACGGAGGCTTAAGCGGCTTTTACGGGAGGTTATTTAATTTTTATTTCTATTTAATATAGAAGGTATAAGTATGAGCGACGTATTATAGTTAATAAAATTTTCATTAAATTTCAGCTCTTTGCGTTGATAAAATACTAATTTTGATAAGATACGCTTAATATGAATTAACGCATTTAGGAATACTCATGAAATTAAATCAATCAATAATTGTTTACTTACTTATTGACTTCTAACAAATGTTATTAATAAATTATTGTATTGTATTACTTGTTAGTAAGTTGAATAACTGTTTTTACCATAATTCTATCATTTATTGTTAATATTTTTAACACACAATGAAAAAATATTTGCCTCAATAATTAATAAATTTTGTTTTTTTTTTGTTAAAATAAATAGACTTCTTCCTGCAACAGCTGGTTCTTTTCAACCCTTACCCTAGCCCTAAAGTTACAGTACCCCTGGGGAAGGCGTATTATGACTTCATCCTTACCATCTAAATATCACAACGACCATATTGCAGCTACCTTATAATGGTAAAGATATTCCTACACTCATATGCCAAATACATCTTAATATAACACAATGTATACATTTTGCACACTCATTATGATTGCTATGTCTTTTCTCACGAGTGATACCAATGGATTTTGACTAACCCGCACAAATTGGTGAAATAGTTGGAAAATAGATGGATTCAATGCGTGGATAAAAATGGAGTAAGGAAGCTTTTAAATTACTCGTAGATCTAATAGAAGTATTGTTATATACCAAATGTTGCAATCAATCGCAAGTAATGGGACCCGTGATCCCACTGGCTGAACCTACTGATGAGAACGGATATTTCAAATCCTGTTCGTCATACTACACTAGAGATTGATACAAGTTGCAGAAAATATCGACAACTTTCTTCGTATCCATCTATTTAGCTGGTCCTCAATGTAACTACCAATATTACTATGGCCAAATAACACTTTACGGCCGTATAACGTTCTAAAGTAATGGTCCATATCTTGCCCGGTCTATTGTTAAGAGTCCTTATCCCTAGGAATGTGTTTGTTATAATATCTATGGAGTATCCATATCAGGACGCTGCCATAAGGCACATCAACAGTGATAAGGGTCCAGGAGCAAAGTCCCACGGAAGGTCAATGAACTTTGTAAGACGTACAAGTTGCGGAAATATGATACACATGTTTTGTTATATTGTATGTGGAATTAAATAAAATTCCAAATACTTTTCTTAGATTATGTTATGAATGTAATTCAACAAATTTAAAAATAGTTAGGTGTGTAAATGTACAATTCAGCGCTATAAGTGCGTGTAAGGATAAAAAAGTAGGTATACTTACGTGCAAACAAACTTAATATTTCAAGTTTAACAACAATATGTTAGTATAATCCTTAAGCACATATAGCGCACATATGTACATAACACAATTAAGACCATTCTATTCTACGTTGTGGTAAATTGCTCCAATCTCCAACATACGAGTACTTGTACCCCACTTAACAAATTACACTGATTTCGTTCCAAAATCTCTACCAAAGCAGACAAAAAGAAGATTAAAAAAATGATTTTCCTGGAAACCACATACAGGCGCAACAATTATTCTTAAAAGATCCTCTGACGTATCTCAAGTACCATTCAAGGGCGCTTCAGACAAAAAGATCGTTCACACAGATAATGGGAGTGGATTCTTTCAGGGCATGTAGTACACACGTTTCATACAATTTATTTTATGTTTCCATACTACCGTGTTATATTAAAAAAATACTTGATATTGTCAGCGGATTCAGGATTGTACTTGCTTTTTTCTTATAAAAATACTAATATCTCAACTAAGATACGCTGAACATATAACAGTTTTGTGATTTAGTTACGGTAATAAAGAAAAAACTGCAGCAATAAAACAAAGCATTTCCTCGTCTTTAATTACTTAAACTGTTAAATGTACAGTCAAATCTTATAAATTAGATTTGTATGAGGGAAATCCGAGGCTCAAAATAAAATAAAAATATTGACAGTCTCATAATCCAAATTAGTATTTTATGGTATAAGTTTCTCAAAGTAAGAAGGTCTTATGACATACTTGATTTCAAATCTAGAATGTTTGGTACGTGAGAAAATAGATGCATTAATTAAAAGAAAGATGCATTAATTATTATTATTAGATAGCACTAAGTGTACACATAAACAATATTGTCGGACAAGTATGTTCAATCAAAATAGAAGTCATACTTTTTAGATATGAATAGCCAAAAAATGATTAAGTATGTAAATATCTAGAAAAACCTGTACTTAATGCGCGTTTGAGGAAAGTCCGGAAAGCAGTCGTTTTCAGCTGAAACAATGAGTTAATGTGCCTTTTAAGTATCGACGGGTTTCAGCCATTTCTTTTAAGGTTGATTGACTTTGCTAAGCCAGTTTCTTGGAAGTCATTTTCTGGTCAGCTTATTGGAGATGCGATCAGCAATCAAAACAGCTTATACCAAACACATACATACATATTCATATAAGCCAGAATATGTTTCAGTTTATATATTTTGATTAAAAGCCAACAAAGGTTGATTTAGTTAGAATTTCAAATTACAAATATAACGAAATCTTACGGCACCGACAAACTAAAAAATTTAGCCAAAATTTTTATTATTTTTACAGTCAGGCATTTTACCACAAGATCATACTTGAAGTAATACTCACACAAGTGAATACTCTGGGCCAAAGTGGTGGTTGATTCTGGAATGATGAGAATTTAGTTTGGATATATCATTTAGCTGACACACTTATACAACAATAGCCTAGATATATGTGACTACTAATAATGACTACACATCTTGTAAGCCCAATACACCACAACACACACACACACACACACGCACACAAAAATACTTAACGATTAATACAACCACGCATAACATCACCGCATACCACTACAAGTATATATTATATTATGTTCTTTACATATGTTTTGTTTTGTAAGTGAAATTAGAAATTGTGCTGCTGTGGTTATTTCTGAAACCTGGCTTTACAGGACCATTTCGGTACCTAGTGCAAGTTTTCAGGGTTTCCTCGCGTACCAGATAATTCACTGCACCTGTAAACTGTACCTAAAGAATGTACGTATTAAGTCTTTTGTAAATAAATAAATAAACAAATAAACAATAAATAAAATAAGATAAAAAAGTCGCTATTCCCTTCAAATATTTAAATTAGTTGTATGTTGTTTTTCATATTTTCATATACAATTCTAAGTTTTAATTATACATGTAGTAACTACTGTTTTTACAATTTTGGTGATATTATAAGGGCACCCAAGTATGGGTATAGACCTCGCCTATTGCTTTCCACTTAGTGCGGTCTCTCGCTAGGTGCGGTCAGGCCACCCCTGCAGCCTGGGTGATATCGTCGCGCCACCTCTTCTTCTGCCGCCCTCTGGTCCTGGTGCTGTCGCGCGGGTAGCAATGGATGACTCACTCGCTCCACCTGTTGTCCGTGATGCGCGCAATATGGCCGGCCCACTTCCATTTGAGTCGGCAAAGCATTTTGACTGCCTAGAAATACTGCTGACCAATTAATAAATAACTTTTTTGTATCACTTTCCTTGTCGGTTTGATCTACGTAATTTGGGTTTTGTTGCGGGATATTTGAGTATAATGTGATTCTTATCTTGAAAGGTCAGCGCAATTCTGACAAAATAATATGTTTCAAAGTTTCGGTAAGAAAATGCTTTGTAGAAAATCTACTTCAAATTAAGTTATTATCTGATTTTCTTTACTTATAGGAATAGGCTATTATTTTTCATGTTTTCAGCTGCCATGTTTGAAAATTCAACAGATTATGTTGTAGTAGTTTAATTTTATGAAAAATGTTCTCATATTGTTGTCATTCGAAGTAGTTGTTTATCATACTATTGTGCCTGCATATAATGGTATGATAAAAAAGAAGAAGAAAGAAACGTAAGTAATTAACTAAGTGTTTTAGTCAATTTGTTTTGTTTTAAGGCTAACGTTCCATAGAGTGATAAGACTCCTGAGAGTGATTCCTATGTTACGCGAGCAGAGCTGTGACATTTTACAATTTAAGTTTTATATTAACTGAATTACTAGTACTTACAAGTATTAATACTCATATCGTAGCTTTTGTATTTAATGATAAATTTGGCCCAATAATAAATAACAGTAGCGTTTAACATTCTAAGCACCGCGATACCAACCAAACAAAACAACAAAGAAGGATGTAATCTCTACAACCTCCGTGAATAAGCTCGAACAGTTTCAATTTAATAGAGCCACAATAAATAAAGACTTGGGACCTAGCCTGTCTAATAAATAACATGATAGCAGTCACTGGTTATTGCTGCTAGCTGTTGCTAGCGCAGCCATCTCTGATATCTGAGCTTAGCTTGTTTTGTTGCAATATCACGAAATAACGTAAGTATTTACAAAATACAAAAATACAAAATTCGTTTATTTGACGTAAATATTGTACAATAACATGTGAATCCTCTGACCTCGTGGTAGCCGTAAGACTGTGTTACGAGGCCAGAGTCATCTCCCAATATAATACTAGGTACAGGTAAATTACGTCATAGTTATAATTTATTATGTAACATGAATACATGACAAAGTATAATAAACTAAGAGACACAATAAAAGATACAATACCTAATTACAGTTATAAAATGCCTTTTAAGCATCATCAGTAACTCTTTAATAATGTGAAACTTATACAATTAAAATTACAAGTGAACTACCCTCAAATCTTTACAAAAATTCTTATGCCACAACGTCAACAAAGATTATAGGCATTCACCTTACACACGCACACTCAAACAAGGCGCTAACACCATCGACTTATAACTCATTTGACACCTATTTAAAATAAATATTTATAAAATATGGGACAATTGAGTTCGAAAACGAATATAATAGGTATTTCAAATAAAAGTACCTAAAACTGAGAAAGGATTGAGTGATATGTGTTTTTCAAAATATGTTTGAATTAGTTTAGTAAACAATAATTGATACAAACAAAACAATGTCTTATATATGAGGCTAGTTTTATTTAGCTATTTAATTTTAGACATGGACACTATTGGATACTTTCACTTAAAGTGTTTTTGTAAATCTCAATTAATTTCTGTTTAGGAACTGTTATAATATGTACCTATTAGAAATATTGCGCCTTATTATAATCAATCTGTCAAACATGTATGCTGTCACTGTCTAATTTTCCAATCTCTCTCTGACACATCATCCGAAAACGAGAACTCATGTATGTTTTTTAAATTCCACAAATAAATATGTTTTAATTACAAACCGTGTTTCTTTCCACTCTCAAGAAGTTATCAGAAACTAATCAACCAACAATTGAGTTCATTTTCACCGCTTTTTTATTTCTTTTATTCACCCCGCTATACCGCTAAATCACTAAGTGCTATTTGTAACAGCGTTAGCGCGTTATTTCTACAAAAGCTTTATTTCCAGCATCATTACAAAGTAGTATTACAGTCGAATGGTGACGTGGACTATTTTTTTACGAGCCAACCCTTAAATGGAGCGGAAGGATAAAATCCTAGATATTCAGTAAATGGATATGGCATTGTATTATTTTCTTATAATAATAAAATTGTGTAAGCGAGTGTGGCTCAGCGGTTCAAGAGACTACTTTTTCGTTTTGTTCGAATCTGACCCTACACCACCGACTGAATTGAATAAATGAATGTATTTTCAAGGTATGTGTGTATTTGCACTCGCTTAGCGGTGAAGGAAAACATCGTGAGGAAACCTGACCAGAATATCCGAGTACATGTGTCTTCCGTGGTAGGACCTGGGCGCCCACCACGATGTATCTGCCCAATTCCCCTTACGAATTAAGTCACGACCCTCAGTCGTAAGTAAATACGACATCTAGAGATAAGGCTGGAATGACTTTATTTCATAAATGTCGAAAATAAAATAATTGCATAGTATTACAAGCCATCTATTTTTAGTAAAGTATTAATAAGTTTACTTAAGAAATCACTTACACTCCTACATTTTTCAAGAGTCGGGGTGTCCGTATTATTTTTATTATTTAAATTGTGCTCATCAGACTAATCAGTTCATCATAACCATCATTATCAATGCGTTCTTCATAATTATGGAAGTTCAGAGTTCAGTTGTTAAAACTTCTTACAACCCTATACCAGTTTATACTAAGTGATATATCCGAATATGGTATAAATTTGTAACAAATTGTGATACTATTTGCGTATCACTGAACAAAAAATGCCGAATGTTATAAGGGGTGGAGACAGTAGGCGTTTCCATGAAACATCTTGATCCATAGAGTAACCCTACGGTCGTAAAGTAATGTTTTTGGATTTTATTTTATTGCATTTTATTTTTGCTGTCGAAGCATTAGAGCAGTGTGTGGCTGTAGTTTGTAGTTTTATTGTTTTTGCCCAATATATTTAATGGCATTTCTGGTGGCCATACTTAAATATATTGAAAGCTGCGTAAAGGGTTCAATATTGAAAAAAAAGGATTGTACATTACTTTAATAAACAAATTTGAAAAAAATACCATCAATATTACCATACAACGGATAAATTAGGTTTTAACCATGAAATTCAACACGATCATCGTAATTGTTATCAATCAGAAAATTACATCAAATAAAAAAAACATAAGTGAGTTGCAATCTCTAGTGTCAAACCGAAAGGTTTTCGAAGAAACATGTCAACCTCTGGCATTTAGCTATAGTATAGCGATAATATAATATTTCAGCTTGTATAAAAAACAAAGTACCTTAAAATAGTAGTTTATGCAACTGTCATATAATGAAGGGTATTGAGTGAGTTTATGAAACGAGCGCAGCGAGTTTCATAATAGTAACGAGTGTTTTAATACCCGTGTTATATGCAGTTGCATTCACTACTTTATCTTCACTAATGTTGTAACATTTTAACTTTTAATTTATTAAATTAAATTCACGCGTACGTGTATTGACACAGTGATTTTGCCGCCATTAAAATCTAACCAATGAGAGCGCAGCTGCGCGCCAATCAGGGTGGTCGCGTTTTATTGATTAAAACGCGACCAACCTGATTTTGGCCCTGCAATCAGGTTGGTCGCGTTTTATCGATGTTATAATGAGCTATTACGATATCGATGTGGATATTATACCATCATGTGAAATTGCTTAAATTGAGTGTTTTGTTGTCTGCGCTATAACAGTAGTAATTATACGTCAAGTATTGGAAACATAAGTAGAATGTTGCAACATTAGTGTAGATAAATAATATGAATGTATTGTTACTTGTACACTTGTATTGTGATTATTATATTATAAATCTGCGACGTTTAAGACATTTTCTATGAATAAAAACTTTGACTATACAGATATAAGACACAATAGCAAATATGTAACTAAAACGGTTTTCACTCACTTGTTCTGACGATGGGTGTCATTACACCCGAAACGCGTAAACAACATACGCGAACTACACGTGAGTGAAAACCATTTTAGTTACTAACATATTGATAAAAAAGCGAGTGTAGCTCAGCGGATCCAGTGTCTGTTTTTCATTCAGGTGCACCTGGGTTCGAATCCAGCCCTACACCAATGACTTGTATTTTCAAATTATGTGTAGATTTGCACTCGCTTATCGGTGAAGAAAAACATCGTGAGGAAACCGACATCCGAGGACATGTGTCTTTCGTGGAAGGACCTGGACGCCCACCACGATGTATCTGCCCAAGAAAACTCCCCTAACGCATTAATTCTGCGGGGGATCACGACCCTCAGTCATGAGGAATACGACTCAAAGGATTGATAAAAATATCTCACGAAAGTTTTAATAATAAAACAATAACAATTACTACTAGACATAGCAATCCTTACAATTTGATCCACAATTTAATTTAGCGCAGATTGCTCGGCATTGCTTTGGTGCCAACGCATAATTTTATCGCTGTTTCATGCTAAGATGGTCCCATGTTCAGATGGTGTGGCTTTATGGGCTGTGTTTTACTCCGAGTATTCTTGTAAGGAATGACCACAAAAATGATTGCCATTATATGCAATATTTAAGCTTGTTAATTTTTATCTAACAAGTAAACGTTTTCATTAAATCCACACACATTTTTAATATTAAAAATATGTTCTACAAATTGGATAAAAATGTCTCATTACAAACTTTCATTCCACTTTAACCTCAAACATCTTCTAGATAAGAGACGACTCTAATTCTGCATCAAATTAAGGCGGAGCACACAATAACAGCAGACGTGACCGAAATGAGGCTCATAAATTGGCCGCCTCATCTCAATATCAATAAAGGTAGCTTTCTGCTGACTGTAAAGGTGATAGTACATTTGCTAAGAAATTGTGACGCGGATGACGTAATATACAAGTTAGTGGCATGTAAAAACGCAAGTGGATTTTGAGTATTTCTGGTAATAAATGTAAGGCATAAAGATAAGTCCTGCGTTGTTAATATGTTTAACATGTTATAAAATATTTTTTATGCTATTAAGTCCATAATTTGAACAATATCTTATGTGCTTTGGTCAAAGAATACAGTAATACTTAATGGTAATCGAAAATTTTTAGACAATTCACATTCATTACTTTCAACAACTCACACCATGTCAGAAACTGGTCAGAGATACATGCATGTTCCAGAATTAAACACTCTTTTAAAAGAAAGTGCACTCCAATGTGAAGTGCTTTTAGATATTTATAATAACTATTTAATTAAATTAATAACTATTTATTCTGGTAACCGTTAGATTTTATTTACATATGATATTTATTTTGACATATTGTCTTCTTAATCATCTTACCGTACATCCAGGTCAGTGTACCAGCATCTTTAGAGCCTCGAATGCGGGTTGCATAAAATTGTAATAACATTATACGAACGGCCCAGGCTAGGTCTAATATTGCAGGGCTCTGGGACAATTAATTTTTTATCCCACGTGTGGGTTCGGTTGTTCTTGTCGGCTTGATTGATGCTTTAAGATAAAGATAACTTTATTTAGCAAAAACTTAGGTTTCATTTTGATCGCTACACTTCACACTAGAATGTAAGGAATCGCTGTTAGCGATGAGGCCACCAGTAGTAGCACAATTTTTTTAAGTCTTTGGTGTTTCTGTTCATTTTTTTTTCTGTATTATGTGTGTGATTTTTTTTAAATTCCGTGTTCCTTGGACGGTATCCAAGGTCTTGTCTAGCTTGTATTATGAGTGTTACAATAAAGAGTTATAGCCATCTATCTATGTAATGTACAAAGTTGTTTGGTTTATTTACACTTGACAGGCTTACGCTTGAGTACAACTCAACTGATGTTATGCTACGTTGTAATAATATAGATGGAAGTGGATTTCGAGGGTAGTTGGATAGATTGTTCAAATGAAGTTTTTAAAAGATGCATATATACGTAATTTGAGACGCTGGAGAAGAGGCCTATGCTCAGCAGTGGGTGGATGCAGGCTGATATGATGATAATGATGATGATATATTAGAATGATTATGAATACGCTTAGCTATTGTGTTTCTTATAACCTATTTTTTTGTTTATATTAGTTATCTGTTTGATGTGATTGGCCCCATGAAATTGGGAACATGGCTAAGATGAACAATAAACTGTTTGAGATTACAATGTTGTGAGAATAAGTCGAAAATTAAATAGAATGTGACAATCAACAACATTCCAAATAGTATTTATGATCGAAATTGCATTATATTATGGTTTGTTTAATTTAAATTATCAACCTACATTACACAAATAAAAATATTTTATGAAAAAGTGCATACAATGCATACTGTTCAAGTCCATAACATTGCAAAATGAACTCTTACAAAAACTGTAATACAGTTTCCCAAAAAATGAAAACTCCCGTAACCTCAGAAAGTAGCTGAACATTATCTTATTTCACGGTGAATTTCCAAAAATAATTATGTCCTAAAAGGAAACTTTTTTAATCACACAAAATGTCTGTCCATAAAGTCGGAGCCAGTAATTCCGTCAGCGTCGTGTGCAAACTTTATATTTTTAATTAAAAAATTCTAAGCCCTGATAATTAAAATATTCAGTGTCAAGACTGTGATCTCAATTTTTGGGCCAGCACTGTTATTACAGAGTTATTTTTTTACACTTAGTTTGGGGACTTTTACTTTTTGCCTAAAGGTTGACGGCCGAACTTTTCAGTTGAGGGAATCTTCAAAAGAAACTCATTGAATCGTGATGTCGCCGGTTCTTTGTGGGATTAAAATTGGACCTATTTTGATCAGGCTTTGAGAAATATTATATTCTTCTTTCAATTTACTTCTAGAAATTGAGTATTGGACAAGTTATTGATCATGAGCTTGCTGTGAATTTGAGATAAAATGTCTGTTTCAACATTTCATGACGCGTGAATTTATGACGTACTTTGCGATATCTAACATATTTTATATTTACTTAAATTTATTTCAAACATCATTTATTAAATAAAGTTAAATGATTTGGCACTCGCACTGAACGAGAAAGACACAAGTTTTATGTTCCATAAACTATGTTAAAAATCGCATCCCGAGACATCTTGGTCAATGTATTATTCATCTGTTATGTCTATGTATGGACGCTTTAAACCTTGTACAACGTGCTATCATTTTGGTTTACTATATTTTATAATACTTAAAATGTATGTTGAAGTTTCAAATTTGAATATAAATATGATATCAAAGCATTTAAGTAATAAGGAAATAATACGAGTAGAATGCTTGCTTAAAAAAAATTATATAACTGCCCGAAATACACGAGGTCAGTTTATCAGGTTTTTTTTCAGGATGAAAAGCAATAGTAATCGTAAGCTTGAAACAAGCAAGTAATATTTTTTTAATTAAGCCTGTTTTGTTTACACATCTTCAGAAACACTAGTTTAGCTCGTTTATTTCAGACACACTGGTTGAAACTTATTGATTTAATGTTTATATTTGTAGATATGCAAATTTTCTATTCAAAAATGTACTATATATTTAACATCTTCCAAGCTTAAAGCCACGTTGTACGCACTCAGTTTATAGCTCACCAGTAGGAATATACATATTCGCATTTGAAACCGGTTTTCAAACGTCGGGGAAATGCTATTAATTTCCGAATGTCGTGTCTAGAACGGTACAATATATCGGTCGGGGTTTGTGGCGTTAATAACCAGAGCTGCAGGGATTTATTCAATCGACGCTTTGTGGCCAGGGTGTTTCAGTCAAATAGGATCGCTATATCTACTTCGATCTATCTACAGACGTAGTGGTTTAATTCTATCTATCCATCTACAGATGGTTCAAAGATAAGATGTTGAGTCAGGCGTTGCGGAAATTTATTGCAGATGATAACATTGCAAAGGTGTCAGGTATTCTCTCGTATTATTTCACTGTGACTTCTCTTCGCTGGCTAAAGATAACAAACAATTTTGTTTATTTTTTATATCTTCCACCACAATTTAATCACCTGGCTCTTGTAAACAATAATAGCTTTCAAAGTTTTGTTCATCACTAGGCATAAAAATCATCATTAAAGAAAAATCTATAGCATTCTTCAATGATTGACAATAATGATTTTCATAATCATTGTTGTTTAAAATAATTATTAACAACTCTTGTAACTATTGCCTTTTTTACATACCTTGAGGATCCGTATTGTTAATAGAGGGATACACTTTGCCCTCTCTTTTCCAACTCTCTGACACAAACAGTTACAATACCATCGTATATATATATATATATATATATAGCCACAAATAGCGATCACTTAATATGAATTTGCTAATAATGCTGATGCCCAATATGCCAATTTTACCAGCGTCATCTGATTACACGGCCATTGACTCCGCCGACTAATCGGAGTCCAATCTACCTTGAAGCTGCAAGCGAAGCAAATTAGCCTATCATCGCATTTAATCCAATTTTTTGTCCTCCAGCAAAATTGCTCAAAACGTTATTACTCCCAAACTGCAAACTCAAAACTGGCAAAAAGCTTAATAAAGTACCAATATAGCGAAAGGAAACGGCGTCGCTTTTATTCAGGAAATTCGTGGAACTTGACACTTGATTTTGTACTTTACATAGTCGTTTTAGAGTTGCTTTTTGAGGAGTTTTATTTGAAAATTTGAACGCTATTCAAGAACGGTAGTGGGACATCATTTGAATAATTAAAAGGCGACTTTATCTATTTATTCAGGCCTCGGTTAGAGTTGCAATTGTGCCCGATTTCGTAGCCAAGTCTGCGAGGGCTCTTCACAGTTGTACTGGATTTTTGGTGCGGACTCGAGAGTCTTTGAGATCAATTGCCGACAACTGCTGTAGAGCTTTCCCTAGCGTTGTAAATTTTAATCATTTTGAAGAACCCTTTCGAATGTTTCTATTAAATGAGTGAATTGAAGAACAAAATTGGTTTTTATCACTACCTAGATTACATTTTTATTATGAAATCAGCTTTAAAAATATATTTGTATCCAAATAATTAATAGTCCGTGCTAATCCATAAATCCAATAGTGTTACTGAAATTGAAACATTTGAAATGTAAAAATAACATTTATACAATGCCTACATATTACATAGCTCAGTAAATTTTTGTATCATAATTTTTGTACCTAAACTGATGTGTGACAATGAACACTAACTCTATAAATGCATCTCAGTTGAATCGCTTAACCCATCGCTTGAGATATCTCCAAGTAAGACTTTAAACATGGATATATTTTTCCAAACAAACACTTCAGTCAATAAATCTTCGAGCGTAGTATCCAGTAAATATCCTGCAAGTCCTAGGTCCGGCTTGCAGAGCCGGACGTCCGGCCGCGGCCCGTCCGGCCCGGACGTATTGGAACAAAGAAATAAGAAGAAACATCTACTGTTGCTCTTGCTTATTGATTCTGCTTAAAAGTGCAGGTTTGAGATGATGTTTTTCTAAGAAATGTAATGGCATTATGTCAGAAAAAATTTGTGGCTCGATATAAATCCAAAGTGCAAGGGTACTAAAGTATCATCTTTCATTAGTTAAAGAGCAAACTTCTTGATCGATGACCATAAAAAAAAACGTCTTCCAATATGAACTTCACACCACTGTATTCAGAGTGCTTAAGTTTAATTTCTATACACTTAGGTAGGTGACAATCTTCTAACACTCAAATATTAATATTAGAAATAAAACTATTATACTTACTAAAAATATTGATATAAAAGCCAAGGGTCTATTTCCATGAACTTAACTCAATGCATTTTAGTTTGTTTTCTTATCGACACAAACCGTAACACGATTCCAACCCCGAACTTACTGTTTATTTACAACAAACTTTTTTATTTTACCACGTTCTCTATTTTAACACCAAAAAGTGCCTTTCCAACCTTTTTTGGAAATTCGCGACAAAACTCACGGAATTCACAGTGAAGCAACACAAACACTCGGAAGAAAAAAGGATAAGTGGCTTCTCTTTAAAAATAACACCTTTACCTGTCTGAAAATACACACCTGCAAAATTTGGGATCGCTATTGGATACGGGGAAAGTATGGACTAATGGGGAAAGTACCTAACTAAAGAGAATGGGAAGGTATTTTTTAATGTGGCTTCTAAAATTTTAGGACCAGTATTTGGTACCTATATTGGTGTGTGACAAAGAATACTAACTTATAAATGCAACTCCACTATCGCTTAATCCATTGTAGAAAATATCTCCAAGAAAAACTTTGAACGCAGATATATTTTTGCAAACAAACACTTCATTCAATAACTCTTCGAATAAAGTTTAATGATTAAAATTAAAAAAAAATCTATAATGTTGCATCGACACGGTTTTTGAACGAACGACAAACGATGAAACGCAATCTGTAGCAAACTAGCCTTAAAAATGACAATTGACGTGAAGGTAGTCTTGAAAAATATTTATTTTAATGTGATAGGATTTTGTTAGAAAATTGAGTGAAATATTGGTATTGTCCGATTAATGATAAAACTCTTACTTTGTTTTGCGAAATGAGGTGTCTAAAAACAGTCATATCATAGTTTAATATCAAGTACATATCATACGCCGCAGGGATCAGGGGATAAATGTTTCAATGTACAGATAACAACTGAGTTTGTAGCAATGGGGCACTGTTTCTAAGTTTTTGTGTTATTTTGAGATAAATATCTTGATTTTAAATGGTGTAATAACGAGTTTTGATAAATGGCTATATGCGGACACAAATACACGACTGTCAAAGTGTTAACTACTGTTAGCTTAGCTAATATAACTTATCGTGGCCGCCGCTGTGGTTCATCATCAACTCACCCACAAATATGTGTTACAAACGTTATAGTAAACATCCGTCATCTCCTTATGTGTGGCTTTATACATACATACGAGTATATTCGTCTTTTTAAACATGTACAATGTACATCTATATGACTAGGCTAGCTTAGTTGGTAGTGGATCAGCCTTCTAATCTAGGGGTTGCGGGTTCGATTCCCGCTTGACACAGGTATTTATGAATTTTAAAATGTATAATTACTTGTGTTGAGTGTGGTCGTTTCTATGTATAATAAGTATGCATTAAAAAAAAGTATATAAGTATTATATCCGTTATCTAGTACCCACGTTTGCTTAGTGTGGAGCTAGATGGCGCTGTGTGGAATGTCCCGGAATATTTATTTATTTATCTAATTTCCAATTTTCGACCTTATCTTAACCTTGACAAAGAACATGACTAACACAACTTATTTCTTCATTCCAGTGCCAATAACGCAAGTGGTGGCGGTGTCAGGCGAGCCGGTGTACCTCCCGTGCGACATCGACACGGCCGGGGAGGAAGACGCCGTGCTGCTCGTGCTGTGGTACCGGGAGGATCTCGGCACGCCTATATACAGGTACCTGTTTAACCTAATTCTTGAGTAATAGTCCTCATTCATGTCTGCGTGCTGCCGCGGTCCCAGAACATACGTTTTGAAGATGGACGTCATAAAATCCGAAACGCGTAAGCAACATTCGCGAATTACACGTGAGTGAAAACCGTTATTTAACATACTCATTCATGAGGGTCGTGACGTGACTACCTGGCAGTTTTGAAAAGAGTTATCTTGAGGATTAGATAAGTGGTGATAAGCGTCCAGTCCGAATGCTTCCCCGCAAGATGTTTTTTTTTCATTGCTGGGGAAGTGCTAATCTAACCTACCTTAGATTACAAAGGCCGTACGCCGTAGCGGACTGATAACTCATCATCATTTTTGGTCTGGAGGTAATAAAGGGTCTTAAGTCTAAAGGAACGTAATAGAATCTTGTGTAGCATAACGCGAACGAAACCGTAGGCATTCTTTTTGATTATTATAAAACGGTAGCTATAAGCACCAAAATACATACAAGGTTTTTTTAAGTTCTTAATTTAATTTTAATACAGTTAATAACGCAAATTCACAGAACACATAAAACAAATCTAGAAGTGAAACTGTAACTTTGCTGTATAAAAGTCATACGATTCCATATCGGAGTTCGAAAGTGCCATTGCTTTTACCGAGTCTCCCGTCAAAGGCAATCCATACATACCTACATACATACATACACACATACATACCTATATATACGTTAACAGTAATACTAGTTGGCTACCGGAGGCACTCAAAAGTTTGTCGTATGCCAATGACGTCACTATCGAGAAACCTCTAATTGTGATAAAGTAAACCGTATAGATACGATAGGTATAATATTCAAATTATTTATGGATAGGTGAAACACAAATATGAAGCATCACATCCATAAATTATTATCAGTTCAATATGGCATTTACATCTATTCCGTCTGGTTTTGTCCTGACTTATCATAGTACAACAATCGTCAATACTAACATCAGGACAATCAAAAGATGTTTAGAAAATTCTTGATATCAGAGTTAAACATTCATCTACAATCGTAATATCCTAGCAACGCTTGAGTATGATTAATGCACGCACCGTATTGTATTCGTTTTAGTTAATAATATCTTCCAGAATCATGTAGGTACTCAATAGTTTTATCACCGATAAACAGTTGTGAGTCCTAAGATAATATTGTCAACGGCGTATGCACAAGTATAGTTCACCGATCAAAGAATTCCCCTAAGGTCGGACGGGTCTCAAGACAATTCAATTTCAAAGTTTTGTAGCGTGCATACTTTAAAATGGCGAAATCACAGGGCACAATTCAGTGTTGCAATTCTACTGAGAACTAGTCACCCTTTGACTAAGACTTTACAAAGACTTTTTTCATATAAAATGTCTTCTATTCTTGAGCCTTCGTGAGCAAGCGTAACAACCATTGAGTATAAATTTAACATCTTCATTCATCCCGCAAATTGTAACTTAAACTAAACACGACGTACTTAATTATCTAAATATATAATAATTTATCATTTGTAACATGTTCAAATATTGGTTATTATCAGCGCCACCTATTGACAATGTGTCGAACTAAATTGATATAGTTTTTGGTAGGTATGTAGTTATTCAATTTTATTTTAGTTCTGAAGAAAATGCGGGTAAGCTTGGCAACTGTAAATTTCGTAGTTTGTACTTTACTTTGCTGCCCGGAACGACGATGGTCGAAAAAAATCATACTATAATACGTAGCTCTGTGGGAGTCAACCAGAGAAGACAGTGGAATGTTTGTAAAAAAGTGTATATAAGCATTGAGGTGATCTGCAATACGAAATAATGTAAAATATATACAAATAACTGTGAGTTAACCTAAACATTACTAGTAGTACCAAAGTAATCAAATCAGTTTAGATTTGTTTATTGGTGGTTAAAATTTCAGCCACGTGCAAAATTGTCTTGAGTTTTACACAAAAAGCTGATTTGTCTAGGATTTGTTAATAAACTCTTTTGCTCGGGTTTAATGTTATTAAACGCAAAACTGTTCTCAACATAAACGCTTTTAGTTTTTGTGGATATTTCGTTATGCGATTATTTTAAAGAATATCTTTATGTCGTTTTTCATATTAGAATTTGGGTATAAATAAATTTACACAGAGAAAATTAATAAGTTTGATTGAACCCTTTCCCATATTTGAAATTCGTTTGGAATATGTATGTTACCCTACGTTTATTATATGCTTAGCAGTGGGCAACAACACTAGTTAGAGCTATATGCGTATTTCTATATTTTACCTTACTATATTTATAATCTAGTCATCAAGGTTTGAATTACTATTTTATTGTTTTTTTTTTTCATACATGTGTCCTGTTTAGAATGCCGCAAGAAATAAGTTCTGTCTGACGATAGAGGGCGTTTTAACAAACATAATCATCTAACTATTATTTTTCCCCCGTTCATCCTGTTACTTGTAAGTCTGTATGCACTAAGTTTGTTGCCCAAGTGTTAAACGCTGTAAACAACAGACTAGAACTTCGCCAGGCTCAAGTTTAATCACCTAGTACCTACCTGTATATACTGTAATAAGCTCTCAGAGTGTTAGCGAGCAGGTGTCTATTTCAACTCATATCAAAACTTGGATTTTACATTGGTGTGTATGTTAGTTAGTAATTAGGTACTCCTTGAGATGATAAAGGAATAAAAAATGCATTTATAAAAATCTTTGAACAATATGTCTGCTACGGTACTTTTCAATTAAATCCATTTGACCACGCCCCCATTATTTTTGCATTTCTGTGTCTGAGTGTATTACTAATTGAGACCTATAAAATTTTGGATGTATAGTATACAATGTTAGCTTATGTTTCCAGTGAGATTCGATACAATTGTAATTGTTATTAATAACGTAAATAAGTACCTAAGAGAGGAATCAACTCGGATGTCAAAATTTCCAACCACTTAAACGGTTTTTCATAAACAGTTACCTGCTATTTAACGTATTTTTTCACCCAGGGAATGCACTGTTTTTTGGACATCTTTTTGGCTTAAAAACTGTCACCCGAGTTGGTCAAACTCATTTGATAAGAAGAAAAAGAGATACGTTTCACAACATTTGTGTGTACGTGTGTATTTTTTAATGTGGTGATTCTAAGGGATTTAAGCAATTATCTCTTTTTCCAGCGTGGACGCAAGAGAGCGCGACTTCGGCGTGGCGGAGCGGTGGTCAGACGAGAGTGTGTTCGCTTCCCGCGCATACTTCCTGCCCGAGAGGAAGCCGGCGGAGCTGGGCGTGGACCGCGTGAAGGCCAACGACCAGGGCATGTACCGCTGCAGGGTCGACTTCAAGCAAGCGCAGACCAGGAACTCCAGGGTCAACCTGACTGTTATTGGTAAGTTGTTGTTGGTATGAATTCTTTTTGACTGTAAGTACTCTTAAATTAGCAAAAGGAATAGAAGAGAGGCAGGCAGCTTCATTAACAAGAGCTATTAAACACAAAGAAGGAGATAGAAGAGAAGCTAGTATCAATAGACCACGGTACCTGTTCTGTGGGAATTTGGAAGTATTTAGAAAAACCTACTCATGACCTTTCACGTCTCGACCATACTTCCTGCCCAGGGTCAGCTTGACTGTTATTGGCAAGAGCAGAGCTTTAGACCATCAAATTCTATTAAACCTGATTAATACATGTAAGCCATGTTGTGAGCCAAATTAATGAATGTCTATGCTTTAGTTCGCAAAAATAACAACGAACTTCAAACAGTGATTCTGAGAAATTTATGAAAAAGCAATACGCGGTTGATATCTGTTTGAATGAATGATTTATTTATTTATATTGTTCGTTAAGGAAATAGTGATAATTTCATGAATTAAGATTTGTATTCTATATTATGCAAATTCAAAACACCTAATAATTACAAATGGACTAAAATGTAAATATAAACATAAGTCTAGAACTAATTGAAATCAAAATCTTTTGACATTCAAAAATTTATTTTTAGCTTGTTCTTAACTGTACCTATATTACTGTAATCAAGATCACTGGAAGGGACTAGCTAACATAGCACGGGTGTGCCCTCACCCAGTATGTTAGGTAATAATTAAGAAATATTGTAACACTTTTTTTGAATAAATGTTTTTCTTTTTTTTTTTGTTTTTTATGTCAAGGTCATTGAACAAAAAGCTGCTGATATTAGCACATTGAAGTTGCAATGAAAACGTGATGCGAAAAAACACCAGTTACCATAAACATAAATATACATAATAGTATTTCAGCTCAAATAGACAAAATCTGTGACAGAAAATTTACACACCGATGTAAAAATATCGCTATTCCTTTTTACAAATTACCCCGGTACAAATTCGCTCTAATACAATGCTGGATTAAGGTTATTAAATACAAAAATAAATGAACATCAAGCCAAATCCTCCTGGAATCGGCTTACTATAGATAGAGTGCGTTTACGAAAGAATGAACGTGGAGATTACTGGTACTATCCACTCAGCCGTATAAATATTGAAACAGTCTTTTAGTTAAGTGCATTTTGTCTGTATTATTACACTATAACAGTACAATTAAGTGTGTTTGTATGTAACAATTATTACATTCACTTCAATAATGCTGACGTTTATCCAAATAAGATGATGTTCAATTATTTGTTTTTTTGTCATTTGATTTTGTAATAACCTTTTTAGAAACATGTTTTTTTTATCGCAATTGAATAACTAATTATTTCAAAGTCATGTAATATAACAATTTAATATTACCATAATACACACACCGGCATCAAGTATATTTTTCTCAAAACACTCAACTTAGATTACTAAGCAACCCAGCGCCATGAATTTTCCCCAAGAGCCTTCTCTCATAGCGCGATTTCTATCGAAGTGTCTGCGCTATTAATTTTACATCAGAGCCCAATATTTTGCGCCAGCTCTTCTATTTTATATACTTTGTGCAAACTTCACTGAGCTCTGTGATTATGTTTGTAGTACAAAATCTTTTGTTTGAGAATTATTATCGAGTACCTAGTGGAGGAAATGATTTTGTCGTGTTGCAGATTTCAATTATTTTATATTCCGCTTTCTTTGGTCAAAGTTGATTCATTTCTTTGCTGAGTGATAGGAAATGTGGTAATATTTTGGTTTGATAATTATTATATAGTTTGTTGGATGATTCGTCAAATTTTAGATGACATACTAGAATAAAAGTGGAGTCCACGCAAGAAAGCACCAATGATGAATCAACATCGATAAAATTATAAATACAATATTTTGACAAGGATGTAAAACTCTTAACACCCAGATCATGCTTATGTCAATCTTACTCACTTTATTAATAACAAAAACAAAATAAGTTACAAATAAATTCATTGATAAATACTGCCTAAAATGGCGGCTTTAAAATCAAGTTAGGTGTCAAAGCCAGCACTATACATACATATAGGTCGTATAGTGTAAGACGTAGGTGTACTAGAGTCTAGGGAATGCACTCAGATAAGATTATTTAGGATAGTGCCGAGCAAAGTGACTTGTGTAGCTAGGATATTGGTGTGCACATCGACGTATTACAGATTATGGATGGAGCTTGCCAGTACATTTCACTCAATAATCTTAAAATACATTTTTTAATTTTTTTGTTTGTACCTACTTGACCATTGTTGTCACTATGGCCTAAGATGGAGAATGCTTACCCGATAAGAACCGATTCACTCTCGCTTTGAAGAGCGCTGTATTTAATTTACTCATAGTTTCTAAGACTCCGCTGTCTGCCGAACCGTTTGGTATGTTGGTCATCAGGATATTATTCACATTTCGTGATAGCTAGGCAGTATGATCTAATCCTGTTCCTGCGATCACCAAATAAGATTTATAATTACAAGCAACCATACTGTTACAATGAAGTAAAAAAAAATTGGTATAGGATCCATTGTATAACATTATACAACTCATGGCCGATTTATTTATTCATGTGCAACTACGCCACGTTCTCTGTGCAATTATAAAATGACGCGCTTTTGACTTACTTGGACTTATGTCCCCTGTGTGGGACACAGGGTAAAACATGCGCGAGACCAGCCTATTTCTGTTATATGTCAATATCTGCACATTGCTGGCCAGAGAGTGTACACATCGTGCATGTTGATATAACAGGTCTTGTGCAGAGAGTGCATTTAGTAGGGAGTGGACTTGCTGTCTTGAAAGGACTGCTCTGTGAATGGGTAGGATAGTGGGTTTTGTATTGTGGGTTAAAATGGTTATTTTAAGCGGCTTTGCAAAGATTTGAGAGTATTTTTTTTTGGTACTGTTTTTTTAGTTTCAGTCAGAAATTATCTTGTTTTTTACAAAATACTGATAAGTAAGACTCTTAGTCTAACTTACTACAAAACATATTTTATATTTATTGTTTTATTTAAACTAACCTTTGATAAGTTGTGTATAAGTTGATTTTTGTTAAATGTAGTAAAAATAGCAAATTTATATTTTGATCGAATATAGGTTTTGAACTACCTAGAAAATCATTAAAAAAGCTCTACTGTGGCTTACTATGCACGACGAGCTGAATTTCAACAGCACCAAGTATTATACATCTGACAGAAATAGTTTTCCTCTTTTTAAAAAGCTCTTCAATGTTTCGAAAAACTAGTATTTGTATTATAGAAACTTTTGCGAGTAACCGATGACACAAATATTCTTTATTTTGTTCACAATAATTTAACCACATTTTAGAGGAAAGGTAGTACTTACTAGAATTGAAATAGGTGAACTTACTCCAACTTAGTTCCTAGAACGTAAATCTAAGTTTACCTAAACGCGATTAAGTATTGCTTACCTCTGCCTTGCGTTTATCTACTTGATTACTTGGCAGGATGTTCTGGGGAATATGTAAGACATACAGTAAATATTGATACATTTTTTTGTGTTAGTTTGATTATGTGCTTCTGCCTCTGGCATCATAATCTTTATTACTGAGGGTTCTAAGAATACCACTGAATTACTTTGTTACTTCAAAATATGCTTGCAGAGAACTTACTTATTTAACTAAGGATTCACAGGATTTCTAATGTGAGGAAGAAAATGACCCATTGTCAAAAAGCATTTATTCTCAATCAAATTATATTATATTAGTTACCTTAAAATAACATTTCATTTCATATGTGGCTTTGAGTCTTACCAATCACAAAAACTCAAAATCATATACATGTATACATCTGAAATACATACAATACCTACTTAACAACAAAAAAACATTTCAATACTATAATTCTGAACACTTCTTAACACAGTAGGTATTCTTATCAATGTAATCTTTTCCAGACAACATAGCAAGTCAAGACAAATCAACTCACCCTAAATTTTACACATGAAAAAAATATCACCCATACTACAAACAGTTCCTTAATAACCTAGACTCAAATTTCAGATAATTATATATGCATTTGAAGCTTATTCTAGCGCCTAGGGAACGGTGTTTGTACTGCGAAGATTAGTGCTGGAGCGTGTAACTCGCAATTAGTAACCGAGATTAGTATAAACAACCAGAATTTTGTAGCTGAGTGGGGTGTTTGTTGTTCTGAGTTATTTATAGTGTCATTTGATATGTCTAGTTGTAATTTTATTGGTATTGTGTAATTGAGATTTTGCCACTATTATGAGTTTAGCCCGTAGCTTATCTAGCGGAAGGTCGACACGGTCAGTCCTTAGATGGGTCACTGAAAAGTGGCATTCCATTTTGGGCACTTCAGTGGGTCGGATGACACGTTTAATTGTAGGTCCCGGCTGTTTGTCTAGTATGGCAGTCCTGAGGCCCTCAGTCGAGAGTTTATCAAACCACCGTTTGATAAACCCTCGACACTAGAGTTGGCCACTCTCATTCGATAACAAGAAGAATGAGTTTACTTTAGAAATCCAGCTTAGTGCAACTTTTGAAAGGTCTCATATTAATGATGATGATATTTTCCACAGTGCCCCCAAACAAGATGGTGATCACAGACGACAAGGGCAGCGTCAAGCAAGCCATCGTGGGGCCCTACGTGGAGGGAGACACCTTCACGCTCAAGTGTGATGTCTCGGGAGGTGAGATACAGACTATTTCTAGTACTTTAGTTTAGATAAGCGAAGTTAAAGCAAATAAGTGGGGCTTTTTAAAAGAAAGAGAAAAGGCAAAACATTTTACTGTGGCAGATTTTACAGTACCTGCTTAGGTACAACAACAAATTGCAATGAAACTCTGGAGAAATATTCTCCATAGCTTCATTTACAATGGATTTCCACAAAGTAACGCCTGATTCAATATCTTAACAATTACAATGTCCAAATAGGTCCGGTTGTTTGGATCCTATTTGTGTTTAATAGTTGAAAAAAAGATAAGTTGACCTAAAGGTCATCCAAATTCCAAGACAAAGAAGAAAAAAAGAAATACAGTCTCAAGAAGTCATAGACCAAATCAAGAACTTGGAAATAGAATTATATGGTACCTCTTTGTATACAAAACCACAAATGTTGCAAAATACATTTTTTAGCTCATTGCTTTCTGGTCTACAAAACCTCTAATACCTATTTTCAAATATACATATCACGGTCAGCTTCTTCTTCGTTTCCAGCTTTTCCCCATAAATCAAAGGTAAGTTAGTGAATTATTGCATTTTAAATTCATTAAAGGGGTCCGAGAAATCTTCTGCCACGTAAAAGGGTGATAAATTAATTTTAAAGATATGCTTGAGATTTATTCGCAGCCATAAAATTGCATTAGCTGAAGTTTGGCCAAGTAACGGAATGAAGAGAAACATTTCTTGCAAGAACTCGTGTGCGCTTCAAATTAATGTTTGTACTTGAGAATTGAATTTTAGAAAATTGGTTGTTATGTTGTTAAAGAATGAATGCTATTTAATTTTGTAATCTTTGAAATGAGTTAAAATTACAAGTATCAGCAATAAGTTTCACTAGCAGAATAGGTATATATGTATACTAAAATAAAATAATGAAAACTATTTATGAACAATAAATTAGCTTATTATAATTACTAATAACATGTCTTATCCTTTAATTTTTATATGTTACAGGAATAGCGTTTTTAATACTGAAATCAATATTACAAGTCATATTAATAACTTCGTATCTGGTCTTCGGTTTTTGGGAGCTAAATCTATACATTGATATCAGAATTTAAAAAAAACATATTTCAACTACTTTTTTTTTCAGCTCGTCCCAGACCATGGGTCAAGTGGTACCGGGACGAGATCGAGCAGGATACCCCCGCCTCCCCCCTCACCGGCAGCGGAGTGCGGGGGGTCATCCGAGTCGGCCCACTCACGAGGGCTGACGTCAGAGCAGCGCTCACCTGCCGCGCGTCCAACCATGCGCGGGCGCTGCCCTTAGAAACTACGCTTACTTTAGATATGAATTGTAAGTCGAATTAGGCTAAGGTTAAATGTGTCGTTATTGAACACAGATGAAAGAAACCATGTAAGGTAAACTTCCTCCTGAGTTAAATATGGAATGAATAGAAGTGTCTTTTAGTCATGTGACGTGTAGTATATATTTCTATTTTATGTAAAATCAAATATATCATTATTTTCTTCCATTCTTTCGCAATTATTTTTGTCAGTTATTAGTCTAAGACCGTCAGTCATTCTACTCCATTTTACTCTTTCTGTGTATAAAAGTAAAACTCATGATCAACGATCAAATGACAACAATCCTCATAGTCGGATTCAACCAGCCTCTATCAGGGAGTAGAAGATACTATCTGTTTTTTATAGGGTTCACTGAAATTTATTCTCAAAGTATATATGTATTAATAAACCTCCTCCCCAATTCAACCACTAACAGTCCACATACTGGGCTCGAACCAGCTTTTATCCGTGAGTAGAACGTACTATCTGCTCAGCTAGATTCATATAAATTTACTCTTTCACTCTTTAATCATAAGTATAATTTTCTTTTCTCCTCAGTTCAACCACTAACAGTCCACATCCTGGGGTCCAACCAGCCTCTATCAGCGAGTAGAAGATACGACCTCCTTTGCCAGAGCTCCGGCTCCAGACCGCCGGCATCCATCACGTGGTGGAAGAATGGACATAGGATAAACAACGCTAAAGAGACGGTGAGAGGACTCAAATTGCAATAACTCTTTGTTTGGTTGATATTGCCTTCTTTGCCTACTTACAAGTATTATTGAGGTTTAAGTAAGATTATGATTAGTAATGTTGCAGATTTGCTAATTGGAGCATAGTTAAATGAACTTCATTATTATACTAAGACAAAAATTTACTTACTTAGTATAATAATGTTATTTAATAACAAACTTTAGACATTTAAAAATATTCTGACAGTGGGCACAGGTTGTTCCCCAATCTATTGTCATTTTAGCCCCTATACAGTTAAAGTGACAGTACCAAGATTTATTTAAGGTGACATATTGTATGATTACATACCTATTATTATGTTTGACATGTTTTTAATACCTAACAAAAATTTTCATTATGTTATTAATAAAACTTGACATTGTAACTTCTAAAACTTTATTAAAACTAAATGTTATAAATTCAATTTTACGAGATATTGTAATTTGTGTAGCATATTCTATGATATTAGTACTTATACCTATACCTATGTATGTTACAACTTTACATTATCAATAAAGATAAAGATAAAGAATCTTTATTGATAATGTAAAGATAAGTGCACAGCTGACTGTTGTAAGAAAGTACGTTTCTGCAATAATGAAGTTTAAAAAATATTTTCGTTGGAAAGATTCAAGTCCTAAGAAATTAATAGTACATACATAAGTAAAATTTAATACCAAAGAAATAGACTTAAACCTATTTAAAACTCTAATTTTCTTGGAAATACGCTTTATTGGTCCGCTTCCAAACAGTCTTGCTGCTAAGTAATATTGACAATGCAATTCGGTCCAGTTTATTTTTAGATACTTAGGAAAACAGCTTCAAAAGACGGCAGTAAATTTCAACCCGACTCTTTGCCTAGCTCTTTGCAAACGGTATCATTTTAATGGTCAGCAAGTTTTAAGGATTTAATACTTTGGACAATTTATAAAAAGTATAAAAAAAAAACAGAAAAATAATACTATTATATCAATTTATTTCACAAGATTTTTTATTTGTTATGTTTCTTGTCAAGTTTTTTAGTAACATTCATAGGAATGAGCTGGACTCGTGTCTAATGATAAGTTTTTGCTTGATTTTCACAGTACTTTATAAAATAATAACGTATTTATAATTACATGTATAATTAATTATAGTATTTACAATCAGGATGAACTGAAATCGAGGTTATAATTTTTATTCTGTAAAGCAGATCCCGCCAAATACATTTTGTAAAAAACTAGCCAAGTCTCGATGGAGCTGCTTGTTTATCTCTAAAAAGTAATGAAATCTAGACAATGTCGTGCCAAGTCTAAGGTTCTTTACTACGATTTTTTTATTATTATATAAATTTCAGCGTTCTAGCCCCAACCAGAGGTACTCAAATAGGGGCCTGAAAATGCGGCGAAATAGTTTCAGTAAAGGATGGTACGGCAGTGTTTGCTTCGCGCTCGACTTGGCGGGGGCACTGCCCTGCCCCCAGATTCACATTCGCAAACCATTCAACAAATAGAGTTGAATATAGTCTATACTTTTTAATAGCTGACCAAATAACTCGTTCTTCTTTGTAAATAGGTAGGTACAAGTGTTTCAAATTTATAGGGAACTCGCAGATAGAAAACTTGGCTATTATTTGTTTTCGGACGCAAACATAGAAATTGTACCAAGAAGGTTAATTTGAGATAGGAGTAATGTATGGAAATGGATTTTTGAAATAGTTAATGGTTAACTTAGTTATTAGATACTAAACTTACTCATAGTATTACTTATAGTAAAAGGGTCATAAAAGTAAGTGCGTATGAGAGTAGCTAGCTCTGGTGCCAGAGTTTTCAAACCGCCTGAAGGTCTCTGACATGTCGTAAAGATTGTCATACGATTTCAAATAGGCAGCTTTAGTACTGTTTATTGTATACATAGAAGAACATTTGTCGTGTTAGTATTTTAACCAAGATATATCTAAAAAAATATTTTCTCTCAAAAATTTCCTCTAACCCTCATTTACTGCTAATGGACCCTAAAAATATAACTAAACTTCATTCAATTCCCAAGTTGGCGAACAAAAAGGCCTAATCACCACGTCCCATCTGAAATTTCCTAAAATTCTTTGAAAACATTTAAAAAGTTTTGCCAGACGCCAATCTACTGGCATCGTCACACCTCATCAATTTGTAACTCAGTTAAAAAAGCTAATTTTGCATTGGACTTTATCGCACCATCTTTGGGAGACAACAGAGGAGCTAATTCGTACACTTTTATAATATCGTTATATTCTTTCTTTTACACTACGTACATTCGTTTGACCACCTGTTCACCTGAAGCGACACCCGTTATTTAAATGTATTTTTAATTATTTTTTAATTTGACTTTGTACATATAGTTCTGTTTTCATATTGTATGTTTGTATTAATATTATATCATTTGATAAGACTAAAACAATTTATTGCGTAAGCACGCTCTTGGTAGATCAAAATGATCGATTAGCATAAGGATTGCTATCAGAATTATGCCAGTGTAAGCCTATTTTGCTTAAATAACGTAGTATTTTCCAGCCTTTTATATCAATAGTAGAAACACAAAAACATCTCTATACAAATTAAATTAATTATTTTAATTCGTTTAAAAAGTATGTAAATATTGTAAATATTAAAATATTTGTGTCCATACTTAGCCTGCTACGCTAACTTAAAGTAGACTAGAAGGGTGGACTCAAGGGAAGGAGTAAGGACAAAGAATTCATTTTGTTTCGATGACAGTTGTAAGTAACTTCGTAACGAGCTTACTTTACTGACGGTTTTTAACTTAATTTCTAGTTAAGTGATGTCAGACGCATTGGACATGATGTTAATTAGCATTAATGTGTTGGAACTTAGAACTTTTTTAGTAATTATATCGAGTTAATCGCTATAAGAATCAGTGTATAATTTTTAATGAACTAAACGACCAGCTACTCACATCTGAACTTAAATAAAATAATTTTGGTTTAGATTAGATTTTACTTAGGTATAGCAGTCTTTTTTTTTCTTATCGAATGAGAGTGGCCAACCCTGGTGTCGAGATTTATCAAGCAGTCAACTCTTTTTTATTGTTATTTGATGACGCGGATAAAATTTTTTGTTTGTGCAACTTATAATATATTGCAGAAATATCATAATAATATAAATTTTGAATTCGATCTAGGATAGACGGTCAAAAGTTTATCAGAACAATACCAAAACTTGTAATTATCCACAGATTACCTTAGTTTATGGTATTCTTACTTATTTACTAAAAAAAACTTATGTTAAAAGACGTTATCTCCTAAATCCGCCCAGCCACGTAGCGCGTCAAACTAATAAATGTAGATTGAATGGCACAAGAAGCGTACTTGAATCACTCGTCAGGGAGAATCGATGTCTCGCGCTTGACGTGAGGGAACGAGACGTGTATATATTATGCAAGGGGTACGAGAGGGAGGGAAGATGGACTTTGTTGAAAGTTTGTGAGAAAATAAAAATGCTGTTGTGTTTGATGTTTCGATGGCATGTAGATGGGTGCAAGAGTATTGACACGGTTGCTGCGAAGTGTTCAGTTGTTACGTATACTTCGTCCGAATTGTGTGGAATAAGGCACCACTTCGTATTTTTTTTCCTTTTCTTGACGATTGCACTGCTATGATTGCTATAAAATAAAACGCAAGAGATTAGTTCGATAATAAATTGTGCCAACATTTAAAAATTAGGCACATTTCCATCCTACGGTTGCCTGGAAGAGATCGCTTTTAGCGATAAGGCCGCCATTTGTGGCATTAGTTTTAATTTTTTTTTTTCCGTTTTGTATTATGTTTTTTATGTGAGTGTCCAATAAAGTATCAATCAATCAATCAATCACATGTCATGATTGTAAAATCTGTAGTTTTAATTTACTGTTACGAATATGCATTACAATATTACACATGAGCCACGAAAAATTAAATTAAAATTAAATTATTAATTTAAATTAAATTTTATAGATATATGCTTGTTTGTTGTAAATACATAAAGCTTGTTTAAAGACCCTATTTGTGTTGTTTTAATTTAAAATGAATACGTTTGCAATTAACAATACCTCGACTAATGCTGGTGTATGTATTTGCCACTGATATTTATGGCAAGAGCTGAGAATAACAAAACTAAATTAATAAACAACAAAACCACTAAGAACCACACACAAGTGGTGATATCTTTAACCACAGCACATAAAAAATATCCCATAGATGACCACATCAGTTCCAATCAATCACTCCATGACTCAACTATCATCTATCCGCTGCTAAGCGCTCGCTCCAGTTTGACTGACACCTTCATTGTTCCATCAACTGGCGTTATGTTGGCACCACTTCACATCGGACAGTCATTTCTGGTAGGAAATGAGGCTTTTAGTAGCTGCTACATTGTCTAACTGTAATAATATATCTAGTATTTTGGGGAGATTCTTTGCTGTATGAAAAACTATTAACCAATATTACATGTCTGTTACCAGAAAAAAATATTCCACAGATAATCATACAGCTCAAGACAGGGATTATTGGTGTAAGAGGAAGGAGGCTAATGTCCTGTAGTGGGTCTCATGGGCATTTAGTTGCTGTTGGATTGTCTATGAGCAATTTTGTTTCGTAAAAATCAACGCATGGTGGATGAAACAATGGCGTCGGTTTTCTACATGTAAAAAAAAGTAAATAAGTATTATATACGTTATCTAGTAGGTACCGCGACACAAGCGTTTGCTTAGTGTGGGGCTAGATGGTGCTGGTTAATCATTTGAGTTCGAATGACGTGTAGTGTAGATGTTGGTAAAACGTTTTACGTTTTGTAAAAGGTCATTGTGTAGGTAAACCTATTTAAACGCAATATAGGTTCACGCTTGGTCACAACTCTCCTAACGTTAAGCTTTAGTCAAAAACCTAGAGCGCATTTCTACCATGTGCATGAGTATCTTCATCGATGAAATATCTGTAATGAAAAGTACTTAATAAAACAACAAAAATAACCCTGGTTTATCAATATTTGTAGTTGCTTCTTCTTATCGAATGAGAGAGGCCAACTCTGGTGTCAAGAGTTTGCAAACCGCCCTAAGGGCCTCTGACATGGCTTAACGACTGCCGTACTACACAAACAGCTGGGGGGACCTACAATTTAACTTGTCATTCGACCCAAGGAAATGCAATATTTGTAGGTAAATACAAAATAAGGCGCAGAAATGCGTATAGTTGACATATTCAAACAAACGTACTCGTATGTACACATTTATATAGCCTCGAGCTTACCTACTCTATATTTGACTCTTACGTAGCGAAGTAGAAATATCACCAAATTCAACGTTAACATAACATGACGTATGTGTTTTAACGCACAGACTTGAGAAAATATGTATATCGAACGTCGAGTACAATAATTCTATCATTGAGCTAAACTGCATGCACATCAAGCAGGTTGTAGTCAACTGTGAAACACGTTGCTACATAAATATTTCATATCGTCTTCTTGTTCATTGCCTTTCATTGTAATTATAGGTATCTGATCTCTTCTAAACTATCTTGATTATGGGATGACATAATTCTTACTTACACGCATAACTTTGTGTTTCGTTTGTAGTGAACCATAACGACATATAAATAATTAAGTCACAGCTTCAGTATTTTAGTTTAGTGCGGTCTATCCAATTTCTCTAGTCCCCTAATCAATAATCATTTCAACTCAGTATACCTATGTATTATTTATATGTATTTGAAAAGCGTTACGTCAGTTAGTGGCTTTGAATCAAGAAGGCAGAATGATATTGGTTTTGCAAATTTGCGATAGAACTTTAGAGAATTGAAGGGCATTTGGAAGCTTTGCTGTGGTATTATTTGACGTTAATTGATTTAATTGTAGGTATGTACACTGTACAGGTTCAATTTAATTTAATTTTGCACTTCGAAAAGCGAACTTAGGCCAGCTTCAAATAAATAAATTCGTTGCGAATGTGGCCAGCAACTTAGCTACGTTGGCTTGTGATAGTAAATATCTTATTTTTGCAGTGCTTATTTAACCACTAGCATCTAGTTGTGGAAGCGCAAAAGTGAGTTTGTTGTCGTTTATTTCTCTTTAGTGCCGCAACGAGAAGCAGCAGGGTGTTTCACAAATTCGGAACCATTCCGCTCGGAAACGAAACGCCAATCAAAGACGTCAAAACTGACTTATTTTAACCAATAACAGTCATCCACCAGTCATAGAAGTTACCAGGAGTTTTTCGATTGGCGTTTCGTTGCCGAGCGAAAACGTTCCGAATTTGTGAAACACCCTGTTGCAAAAAAGCAGCATTAAATGACTAATAATTAAAAAATCAAAGGTAAAATAATCATTTTATACCAATACTATGTATGTATCTAGGGTAACACAAAATAAAACATCCTCTTACTTCTATTGTGATACATAAAACAACCACAGCCTACACATTGATCACCATAATGTGTTTTCTCAATCGCTACAATGTGTTTGGGTCCTCAAATGAGGCTATTTGTAATAGGTAAAAGGACCTAATAAACATAAAATGAAAGACTTTGAACATTATAATTTGTCCCTGAGGCTTGTGTGCAGAATATTACGGACATTGATATAGTTATGTCTGGTAAAGTGTTATGTCTTTATTAAATATAGTTGGAATAGATGTGTCAATAGCTCAGCAGATTGAAGCGCCCGTAGCACAGCAGGCAGAGGCAATCGAATGCGATCACCAATGTTAAGTAAAGGTCGACGCGGTCAGCCCTTGGATGGGTGACCGAAAAGTGGCATTCCATTTTGGACGCTTTCGTGGGTCGGATGACACGTTAAATTGTTGGTACCAGCTGTTGTCCTACAAGGCAGTCGTGTCAAAGTGTAAGCCATGTCAGAGGCCCTTGAGGCGGCTTGATAAACTCTCGACACCAGAGTTGGCCACTCGCATTCGATAAGAAGAAGAAGCAGATTAAAAGGTCTACAATTTGAAGGCAAACAGTTTCTTCAAGATATGAATAGGATTTTTTATGCTATAAGTCTGGGTATAAATTGGCATTTACAAGCCAAATCTTGTCTTAACCATATCAGACGACCCTTGGATGTTTTGTAAACTTTACATTTACCAATGTTTTTATAAGATCTTAATCGTATTTTTAGAAGTTTTGTCTGATCTCGTTATAGTAAATTAACTACTTGACCCGTCAAAATACATTATTTAAATCATCTAACTCACTATATTCATTTAAGTCTTGAAATTTTAGAAAAGTTAAAATGTACTGTTAAGTCGTTGTTTATATATTTTGGACTTTATCGTATTATACGTATCCTCTTATCTTACGTCATTAAGCGTCTACAATACTGATCTTAGATATTAATTCTGTTCTATATAATACTTTAACAGTCCTCTTATAGCGTGCGCGTGAACCTCAACTGTTTTGTATAATGAGCCCACAATATGTGACTTGAAAGCCTTTTTTTTTTCATTCTGAGCAATGTATTTTCTGCTCTACAGCTCTCATCAGACGGGAACACCACAACGTCGACAGTGTCCCTCCAACTCACGAAGGCGGATGCCGGCGCGAAGCTCGCGTGCCGAGCATCCAACCCGCAGATGCCATCCGTCGCTGCCTTGGAAGACGACTGGACGTTGGATATACAATGTAAGTGAATGAACACAGCAAATGAAAATATGTGAGTGAGAACTCCAGAACTAAAAACATCGCCGCAAAGTTGCTAGTCTGTCGGTTTTCTACCGGTTAAATTTAGGGTGAGTGTGCAACGTCTCCTCCGTCTCCATTCCTCCGTCTTTATTCCACGATCAAACAAGTAGAAAGTCAGCGGGACGTCATCGACTCTTGGTGGAAGTACCATAGACTTTGCTCCTACCTACATAGTAAGAGATAGTAGAGATTATTAAACTCTTTACCTAAAGCCTTGTTCCTAAAAAAATATAACCCAGGGGTCTTACAAAGCTTTGCCGTTCGTACAATAAACGTAGACGCAAAGCGCTGCCATTATTATGTATACGCCAGAAACTTTTTTTTGCTTAACATGTAATTATTTGTAGCCAATGATAATAATTCAACGTTAAAGAATCGTTACTATTAGAATACGAATAAAAATGGCCCTGTATTTCTGAGAAACAGCTATCCCGTTTGGCCATTAGTACATTCTACTACCATATACAAAACATAGCTTTAATAGCCACTATAAAATATACGTAGGTATACCTAACCTATGTACGTATAATGTAGCAACAAGCTTCACAATAGAATCGGGCCCCAGATGCTTTCCCAGTTTCAGTCGCTTAAATTCTGCACTCCCTGAAACGAAAACTAACGATGTAACTTTTTCTTTGGTATTGCAAATAACAGCACTGACTGTGGAAAGTTTGAAAAACTCGTTTACAAGCGAATAAAGCTAGGCGTTTATTGGTAGAACTATGTCCGTTAGAGGACCGAGGTGCAACAAAAAAGAAAAAGAAAATAACTAGTTTGTAGTGAATTGATCAGTTCAACACCATTAAAAAATTTATTTCTGTTTACTATATTTTTTTATAGTAAGTATTTGACTTTACCATTAGCAGCATAAACTGTACTAAAGGTATGGTGAAAGGATGAAATGAATGAATTAGGTACATGTTTTTTTTTCACTTACTACTACTCAAATTAAGAAGGTACTTTTTTTTTTTAAATAGATAAATATTTCAGGACATATCACACAGCGCCATCTAGCCCCATACTAAGCTTACGCTTGTATCATGGGTACTAGATGACGGATATAATACATATATACTTTTCTTTTTGTAAATACATACTTATTATACATAGAAACGACCAGACACAACACAAGTAATTACAAATTTCATTATTCATAATTACTTGTGTTATTGCGGGAATCGAACCCGCACCCCTAGATTAGAAGGCAGAGCCACTGCCAACTAAGCTAACGGAGCAGTCACAGTCAGTAACTTATTATAGCTTATTTGTATAACTACTAATATCTTTAAATAAGTTAATAGAATACAGACCCGCCTTTGCTACAAGAATTCATCTCTTCATTTTCTAGTACTAATTAACTAACATTTCTAACTATAACTATTTAGGAAAATACTTGAAATTTGCTTGTTCTCTATTAAAACTTTAGACTTCGCATAGTTGACGTTGAAGTTAAGGGCCAAATCAGTGTTGTTTTAGAAATTTGAAGGTTCAGTGATTTACCTGAGTAATGATAGACACATACAAAATATATTCTTGTAATAAATTCAGGAATTGGACAGCTTCTGAGAATTTGAAAATGTTTGTAGAAATTCGATCATTCTTATATTTAGGTGAAATCAAATCTAAAACTGTAATATTTCCAAGAATATGTGTCAAAAACATGTACTTATAAAATTGGCCAGTTTTGGCAAGGTGAAGCATCTATTAGTCTCATTAGCTATAATTATTAAATATAAAGAAGTAATTAATGTATGATGAAACAAATTCATTTAAGAGAAAATTTCAATTTTCATGTATATAATCCACCCGTATAAGGTAAATTAGTTGTCGTTTCTCTTGTGTATATCTATCCTTACTTTGTCTTAGTCTTCAAAGTAAAGTGATATATATACTCGACCCAACTTAGGTAAGAAGACTATCTCAAGTAACAAAAGAAACATAATCAATTATGCCAAAACTACCTAATAACGAATAGGCACTCACCTTACTTTGGTAGTTTCCTAGGAATTCCACTTCTGTTTACTTGTGACTTCTTGACATTGAAGTTATTGTAACTTCTAATTTAATATTATGTCATATACATAACCATATGTACATATTCTGGTGAACTTTTGATGTTATATTAATAAGTGTAATTCATACATAAGGTCTAATTCTTTAAATCAAATATAACATCATTTCTTTCACAGATGTACCAGAAACGACGGTTCATTTGGGTACGAATCTCGACCCTAAGAACATTCGAGAAGGCTCTGATGTCTATTTCGACTGCATCATCAAGGCACACCCTTATGTGTACAAAGTTGAATGGAGGCACAATGTAAGTACCGATGTACCTGTCAATTAAATTAAATTCAGAATTCATTGTATGTTTAATTCGCGTAAAATGTGTGTAGATGACACCTGTTAAAAGTATTATGCTTAAGTGGATGAATAATACTATATGGTAACTCTACCTCCCATGAGGTATCAGTCTTAGAGAAGTTTTTCATTCAATTAATTTTAAAGGAGCACTGCTAGAAAGCAGTGCCACAATTAATACACAAAACTACAGAATGTAGGTAATTAGGAAAGTGAATTTTTAATTATTTTTCATCCAGGTACTACGCTGGCAATGCCGCGGGCGTCCGCTAGTAGTCATTAATATACCATTATGTACAATTAATAGTGTGTTTGGTATTATGACAGCATAAGATCTCGAAAGTGACAAAGGTGACTTTTATACCAAAACAACGAAAACAAAGCCGCCAGCATGTAGATACTAGATAGTAAATGATGCTAGTAACATATAATAATAACAACTCTTATTTAATATCCTAATCTTCTTACCCTCATTACTAAATCCTAATCGACTCGCAGCCAGCCAAGTTAGAAGCCAAAACATATCTCGTCTAATCCACACTCCCGCAAGTAGGTACTTAGGTATTAAAATTAGCATAACTAAAGCCATCCCAAAGCGCTCATTATTCCTTTACATTCAATATTCTGAGCGGTTGAGCCGGTTTATCTCACAGGGCAAGAGGTACATAGGGTTCAATCTAAGATAAAGCATATGAGAGACATCTTACTTATTGTGTTAAATAGATGTGATGGACGCCTGTTACAAATAAATGACTGGGCAATAAATAATTGAAAGGGGGAATAATATAATAAATAACAATCTTGTAACAAAAAGTTCCATGATGGTGTTAGTTTTCGACTTTACTATGACGTTTCTTACATAAGAAAAAAAGGAATTCTTTTTTTTTAAATCATTATTAATTATGAAATAATATTATCTGTTGATGAAACCGACGAATAGGCAAACGGACATTGAAGTTATAGTAATAGTTTTTCGTGATTCTTTTTTTTTTGGTAACGAATTCTATATAGAAAAGAAAAAAATGGTTATTATTTTTTTATTTTGTATATCTGAGTATTGCGTATTATTATGGTTCACGGAATATAGCTAAGTACCCAGTTAAGTAAGTATACTTAAGCTTTATTGTCTGCGGGATAAATCTTAGATTTGAGCTTTTATGAAAGAAGCTTTGAGATCTAAGGTCGGGTTCCAATACTAAGACCTCTTTAGGGTACCTTTAGAAACATCTATTATTTTGTGCTCTAGAGATTTTATAAACTATTTTTCTAAAACTTTACTAAATTGTTGAGAAATACAAGTCATTACTAGACTTTTTAATACAGTACAGTTAGTAAAATTTTGATAAAAAAAATTTATAAAAATGAGGTAAAGTAATAAAAAAACTAGTAACCGAATTTAAAAAAAATAATACATTACAATTCAATAATATGCCAAAAACCAAATTAAAAATGTAATTATTTATGAAGGTTTATTTTGACATTGTTATGCTACATGTTGAACACGTAACTAATACGGTTTTCATTTACGTGTAATTCATTAATTATAATTTAAAGACTTATATTATTTATCTAAATTATATTCACATATTACATATATACTGTATGTATATTACTAAGTACCTACTTGGTTTACGATATTAATTTCACTTATTCAAAGCAAAATCATCAGAAACGTTGATGTTTCGCTCTCGGCTCCGAGTCTCATAGGAATATTAATCATATTGAGTGAGCTACGCTTAATTATAGTAATTTGTTTCCGGAATGTTATACGAGGAACAACCGCATATTAATTAAAGGAGATTTATTAATATGTTGTATTTGTGTTTGGTCCCATAATATTTATAAATACGAGTACTTATAAAATATAGTGAATATCAAAGACTTAACATTTCATATGCTTGAATTTATTAGCATAAGCCATCTTTTGTACGTGTTGTCTCTCTAAACGTTAACATTCGGCGTTTTTTTCTTCTTTTGATAGCGTGACTTCTCCTGCCCACCATGTTAAGGACTAGATGTCTAATAATCACAATACTTTTTTCAGTCATTCTATTTATTATAACACAGGTAATTGATGTTTATTTTGTTTTGCTTTCAATTTTATTTTGTGTATATTCTATATTTGTAGATATCAATGGTTCAGTATTACGATTAAGACTCAATAATTAATCCTTAATCACTTTGAAAGCTATTTCATCAATATTGAAATATCTAAACTTTTATAGTAACTTATTATTTAGTACTTACTCTAAAGCACGGGTAATTTACTTTAGGTAATAAAATGCACAAAACGATCAATTTTTTCGTCCAGAGATTTTTACTATTAAATTTGCCAAATATTTTATATATTGTACAAAATTCTCAGAATAAATCAGCTGGTAGGAAAAGGTTTGTTAGTTTTCCGTCAAATTCCTACAAAATATACCTTATTCTGTTTTGTAGCGGGGAACAATTTAAAGCGAACATTGTTCTATTGAAATTTCATACATAACCATGCGCCCGTTTCCTGAACTTTTTTACTAAGAAATGTACTGAAATTTTGTACAATATTTTGAAACAAAATTGAACACGTTCTTGGAACATAATGACTGACACTAGATAGATAAAGTAATGCTTTATTGGATACACAAATAAAATGAAACACAATACAAACAAGAGAAAATGTAAATCTTATGCCACAAATGGTGGCCTTATCGCTGAAAGCTAATGAATTTTGCAAATGTGTTTTTATTAGAATTAAATTTGTCAAATTCAGGACACCAATGTTCGTCACACTCTAACTGTCTCATAAATGATATTTTTTTATATGTTTCTCTCCAGGGTAAGACCCTCCTCCACAACGTGGGTCAAGGTGTGATCATCAGCAACCAGTCGCTGGTCCTCCAGGGGGTCGGGAGGAGGACAGCTGGGAACTACACCTGTGTCGGGTTCAATGCTGAGGGAGATGGAGAGAGCAAGCCCTTCACTCTTGATGTGCTTTGTAAGTTATCTGTTATATTTTTAACCTTTTTCGTAAAGATCTGGAGTATTCGTGATAATCGTGGTAGGATGACAAAATCTACATAATGAAAGATCAACTAAACCGTCCCGAGCGTTATTTTATATGAATACCATTTTGTGGATCGATTCATTTTCACTAATGCAATATTTTGTTACTTCCTTGTCGATGCAACCTTAGAAATGCCTCAACCTAACGTTTTACAATCCGTTACAAAGATTACTTGGTTAAAATAATACTTACGAGATCACCAATAGTTCAAAGCTACTATGATAATCTACTAAAGCTAATCCAGGGATTTTCAAATCTAGAGTTAATAGGTATCTTCTAGGTGAGCGTGTTACATCCTAGGCTGCAGCAATGCTTAACATCAGGCAGGCTGAAATCAAACGTAAACCTATCCCACGTAATTTTTTTTTTGTAAATAAATCTATACTAATATTATAAAGCTGAAGAGTTTGTTTGTTTGAACGCGCTAATCTCAGGAACTACTGGAGCGAATTGAAAAATTCTTTTTGTGTTGAATAGACCATTTATCGAGGGAGGCTTTAGGCTATATAACATCACGCTGCAACTAATAGGAGCGAAGAAACAATGGAAAATGTGGAAAAAGCGGGGAAAATTATTCATCTTTGAGGGCTTCCGTTGCGTGCGCTGCGAAAATGGTTCAAGATATCAAAAAAAAATGTATGAAAGAATTAATGCCCAAAATAATTATTCCACGCGGACGAAGTCGCGAGCACAGCTAGTCATTACATAAACAATATATCCTCTTCTTTTGTTGACAGACGCACCAACGTGTCGTAGCAGCCAGCAGCGCGTGCACGGCGTGGCGAAGCAGGAGCGCGCTCATATCACGTGTCATGTGGACGCCAACCCACCTGAAGTCACGGTATATGCTAGTTTATGAATTTACTTAAGTAACAGACAGATATTGATTAATTTAAGGAAAACTATTAAGAAAACTGGTACATCCATTGCGTACCCATAGTTAATTTCATACAGATAATCCAGCGACATGTGCCAAAAATACGGACACAAAAAGTTAATAAATTGTATAAAATAATAGATAGCTGCTGTCGTAAGTTCACTCAAGCAAATTTTCGTTAATTTTGCAATATTTAACTATGATATCCCGAAAACGGAAAACTTGTTTTGTATTATGTACTTAATTATCTTCTGTTCTATTTCTCACCTCTAGTTCCGATGGACCTTCAACAACACTGCAAACAGCAACGAAGTGAGTGACAGCTACGTCTCCCGAGCGGGAACCAGCTCCACCGTCACTTACACACCTCACACTGAGATGGACTACGGCACACTACTGTGCTGGGCGCACAACAGGATCGGGAAGCAGCGAGTGCCATGCGTCTATCATATCATTGCTGCCGGTAATATTTTAACTACTATTTATTTATATTGTATTTCTTAATTGTATATGTATATAATTCCGAAATAAAAAAAAAAAACAAAAAAAATGATTCAATTATTTGATCTGTAAGTAAACTGGTGTTTTATTAACTTTAACCAACAAACACTTGAAATTGTTAAAACTTTTGGTTTTCAAAACATCTTTGAAAATAAATTCCTATGAGTATGCCCAATTCTGGTGTCATTGTTTTGAAACTACACTGAGGGCCTCTGATATTGCTTAACGGCTGCCGTACAGTGACTAATAGCCGAGACCTACGATATAACAATCTTAGACATATAGAACTACGGTTAGAGATCTGTGAGAGATGGGATTTATAGAAGTTAAATGCAAGAATTTGAAGCGTCAAGAATGCCACTTGTTTTTTTGCTACATTTTTATTTTCTTACAAAACTGTTACCTATGTATTTATCCAGGTCGTCCGGACCAAGTGCACAACTGCACAGTAGTGAACGCCTCCCTCACGTCGTTCGGCGTCCGCTGCGTGGAAGGCTTTAACGGAGGCATGCCGCAATCCTTTCTGCTTGAAGTCAGGGAGATTGTCACACAGGTAAATAAAAAATATAAATAAAGCGCCATCTAGGCCTACACTAACCAAACGCTTGTGTGGTGGTTCTAGATAAGGGATATAATACTTATATACTTTTCTTTTGTAAATACATACTTATTATACATAGAAACGACCAGACTCAACACAAGTAATTATAGAATTCAAAATTCATAATTACTGTGTCATGCGAGAATCGAACCCGCATTCAAATGTTTTGATAATGGTAGTTTTTGGTATGAAATATTAGATTTATTTTCGTTGATACGGAGAATAAAGTAAAAAAACAACATTGTACGAATAAATATTACCTACATAGCACATTTTTTTCAGGCAATTGGGATACGCGTACAGTTTCACCTATAAAGATGTATACGAAATGTCAAATGTCAGTTTCTAAAAAACAGTCTCAGGTTGTTTGTGGTGCTTACGTTATTTTGAAATGGAGTAACGTACAATACTAAAACATTTCACTTCAACGTAAATTAAAACTTGACTGAATAAAGGAAAATAACATGGCGTACCATCAGGCAAATAATTTATGGGTCATATTTACAAACAATAATATTAACGTTACACGCTACCAAGGGCATACCTTTACCTCTGGCACGTGGAAGATTAAACGCCGTAAAATGGGATATTAGAGATTATAATAGCTTACGAGCGCGTGTGCTAATATTGGTCTTATTGTTAAATATTTTACTTGTGGATACTTGCTATTTGGCAATACTTACTACATACGGTTGTATCAGTATACCTACCTTATACTATTTTCATACCAAAAACTCAGTTGCTCCAATGTGTGAATATAAGACAAACACCAACCAACAAACACTTTACCGCTTTTATGTAATAACTAGTGGGTGCTCGAAGCTTCGTTCGCATTAAGAAGCCAAACTTGCATCCCCTATTTCACCCCTATAAAGTGGCATTCGAAAAAATCTTTCTTGGCGGATCTTACGTCATAACATCAACCTGCATGCCAAATTTTAGCCCGATCCGTCCAGTGGTTTGGGCTCTGCGTTGATAGATCACCGTCAGTCAGTCATTTTTGGGTTTTATAAACATATTTTGATTAGCTGGATGATGTTAGGTATAATCCATTGTCTATTGAGAAAATCAAATAAATTTGAATTTAAAAGATGATAATGACGTGTACGTAAAATATATTTATTTCAAATGAAATCTAGGTAAGTACGTTCCACAAAATAATCATCAACAACAGGCGGAATAGATCTTAAGCAACAGGTTTTCTTCCAAATTCGTAATGAGTAAAACTTCAAGCATTTCAAATTACTGTACACAGTAAATGCCTAATTATGGCAAATCATTTCCGAAACGCGTATAATAAATATACATAAAATACCATATAACATGTTACAAAACAAAATAAAAAAGATAAATAATATAAATAAATATTCCGGGACATTGCACACAGCGCCATCTAGCCCCACACTAAGCAAACGCTTGTGTCGTGGGTACTAGATAATGGATATAATACTTATATACTTTTCTTTTGTAAATACATACTTGTTATACATACAAACAACCAGACTCAACACAAGAAATTATAATTTTTTTTTATGCATAAATACTTGCGTCAGGCGGGAATCGAACCCGCAACCTCTAGATTAGAAGGCAGAGCCACTACCAACTAAGCTAACAGGCCAGTCAATAGATAGATAGTTGTTTAATTCATAATATGATTAAGTAGTTCCTCAGGTACATATATTTGTCAACCCCCTTATTCATAACGTGTGACTATTGAAAATAGATGAGTGTAATAGTGGTGGCCATCTTCTTTTTCAAATGGTATTGTATTGTAACTGTGTATTGAATTGTCATCGAAATAATAGTTTGTACATAGTATCATATGAATATCTGTTTGTTTTCTGTATTTTACGGATAAATTGTAGTCTCTTTGTAACTTTATCTTTACAGTATCGTTTTACAAAAAGCCTTTTACTGTTATATTTGCACGTCGTTAATAATCTGGGTAATCGACCTCCGCTGTCGAGTCGTGTGAGCGTTCTAAAGGTTCTTAAAATGCGTAGGAGAGGCAAATTAGTATTCAAGTTCATACGCAAACAGCCTTGAAGCGTTATGTAGGTGCTTCAGTCTGAAATGGTAGGTTCGGAGAAATTTGGCAGGATTATTTTATTATACGCACGTGATTTTAAATAAACGTGGAGGTACGAATAGCAGTACTTATGTGCTTCTTTGTATCTTTATAATTTCAATGTTAACGACCGACAGGATTCGAAACTTCAGCTTTCAAACTCAAGCAACTTTTTGACATCAGTCTGGGTCAGGCCTTTAAGTCAAACCACGTACGAAAATCCATTAATATAATAGTTAGAAGTCTTTGGGCTTAGCTGTTGTAAAAATAAACCAATTCCATATGTTTTTAAACAAAAATAATTGTAAACATCTGTGGCGCTAGTGAAATACTTAGTGCAAGGCTCGCAAGTGCATGATTATTAAACTTTTAAGTACACAACAAGTTACTTTTACTCTGTGTGTTTAAGTTTAAAGTTATTTTGTAATTTTTTGGCTAATATACAAATTTGTACTGTATTTTTTTCTCGTATTGTTTGAAAGCATAGCTATAACTTTATCTCATTTTATCTTCCCCAGGTGATCGTAGCCAATGTATCAAGCGCAGTGCCCCGGTTCACGGCCGTGGGACTCATCCCAGGCAGGACCTATGCAGCTGCAGTACTGGCTTACAACGCCAAGGGAAGGGGGGACCCTTTCCCTCTGAGGGCCAGCACGCTGCGGCCGCCTGAGAAACACCATGTGCATGATAAGAGTTTGGGTGAGTTGTATTTATATTAAAGTAAAGGAAACTCTAGAGAAATACATATGTAGTATTTTTTCACTGTGAGAAACACACATATTTCTCCAATGCCTGTTTCTATATTTTATATATTAAAGCAATTAAGTTCGTATAAAACTGTCCAACTTTTACAAATCCAGTCAAAGTTTTTCAACCTTTGTATAATTAAGACCTAAAAAATGATGTCCTATGAAATATGGAACTTACTATTTAACCTGATTTACGACCAATGGAGTTACCCAAACGTCAATGTCACTATTGCTACGGTTACCCATCCAAACATTGACCGTGGCGGCAGGTACTTAGATATGCTAATTGTGAAAACTTTTAAGTATCTGTACTTTTTATTAAGGCATTACTTTTTAAAAAGTCTCCAAAATAAAATAAAAATACTGTGGTAGCAAAATTGGTAAAAAAATTGTAACCGTCAAACTAGTCATCTTGTATGAACAATATAAGGTATCATTTCCTCAACAGATCTCCCAAGAACAGCCTTCCAAATGTCCGGGGCAATGTCAGCGGCTGTCGGTGGTGGAGGCGTACTGATGGTCATCCTGGTTCTATTCATGATCGCTGTGAAACAACGTTGTGCTAAGAGGAAACCTAGGTAAGTGAACCAATTGTGTGTAGAACATACAGTTTACTTGCAGCTCTCCGCGGTGTTACCCGCATTAGTACAAGTTAAAGTAGCATTATTTTGTGTAAATCCTAGGTCCTTTTCTAATCAAACTTGGTTTAGTAGTTTGAGCGTGAAGAATAACAAACATACACGCACACTCTCATGCCTACACCTGCCTTTATAATATTAATGAGATGAGTAGTAAAATAGGTATCTTACTAAGCATATAATTAGACATGATTTCATTAAAACAAGGTATATTTTTTTGTGTTCCTTATTATGCTGTCTACACATTTAAATAAAATATAATTTTATTGTGTTTAACAATTTGACATAAATGTTACTAAATCAGCAACAAAATTGTATTTCTTCCGTTTCATGATCTAATTCTAAGCTATTGTTATGTCCCTCAGGTCTGCTCCACCGCCGTCCTCCCAGCCGGCGTCTCCAGACAAGCTGAGAGAGAAGGATGACAGTGAGAGTGATGATCGGAACCCAGACATCATACCTTCAGATACTGATCAGATGCAGGTATAGGAATTAAAACTAATTGATCTGTGTTTATGAGTACGATGGTTTTGTTGGAGCATACCGACACCTAGTGAAAAAACCTAGTTTCATATGCTACAAAATTGTTATGTATGCATAAAATCTGTTATCTACTCGTACTTATTCTAATGCTCAGTTTTTGCAAAAAGCTTGATTTTCACCCAGGTGTGAAACAAGGAATGTCTATGAAGACCTTTAGATTTGTGACATACTATTTCTTAGAATATATGTTTTTAGATAGGGTAAATGCCAAAGCCAAAGAAAAAATATATGACAAAATCATTATGTATGCGACTGTACAAACATTTTCCATTCTCAGATGGACTACTACCGCCAGCAGCAAGTATCAACCATCTCCCCACCCCTGGGCAGCCGCGGCCCGCGCGGCAGCGTGGCGGGCGTGCGGGGCCTCCCCGCGTACTGCCCGCTCCGCACCGCGCCACCATCGCACTCGCATGAAGGCGTGAGTAGATCATAGTAGACTGATATAAAAATGTAGTAGAACTTAATAGACTAAGTATCCAGCATATTATATCACAGCATTGATAAAAAAAGTAAGGCTCATGAATCGTTTCACAAATCCCATTCATAATGACGGTGGCGAGGCAGCGTGGCGGACGTGCGGGGCCTCCCCGCGTACTGCCCACTTCGCACCGCACCGCCATCGCACTCACATAAAGGCGTGAGTAAACCGGAGCAGCATGCATGGAGGAGTTCTGTAGCAGACTGATAGAAAGAAATAAATGTCACTGAATAATGTTGGAAAAAAATAAGGTGATTTTCTAAGCAATACTGCTTAAAAATGAACTTAAAATTCGGAAACTAACTGGTGTGCCGCTGAAACCTAAAGTGGACTCTGACTTCAGAGACACAAAGAGACGCCACTCTTCCCGGTTCTGTGCCATCCTCTTATGTAATGTAATGTGAAACTTTTTCCGAAGATTAACGACGAAGTAAACTGTATATTATTACAAACCAGTAGAAAATTTGCAATGCAAATAGTTTCAATTCGTTCCAGTTAATAAGCAAAAAACCTTGTTTTTGCTTCCTCTTTTCTATTCGAAGAATTTTTAGTTCAATGAGAAATTCTTCCGCCTTTGCTAGTTGCTTTACTTAACGTTACTTACAGAATAATCTTTTTCTACCTCACTGAACAAACGAGGCTTAAAAATAAAACGGTATTTGTATCTAGGAATTGGAAACAAAGAAAACTTTTCGTCCGTATTCAAGCTTGCTGACATAGTTTATTTCAATCAAAAAGCTACTGTATTGTGTATTTATTTATCTATTGCTTTGGTGCCGGAAGGATTTTTCATAACATACGTATCTAACTAAGTAGGCATGTCCAAAATTGTCTGTTTAGGCAACCAAATTGTATTTTTCTTCACAACTATCATTATTGGAGCACTTATTTTATCACAGGCATATCAAAGTACAGACCAGATATAAATAAACCTAGTCGTGTTCTATTTATATACACAGGTCTGTAATAAAGAACCTTATTATAACGTTCGATATAAAAGAATTAATCTTGGAACCAACTGACAACAGACACTATGTTTAATGCTAATAGATTTGAACAAATCAAGACACGCGCAACCTTGGGTTAGTGAATAAATAAATAAATTCTATTTATTCCAGACAAACATGTCTAGTTTATTCTAAAGATCTAATTTAGTATGCCAATGTATTTGCAATGGGTTTTCTTAGAAATAAAATGTAGGCTTCAGGCATTTTACAGATCTCTAAATAAACATAGGTCCTTAATTTAATAGATTGAGTATTTGACGAATTTATTTGCTGAAATACTTTTCTGGACGGAGTGTTCTGAATAATGTATGTCTTATTAGCAGTAGATACTAAACAAGTCTATGTCTGCCCTGAAAATAAGCAGGCTGATTTGTATTTTAAATTCCATATAAACGCGTGTGTTTATCTAATGTAGGTACCTATTTTATTCTTAAGAAATTAAATAAATAATAAATAAATATTCCGGGACATTGCACACAACGCCATCTAGCCCCACACTAAGCTAACGCTTGTGTCGTGGGTACTAGATAACGGATATAATACTTATATACTTTTTTTTGTAAATACATACTTATTATACATAGAAACGGCCAGACTCGACACAAGTAATTACAAATTTTAGTATTCATAATTACTTGTCTCATGCGGGAATCGAACCCGCAACCCTAGATTAGAAGGCAGAGTCACTACCAACTAAGCTAACAGAGCAGTCAATTATAGAATATTCGTATATTAGAACATTCCTGTTGAGTTAACTTTGTGTCGAATTTTCTACTGCGATATATTACATATTATATATGTCGTAGGATAATTCGATACTTCGAATCTTCGCGAAAATCCTAGGGGTTTTGCGAAAACGCGGATAATTAGACATAGGCGAAAAGAGACATGTTTTGAAAGAAGTTGGCTCCTCCTCGCTTCGCTCGTCGTCGCATGTGCGTGGTAGAAAGCAACCTAACGAACCTAATCTACCTTCTGTCACAGACAAGTGACTTCGAGTCCACCACTTGCACTGCAACATGACTTAAATCCTGACTTTGTCCAGTAAGATTTGATAATTTTTCGCCTATGTCTAATTATCCGCGTTTTCGCAAAACCCCTAGGATTTTCGCGAAGATTCGAAGTATCAAATTATCCTACGACATATATAATTGGTTTAATTCTATATAATCCAAATTTCATTTTTTATTAGAAACAAGATATCAAAGAAACTAATCAAAGCTTTAATCAAGTAATTTCAATTTATTGGAAACTGATAAATATGTTTGTTCACAGAACTCCACATCAGGCATCCCGCCGCCCGCGCGTTTCGCGTCCGGTTCATGCACGCTGCCGCGCGGCGGGTCAGTGACCTTAGCGGGTGACGTGCGCTGCGGGATTCCCCTCCAACACTTGCGCACGCTCCCGCGGCCGCTGCCGGCGCCCGCGCCCGCCCCGCTGCCCGCGCCCCGCGTGCCCCCCCGCGACACCCCGCTCTGACAGACCACACAGCTGTAGGACATGTAAATAGTATAGTGCGGTGAACAGTGCTCAATGGTTTTTGTGAGTGGGGTTTTAGTGCTCGTTTGTTGAATGTGCACATAAAATTTGTGTTAAATCCCATGGAAGAATTATTTTTGCTCGAGAACAACAGAGATAGGATACATTGGTCAAAAAGTATTAACTTGCGTATTAATATATATGTCTTGATTGTGTACTCAACTGCCAGTGTAAAAATAGAAATATCAGACGCATGCATTATGCATGAAGTGCAAACAGAAATTTGATATCTTGAGTTATAATTTGAGGGAAACTGCAATGAAAATAATTTATTTTTTCCGTTTAAAAATCAAAAATTTACATTTGTGAATTAGCTATTTAATAATTAAACCTAAGGCAAAACAAATTATGACAAACCTTCGTTACTGCTTATTTTTCAACTGGGTTATATAAGACTGAACACACTACACGCGGTTGGATTTTTGATTATTGTATTTTGTAACGTCGTTTCAACACTAGAAATATCAGAAACTGTCTTGCTACTATTTGCTATCAACCAAATATCACGGGCACTAAAATAACTAGGTAGTTTTAGACGAATTTCGTTACACTAGTTAGGGTAAAAGAAATTAAATAATTTCGTTACAGTCCCAATGTAAAGTTGTATATAGACGCTGTTCTACTTAAATATATATTTACCTATAGTTAACATTCATCATCATATTTATTGTAAATCTTAATGAAAATTGTTAAACGATTTATTAAAGTTTTTACGTTGAATTTTTCGTTATGAATGGTTGTGAAGAAATTTAATAAATCCAAGGTTTGTAAAATATATTGTGCGATTTGTAAGACATTTTCAAGTTTTTAAAAGGACAATTGTAAGTGTTATATTTAAAAGATTACTGGATATTAAGATATAAATCAATAATAATTTTCTTCACATTAAGTAGCAAATCGATTACTGTAAACATATATATTTTACCTACCTGTTTTTTTTTTTAAATTTGATTGGTTAAAGATTCCTTATTGTTTACTAAGCCTTTTACCAGCTTATACTAGAAGCAGTGATATTATGACAGCAATGAAATATTTACTATAGTAGTTTATGCAACTGTCATATAATGAAGGGTATCAAAACACGAGGGTGAGTTTATGAAACGAGCGCAGCGAGTTTCATAATAGTAACGAGTGTTTTAATACCCGTGTTATATGCAGTTGCATTCACTACTTTATCTTCACTAATGTTGTAACATTTTAACTTTTAATTTATTAAATTTAATTCACGCGTATGTGTATTGTCACAGTGATTTTGCCGCCATTAAAATCTAACCAATGAGAGCGCAGCTGCGCGCCAATCAGATTTTGATCATGATTTTGGCCCTGCAATCAGGTTGGTCGCGTTTTATCGATGTTATAATGAGCTATTACGATATCGATGTGGATATTATACCATCATGTGAAATTGCTTAAATTGAGTGTTTTGTTGTCTGCGCTATAACAGTAGTAATTATAAGTCAAGTATTGGAAACATAAGTAGAATGTTACAACATTAGTGTAGATAAAAGTTATTATATCACTATTCTTAGCATTAATACAATTAATCACGACATAAAGCAGAATCTTTTTTAAAGATGGCCGATCCATTATTATACTAAATTTTATTTTAGTGCAGGTTTAGCATTTGTCAAATAACTCAATACATTATTGATTTTTTACAATTTTCACTAACGCAACATCTCATTCAATTTAGTTTATAGTAAACTAACAATTGATAATAAACTGATACCTGTATTCAACGGATTGGCCGTATATAAAATTGGAATCGTTTTGAAAGGGTCTTATTGAATCACTAAAATTTGATCTAGTACCCATGACACAAGCGTTTGCTTACTATGGGGCTAGATGGCGCTGTATGATATCTCCCTAAAAAGTTACTTGTTTAGTTAGCTGCCGACCCCCATACAGATTTTATACGAAAAATTTTGCGAACGTAAATTTATAGTTGATATCCGTATAGCAAAATGTAAATCCCAAACTGCCCTTAGGAATAAAAGATACATGTTTAGAATTGTACGTACTGGTCAAGACCAATTTAAGAGAAAAAAATAACATTGGTGTTGTCTTTTTCTTATACTGTTGATAATAAAATTAGCAACATATCCGAGGCTGCTAAAAAATATACACCACTGTATATTTTTTACTAAAGATATTTTGTGAACTTGTTGTTCACAATAAACCTGCTGAAATGCTTGCTTGCCATATTAATAAAATTGATTCAGTAACACGTGGTGATGTACAAGAAAAAGGTTTTCTTTTTATGTGAATGTTTAAAATTTAAAAATTGTCTTTTACTGGCTCGTTAGATACAAATATTCCTGTAACTAGCGTACACAAGGAAAAGACAACTAAATTGTTATTAAATGATTGTCTTTGAAATTGGTCTTAATAACAAAGCTCGCGTACACGACACCAAAAATTGTAATATAGCCATTAATTATCTAGATAAACATAATCACTGACATGTGATAATAATATTTACTATTAAATAAAAAAAATAACGATGCCTTGACTCTTTGTTTGTTCTTTGCTGAAAAATGCAGAAATAAAATGAAAAGTTTGGTTGCGAAAAGTAGTACTGGAGTGTTTTGGTACGAGTAACTTGGTAGCGATTGAAAACTTAGTGTTTTTAATCAATTTTTAAATGATGCTAAAGACAGCATCATTAAAAAAAATTTAATTCAGTTTTATTCAAAACAGAATAAAAATACTTAAATAGGTTTTTTAACTTCCAAACAAAAATGACTGTGCGAAACACTTGCGACGTCAAAGTGAGGGAGATGCGAGCCCAAAGGCCGAGCATCACCATCACTTTGATGATTCAGGATTAATTTAATGACGGAGCAAGTGCTGTGGTGTAAATTCGAGGAAGAAGCGAGGCCGAGGGCCGATATTCACCATCACTTTGCTTATGAGACCTATGTGTTTTTTTTTTTTTCATATATCGGAGCTCCCCCCCCCCCATCATTAAACCCCTCTCGCGGGCCCCTTGGAGCCCGCGCACAGAGCACCTCTAGTTTTGTATATACATCGTTCGTTTTACTGAAGTTGTATCACCATAAATGCTACTCTATACTCTAGTTTCCATAAAGTTAGATTTTAAATCTTAGCAATAATTTTATTCAGTATTATTAACAACTCGACTCTAGGCATCGTTTTATAGTAATAACTTGTCCATTAAGCGAAAATTTTGTACATAAATATACCATTGACTATTGTAAATATGTTTTGTATTATACAGTTAAACAATATTTGTGTCTTAAATAATAAATACCGCAAATGAATATGTCTTGTGACATTGTATTGTCATCAATGTATTAAATCTAGAAGTGACTTTGTCTTAAATATGAATGAGAGAGAAAACTCTGATACATTTACGATTTTTAGTTTTTAATCTTCTTCTTCTTCAGCCTTGTTGCATCTATGCCTGGATAGACCTTTCTCAATTGCTTCCATGATGCACGATCTTCCGCCTTAGCCTTCCAATCACAACTTGCGTGTTTTCGTATGTCATCTTAGTTTTTGAAACCAAATGAAAAGTCGATCAATTCGAGGTTTTGATGTATTTTACTTATCTATATCACAGTGATATTTTAGGAAACTTATGGCATTTGTGCCATGTATATATGGTATGTACAAGGCCAATGTCACTGTCATATAGAGATGTTCTTATGTTGACTTAAAATGTTGGTATTTTTAACTGACACAACTGAACTGTATGTGTGAAATTACAGACAAAAATCAACTCTATTATATGATATAAAGTAAATTCAATATTTTTATTAGGTAGTCTATTTAAGAAGTTAAAGCCACATCCAGCAAAATAAACATTTTGAATTTTAAGTCCAAAGTTGTAATTTCACTTGGATATTAATTTCAAAGTGATGGCTTTAAACAATTTGTCATAACAATTGTTTGCGAAAGACAGATGGTTACGCTTTGAATAAGATGAAACTTGGGCGTAATTGGAATTTGCTCTGAATTAGGTTTCAGTAGGTTTAAAGATTTGTCTGGGTTAGAGGATTTGGTTCAACTAAATTACTTATAAACTGAAGTACGTATGAAAGCTTGGATAGAAAGAAGTTGAAGTTAAAGTTGTAATACACATATTTTATCTTTTATATTATTGTCATAGAAGTGATAAAATCAATTAATTTGATTTTACATATATATATATATATATATATATATATATATATATATATATATGTAAAATCAAATTAATTGATTTTATCATATATATATATATATATATATATATATATATATATATATACTGTAAAATTAAGCAATCAATGCATTTAATTGATAGATCATTCCAGAAATTCTTGTAATATAATTAATATTTACAAAGTCACAGAACATATTCTCGGTAGTTTTACTACGACGATCATCGAATATGTCGTAAGACACATATGATAGGTAAATAATTTAAATTTTTGTTTGCAATTTCGAATTTATTTTATCGGATATAAGATATCCTCTTCTGTTGCTATATAGATTAATTTTATATTTGTTACGGACGTTTTTTGTAATATCATAAAAAAATATTGTTGTAAATAGTTTAAACAAAATCTTTCTAACTGTCGGTCGGGATGTTTTCACTTAATTATTGGGAAATGAGAAATAAATGAAAATATTCGCAAATGTTTGTGTTTGAAGTTTTATTTTGCTCCAATACCTACTTAGATTATATGTGATCTTGTCATAATCGCGAGTTCGGCTCAGCGGTTCCAGTGTCTGCTTTTCATCCAGACGCACACTGGTTTGAATCTGGCCCTACAAAAATGACTTGTATTTTCAAGTCAAGTGTGGATTTGCACTTGCTTAACGGTGAAGGAAAACATCGTGAGGAAACCGACATGTTTGAGGACCACAATATCCGAGGACATGTGTTTTCCGTGGAAGGACCTGGGTGCCCACCACGATGTATCCGCCCAAGAGAACTCCTCTAACGAATTCCATTCTGAGGGGGAGTCACGACCCTCAGCATGAGGAAACACGACTTAAGAGAGATAGTCATAATCATCCTCATTTGTTTAAGTTTTATTTTTATCTATTTTGGAAGCAACTAAATATTTAACCCTCGACAACATTTAGTAGTAGGTAAGTCCGTATTAGTGTTTTGCAGTCTGTTACTTACTGAGTTTAGTTTTGACTGATCTCAATAAGTTTGATATAACTTTTTAACAAGAGCACAATATTTTTTATAACAAATGTTAACTAAAGTACGTCGTTTTAATATTTTTACGTTTTTGCTTAGCAAATAGTAGAAATGAGACCATTTCTTGCCTAAAATGCAAAATTTTAATCAATTAATGTGCTCAAACTATTTAAATATACAACCTCAAATGTTGAATGAATGAATGAATGAATGAATGAATGTATTTATTGTCCGAAAACTAGGTATAGTACAGATCTTAAATAATATTTTACATTTAGTACGCTAGTTTTTACCTTGTTAGGTTTACAGACATAAGATATCTAAGTAATTGAATTAAAAGAATCCGTCAATATAACATTTAAAAAAGTAAAAATATTATAACTAATGTCAAAAAACTTTTAACACAGGTATTTCACAAATTATGATATTATAATAAAAATGTCAACGATTATATGATGAAATAATTACATTACAAATAAAATGTCATTAGGTACACAATACTTAGACTTAAGACTACTCATACATTTTTGTGTTCATCTTTGAGAAACTCATCAACGGTGTAGTATGCTTTTGAAATCAGAAATTTGTGTAGATCATGTTTAAACTTGTTTATATCATTAGTGAGGCGAATTGACTTAGGTAGTTTATTAAACACAGTAGGTAACATACAAATAATACTATTTCCTAAATAAGCGGTACTACAAGTTGGCGTTTGCAGTTTTCCAGCATGTCTGGAGTTTTCAGGGAACCATCTGAAGAGCTCAGAGTTAGTTTTAGCAAATATTGCTACTTGACTTATGTATAAACAAGGCACAGTTAAGATTTCAAGTTTGACAAAACGCTTTCTACATGAAGTTTTTTTACTAATTCTACAAATTGATCGAATGCAGCGCTTTGTTGCTGCTACATGTCAATAATGCTACCCGGTACAACTGTGGCCACACTCCCCTAATTCCCCGGGGAAGCACGCCGGAGCGGGGCGGTCCGCAACTAATCCCGGATTTTAATTTTTTGTTCGCAACACTGACAATATAACATAGACGTCTAAAGTATATACTATTACATCATATATTACATTAATATTACTTAAACAAACGGTGTTTGTGGTTTTTTCACGCCGGTTTTTTAACCTAACCGGTTTCACCTATTGAGATGAAATTTTTCACGGAAACACAATATAACATTTTTTTGCTTGGGGTAGGTTTGCGTTCTACTGCAGCCTGCATGATGTTAAGCATTGCTGCAGCCTAGGGTATAACACGCTTACCTAGGAAACTCCAGATTTGAAGAAATCTGGGCATTAATTTTCACAAACATGATATCTTTATCAGTTATTAACACAGGTACTATTAAATACAGATATATAGATATAGAGATACCTACACCCCTTATGGTTGACACAAAAATACAAAAACATAAAATACGTTAAATTAAAAAGTGACATTGAATGCAGCTTGGATGGATGCAGATAGGATGGAGATTTTTTCAGCACGTTGTGTGGTAATAGTTTATATTATGAGACATATGAGTTGATTACTGATTAAAAAAATTTGATATATACAATCCATTTTGTATTATGACTCGTCTATTTGTTTGAACGTCAACCAGCATAGCACCTGCATAAAGTTTCTCTGGCTGCATAGTAGCGTAATTTGGAGCACCCGTAGCAGCTATTTTTGCTTGTTTTTCGGTAAGTTGCTAATTTGAATTACCTGGAGTGAGGTGTTTGCTCTGGATTTCAGTATGCAAAGCCAGAATCAAAATGTGATTTCTTCTCACTTTTGGGGGGAATAGATTTGCATTTATTTGACTTGATAGTTACTGTGCTACCAACAAAACATTGTAAATTAGATATACAATTTAACTTTTAATATAAGTAGAAAATTTCATAACCCTACATTTTGTTCACACAGAAAGCAGACTGTATTGACTGTTTAGCATGTAAAAAAGCTTTTCAGGGGTGACATTTTCTCTTTGAAAAAACCCCCTTAAATAAAAAAGATTAAAAAAAAAATGTAAAAAAGCTTAGTTTATGAAACCAGAAGGTTTTTTTATTAAAACTCTTTAAAGGCATCTCAAATCGTCACAGTTTTATATTAATTAAAGCAACAAAAGTTACAAATACATTTTGTGATATTCTGAATCGAATTTCATCACAATCAATTTAACCGGTCCAGTAAAAAAACAAGGTTCATTCATACGTATAAACTTAAAATATAATTTTAGAATGCCTTCAATTTGTTTTCAAAATATAGTTTTGCATATATGACACAGACTCTATAGCCAAGTTTCAACTTGATACCTTCAAAGCAATTCTAAGACATTTGATTCCAAACTTCAAACACAGTCCCAAAAAGGGGTGCCAACTTACGGTTTTCTCAAGTTGAAGTTAAAGTTAAGACAACTAAGTGGCAAGTTTGCCAAGTATTATGTGGTTAGTCTATATAGTGGCTTTGGAGCTTATGTTCTGTGTGTCGCCGCAGGTTACCACAGAGTATACTAGTGTTTGGATAGTTTTGCTATTTTATTAAGTAAAAATTTTTGACCATGATTTATTTTCAAAGTTGGAGTACCTTGCTCGTTTTTACGATGGTCGTCTGATAGAAAACAGCTGTAAATCATGTCATTACGAGTATCAAAAATAGCATTTTATTACTTCTACTACTACTTTTAGCTATATCTTGCGACTAATTGTATTTTTTGAGTCATTTATTTGTATCAGGCAGTAAAAACAACCTAAATGAAGAGACGTGTTGTTATGAACTAAGAAGTACATATTTAGAATACTGAGTTTTAATTGTTTGTAATAAAGATTTCATTTATAAGACTGTGAATTATTATTTATTCCTAGCACAAGATCATCTGCGTTTCGAACAGTCATTTCTCAACTGCCTACGCCTTACATCAAATCTCGTAGTACGCCTACGCGGCGTAGCATGTACAACACCTACGGCGTAGCACGCCTACGGAAAATCACGACATAGGTCGGATGTTTTGATGAGCGCGTAGCATGGATACGATGATTGATAAGGATAAGATGTGATTCACTTGAAATTACTAAATTTTATCACCAATTAACAATATATCTGAGAATCTTTGTCTATCAGTTTTCAAATATAGGCGTCATTTTCATCGAAATCGGCTGATTAATAGTCTTAAACTTTAGTCACAGTAAAATTTCCTTCTAGTTTATATGTACATTAACGGTTACACCGTTCAAACTATGCATATACGTATATACAACCATTTACTAGTTCAAAAACGAACAAATATAAACGTCCAACAAATTACTCCTTCAACGTAGATATTTTTCTTCGGACCCTAAACAAAAAACAAGCTACAAACGCAAGCATTCTTTAAAAATGCAAAGTTATGCTAAGTAACAGAATGTTCATGGTTCATTTTACTCCCCTATTTAACATCACCCCCTCCCCCCGCGTTTCTTTGAAAATATTTAGGTCGGTGCTTTTTAAGTACAGTGTACGGTCGAGTACAAAAGTTTGGAACATCTTGTCGCTTTAAGACTTCGCTGTTTCGGGCGGCAAATAAAGGTGTAACGTTTTGAGGAAAACGTAAACTGCAAATAAAATATTTTTTGATAAAAAAAGCTGTACAGGTCCCACAATTGTTTTTTGAGTAAGTATAATAAATTTTCATCTATTTGAATGTATAATTTTTATCGAACATTAAATACTGAATTTAAGAAATAACTATATTTAGCACTTAGCAATTTATTGATCCCAAGTACCGCTGGGAGGACCAGATAGAAGAGGATCTGAAACAACTCAATGCAACCGAGTGGCAGGATATGGTGCAGAACCGAGAGGAGTGGCGTTTTTTTGTGTTAGAGGTCAGGATCCACTTTAGGTTGCAGCGCCACATTAGTAAGTAAGTAAAAGCATTCAACAAACTTTTCAGAATTCATCCATCGATGGACACTATGGATCTAGCGGGAATGTTTTTTCCCAGTAGATCCAATATGAATCTGAGCAATGGATCTAGTGGAAATGATCTACCAAATGTCTGGAAAATAACAAAGCATGTGAAATAGTGATGGTATAATCACTATTTCATATATATTTAGGTTAAGATGGCACCAAACAAGACACAACTAAAATTCTATTTCAAATTTTACTCCCACATCTAAACTTTCCTAATTAAGACAACTACCTTCCATACTGTTTAATAAACTCGTTAAAATTCCACGCAAACATTGTCATTTTGCAACTGTGAAACAAATTAATTAAAATTCGTGCCACAGGGGCCTTAGCAAACACCAACATTGCAGTGAAAAAAAACGCAGCAAAAAAAGCGCACAAAAAAATAGCATTAAACAATTGACCATTAACAGGAGTGCCTCCGAAAGAGGGAGTCAGCATTTAGGATGAGGAATCAACAACAGATGCTTCTAAATTTATTGATATTGTGTGGTTCACCTGAATTCTATCGAGTTGTAAAAAACGTCTAAGCTACTGTTATTTTTTTCTTCTTCGTATAAGAGTGGCCAACTCTAGTGTCGTGTTCCATCCACTCTGAGTACTTCTAACATGGCTTAATAACTAAGGTACTAACAGCTAGGTCCTACAAATTTACGTATTATCCCTACCTACCTAAGACCTACGAAAGCTAAGCTCGTAAAACCAATCTCAGTTATGTCACAAAGAAAAACAAAATCACATCACACATGTATTACGCCAGCCACTGTATGATCAAACGCTGGAAGACAGTAAAAAAAACATGATATTAGAAGTTATAGTAAGTGATATTTGTATATTAAATAGGCTCATGCTTTACCTGATCAACTGAGCTCATCCTGATGTGGCGATTCCAAAGCTAAGCTTTACCAAGAAGTGATCAGTTACTTCTTGCCATTAATTGTATTTTAAGGGTAATAGTGATACCATGAGTAAAATAAAACAGAATAAACGCTAGAAAGTATAAACAAAGAATAGCACAGATATGCAGTTTACCTTGCCATTACTAACTTATTTATTTATCTAACTAGCTAGCTAAAAGTAAAGTCTAAACGTATGCTTCTGTGGGTACCTAAATATTCTGTGATTTAGAGAGGTCCAAAGAGTGCTCGGACCAATTTACATTTAGTTACTTCCCTCAGGTAAGGCATGTGAAAGCTATTCTGAGCTTTTTCACACTCAGCAGTGAGCTTTATTTACAGTCCATTTATTATAACTATTGTCCTCTATGTTTTCTTTTAAATCACAGTGTCATTACTGCTGAAGTTGAAGCGATATACAATTAAGCAAATGATGGTAGGATTATCTATTCCCCAATCTTAGTTTGTATCTTGTTTCCAATACAACAAAGTTAAACTTGATAAAACAAATCTGTTTAAAATTAATAAACAATTTGTTATTCATTGTTTCCTCTGGCCTACAAACAAAGTGCCATAAAAAGTTGACGACAATCTAAATTAATTAATAGCTAAACAACATTAGCAATTCATTGGTATAGCTGCAAGTAAAATATATGTGTCACACTACTTCTATGTAACTTCTTCTTATCGACTGAGAGTGGCCAACTCTGGTGTCGAGAGTTTATCAAGCCCTATGGGCCTCTGACATGGCTTAACGACTGCTGTACTAGAAAAACAGCCGGGACATACAATTTAACGTGTCTATGTAACTAACCCTCGTATTCTGAAAGTTTATTTTGGGACTATTAAGTATGCAAGTGTGTATTTTAATGTTTAAGTACTACAAACATACCTACTTTTAACAAACTATTTTGCTTGTTTTGCCAACTTTGGTGTCAATAGTTCTCAAACCAGTCTATGACTATGACAAACTGACAGACTCTTCAATTTCCCGTATTATTAAATCCTCCGCAGCGTCCAAAAACATAGTATACGTGGTGGAGCTTCTCGTAGATAGAATAAACATTCGATCAAGGGGCCTGACCATGGTAGCGGGTACTGACAAGGGCAAAAATGTACATCAGAGTCGACCACTTTCATATGAACTAACTATAGAGACCAACTTTATCACACTCATCCTAGACAAGAAAACTAGATTTTATGTAGTACATACATACATATTGTTATATTTTGTTAATTAGCATTAATACCAGTCCCTGATAATATCACAACATGGCCCAACACATATTACGTACAACGAGTTTTTGAATTTCCACGTTTCACTTACAAATCACATGTAAGGTAGATTATAGGTTTTATTGTAGGTAGGTAGGTAGACATTAAAATAATTTCTGTTTGTGTGTAGAAAATCTATAGTATTGACAATATTATAATTTATGTGTATGGACCCATATGTTTGAGGATCACGTATGTATATCATTCGTAGAAAGACCTTGGTACCAACTACAAATCTATCAGTTATCAGGCTCTCTAAAGTTTCCTGTTAAATTAACAGAAAACTGACAAGCACAAACTTTGTAAACTTTACGTTTTATACTACAAAAGCACTTACTTGTATTCTACAAAGACAAAAAAACTGACAAAGACTGATGCAAGATTCCGATACCAATCACGCGATGGTTGTACAAGCTTATTTGAAACTGTAAATTAATTTCCATCGATGGAGAAAATTGGTATTTTAAAAAGAGATGTTATCTAAGTGAAGTGCAAGCTCTGTTATAAAGATGAAAAGATTGCTCCGAATAGATATTATAAGAAATATTTACAGACAGTGTTACCAAAATTATCATTTTATGTTATTTAAAAGAAAGTTTTGATATAACATAGACAGATAAAGAAATATAATGAATGTTTAAGGAATTTGATTAAAATTATGTCTTTTTGGAGTAAATCAAAGAAATAAAAGATCTTTGTCACGCTGTATAATGCTAGTAGCACTACTTTTTACCCATTTAGAATAATAATAACATTGTTAGTCAATTTCAACATATATATATATAAAAAAACTTTCGCATGACTTGAAAACCTTCTTTTTCAAGTCGATTAAAAATAGTGTTCAACGTAGGTAACGTATTTTTTCAAGCAAATTACTGTGAAGCCTGATTAAGTACAGTTACATACCAAGAAACTCTTAAATAAATTGTCACATATCACCTACCACAGATTATTATTAAGTTTAATGCAGAATCTACGTAAAGTAATCGGCCTTAAGAGGCTCCGAGTGTTTTCGTTAGTTCGTTCTACTTAGAGGGGGAAATGGAATAGGTTTTACTCCTATTTTGTTCGGAAATTTTAATAAGGTAGAGAGATATTCCGGGCGTTTTTCATTAAAGAGATAAAATCGGCTACTTTGCGCTGTTACGAGGTACGTTCTACGTGCTTCGGATGAATTTGAAAATTTTTAGAACAGGACTTTGGCTGATTTTATATTTATGTCAAAGATTCTTAAAAGCTTTGATCTAGATGTAAATGGTCTTGGTAAAAAAAATCTTATAAACTATTCAGTCAATATTCCGTACATCTTTTTAGACAGGTAATCTAAAGTAATAAAATAAAATAAAACGTATTTTAGCCTACTATTTAAACTAATTTCTTATATGTATTCTATTTCAGAAGATTTTCTTTAAGATTTTCTTTAATGTTCGTTTTATGTTCTATTTCGCTTTGTATTTATTAACAATATGAAATATTTGAAAATATATCCATCAAATAGCCTTTATTTATCAATGAATAGTGTGCAAACGTGTACAGAGAACAGAATAATGGCTAGATACAGATCTATGGATAGCTTTGTACACCCATCACCGGTCCACTACTACCCACTGTTCAAGTGCTGCAGAGTAGACAATGTGTACAGAGAGATATGTACGGATATTAATTCAATCTAAATATATTTCTCTCATGTATCGCTCATTTTTATTTTACGTACTTATACATATTTGAAGAAAAAAATGGCTTTATTTACTTACACGTATTTTGGATTTCAGCTAAAATTTCCAACTATGTACGTAAAAACCCAGTGTCCACTAAAAAAATTTTGAGATTGCTACTGAAATTGAATAAAAAAAATTACTCAGCGTCTGATGTGTTCTGGCATCCAATCTAGTGCTTAGAGAGCCAGTTCTATTCAAGTATGCTTCTCCTCCACACAAGCCACACTGTGGCCTTCACAGTTTAGTGTGGATGACGCTTTAGATACTTATTTACTACTTATTAATGGTAACTGCGATCAAAGGCAGACTAGACAGATAGATACGCCTCTCCTCCTGGTTCTGCGCCATAACGCTTAGATGGTCTGATATAATGCCTGACTGTCTTTTGCACAAAAAAATTACGTATTCATTCTAAAGAATAAAAATATTATTAGATGTATTTCTGTCCTTTATTCTACTCTGTGACCTACAAAACACACAGCTATGTGTTTTCTAGAGGACGTGCGACTGAATTGGGTATCTGTCACGACTAACGCTTGCATAGAAGGAAATTCTGGTAGTCGATACTGCTTGATAGCAAGCAATATATAAAATGATTCGTATTGTGATTCATACACTAGAAAAGTTTTCAGTAAGCTTGTGCGTTTTTAAGACTAATGTGCGATTGTAATGTACCTATTTCAAATTCGTTCAAATAAATACGCTTCCTAAGATCTATTAATCGAAAATCCAAACATCTTGGATGGGTAAACAAAAATGCATATACAAATCAAATACAAATACAAAATGACTTTATTTTCAAAAACTTATGTTACACCATATGTATTTCCTTAGTTATGTAAGTCAAAAACTACACATGGGATTTTATGTAAGCTAGAGTTTTTTGTTTGTATAAAAAAAATGTGGCAAAAAGGCAGACGATCTGCCTTATGGTAAGCAATCATCGTCGCCTATGGACACTTACAACTCCAGAGGTGCTGCAGGACTTTGTCAGCTTAGAGAGGTGTTTAAAAAAACCCTTTTTAAATCTCCCCATATTGTAGCTCCGTGGAAAGACCTCAGGGGGTAGATCGTTCCACATCTTGCAAGTTCGCGGAAGAAACGACCGCATGAACCGGACTGTGTGAGAGCTCCAATTTTGCAAGATGTGAGGATGAGCTCTTTCACGTTTTAGCGTATATAATATAATCAATTAGTGACAAAGGCAGAGTCCCAAAGAGCGATGTATAATCTATAGAATATAAAATGTTTATTTCTTACCTTAAAGATAACTTAATTAACAGAGTTTTAAATTTGATTTAAATTGACCTTATTGTAGAGTTACCAGTGGCTACAGCACTAGGTACCTATGTATCGCAGCAGCCACAGGTGCTTTTAAAATGGTATGATTTAAATATGCAGCTACGGTTTTGGTTCATAATAGTTAAATCATTTTACACAAATAGATTAAGACTAAAAACAACAGACGACTCGAGTCGTAAGTAGGTAAAACCGTACTAAGCCTCCCAGCAAGCTATTGATATTCCGTTTGGTGAACGCAAACACTGCTTTAGTGGTATCGGTTAGTCTGAATGATTCAAGAGAGTGTAGGGTTTCTTCGATTGTTTGTCCGTTCGTAGTTGTGCTATGCTCAGAAATAACTTAAACTAGGCTGGTAGCCGATTTCATAGGTCATATGCAGAACCCACAGGGATATCAAAAATGCAGTATTCCTAGTTAGATAAGTCAAATATGTTATTTAAGTTAATTGTTAAGGTAAATAAATTATTCTATTCTATTCTATTCTATTCTATTCTATATAAAATGTTAAGCTATGTCATTTTTTAACTTAAAATAAATAATCGTTTATTCATGTAAAAACTTAATGTCTACGTACATACCTACATAAATACAGAGTATTTTTGTTTCTTTTGGCTACTCCAGGTAGGTTTTACTGGGCTATGTGCTAGGTATACTGGGATCCTGTGATGCAAAGCCGCAGTATATCCTGCCGCGGCAAGCAACAAAGGTGACTGCTCTCATTTATTTTATATTCCTTCTTCTTCTTAGTCTTTCTTAGTTTACTCTTAGTAGACTGTTTGTGGCTGTCAATGTGAGATATTTTTATAATGAAAAGCAATATATCGGTAGTGGATTTTATGTTATTTTACTAACCATTACAATTTTTCCACCATTTAAATCATTTATATATTTGTATGGCGCTGGCATGCTGCAGTACAACAAATGCCTACTTTGCTAACAGATTTTGACACTATATATAAATTCATTAATATATCGTTTGTTCTAAGCTAAACGGTAAACAACCGAATACTGACAAAAATTCACTAAAACAACATTACTATGACTGTACTTTCCAAAATGGCCGGTCGAGTGAACTAACAAGCAACAAGCAGTCAAAATTCAAATACCTACTCCAATGAATACTAAACTCGATACTACTGTACCTACAGTGCATTGCAAGCTTCAATGCACGTCGTAATCACTTGGGTACAGACGGTGCCATATATTTGTCATCGAAATATTCAAGATACTAATATGGAGATACGGATGTTGAATAGGTTTGCGACGTTTACTGAACTAGTTGATTGAATTTAAATGCGAATGATTTTAAGTATAATACAAATAAAGATGATAGAGCAATCGGTAGTTTTCTTATAAACTTGATAATTTGATTGATTTTTCGGTATTTTTTAAATGAGCTTCATTTGTTAACTATCGTCGTAACGAACTACAGACTTTTTTTTAACAAGGAATGGGTTTGCACGTGACCGTAATTCGCCTGATGGTAAGCAAACATTACCGTCTAGGATGGAGTGTGCTTACCCAGACTTACTTATTACACGTTATACAACGTTTTTAAGTCCAAAAAAAAAAACAATGAAGAAGGTTTGAATATCTTAATTTCTGTAGGTAATCTACGAGAAACTAAGGAAAGTAGTGAACGCGAAAGAAGAAGGAGCAAAGATAGACAAAATACGTAGAGCAAAGGATCGGAAAATAATAGTTGGATGCAGGAGTGAAGAAGAATTAAAAAAGGTGAAAGCTAAGATAACAGAAAGAGAAACACAGCTGAGCTATGAAGATGTTAAAAATAAGGACCCGCTCGTGATCTTGTATGGGGTGCTCAATAGCAACACTGATGAGGATGTGCTGAAAGCGATCCGAACACAGAACCGAAATATAGTGCGAGATGTGGGAGGAGAGAGTGACCGTATCGAAATACAGTACAGACGCAGGGCAAGGAACCCTCTCACCTCCCACATTGTAGTAAGGGTATCGCCGCAGATATGGCAGAGTCTCATGAACGCAGGGTACGTGCACATCGACCTACAGCGGATCCGAGTCGCTGACCAGTCCCCCCTAGTTCAATGCTCGCGCTGCCTAGGGTTTGGACACGGAAAGAGATTCTGTCAAGATGCGGTCGACCTGTGCAGCCATTGCGGTGGGACGCACATGAAATTGGACTGCCCAGAGTTCCTCAGCCAGGTGCCCCCAACCTGTGTAAACTGTACAAAGGCAAAGATTGCAAAAAATGACCACAATGCCTTCAGCAATGAATGCCCGGTGAGGCGCAAGTGGGACTCACTTGCGAGATCCACCGTGGCGTATTGCTGAGGGCGTCCTATATAAGGTCATACAAGCCAACCTCCGTAAAAAAATACTAGCAACGAACGAGATCCTTCTTGAAGCCAAGAAACAAAAGGCGGCGGTGGTTCTCATCCAGGAACCCTATATTGGAGCAATCAGGAAAATGAAAACATACACAGGAACGAGGATTTATCAGAGCACGGAATTGGGAGAGGGGTTTGTGAGGGCAGCCATAGCAGTCACTGACCCTACACTAGACGTTATCCCACACCCGCAACTCTCCACCAACGATATCGCAGTGGTAGAGATTCGAACCGTGGCCTGGAAAATCACTCTAGTGTCCATCTACCTAGATGGCAGCCAACCCTTAGGGCCGTACCTGAATCGGATATCGCAGATCATCCAAAAATTAGGATCCAGGAAGGTGGTTATCGGAGGAGACGCCAATGCATGGAGCACATGGTGGGGCAGCTCACACACGAACTCCAGAGGTGAAGAGCTGCTGTCAACGCTTGACGAGCTGAGATTGCATATTTTGAATGATCCTCACTCTGCCCCGACTTTTGACACTATACGAGGAGGCATCAGGTACCAAAGCCACGTAGACGTCACGTTCTGCTCCGAAGACATGCTGAGTCTGGTGGAAGGCTGGAATGTCGAGGAGGGCATGACGAGCTCGGACCACAATGGCATAGTATTCAACATACAGTTACACAAATCACGAGGTACACAAATTGCACGTACGACGAGACTCTACAACACGAGGAAGGCCAATTGGGTACAGTTTCATGAGAAACTAGCCCAATTAAAATCGGACAACAACCTCCAGCTCACGGATGTAGAGTCTACAAATAGCACAGAGCAAATAGATCAACTCATCAAGATATACACACACACAATCACACAAGCATGTACACATTCAATACCGAAAAAGAACAACATTGACACAATTACTGTGCCATGGTGGACCGAGACACTGTCACTTCTAAAGAAAGAAGTCAGGACAAGGAGAGAGAGGATCAAGTGTGCGGCCCCAGTTCGAAGAGCCAGGGTAGTAAGCGCTTACCTAGAGAAGAAGCTGGAGTACGAGCAAGAGGTGAGCAGAGCCATGACACAGTCCTGGAAGGACTTTTGTGGAAGACAGGATCGAGAGACCGTCTGGGACGGAATCTACAGGGTAATTGGTCGTACCAGGAGCAGAGAGGAAGACTTACCACTCAGGGATGGGAGCACAGTGTTAGACGCTAAAGGTTCTGCAAGGCTTCTGGCTGAGATCTTCTATCCGGAAGACCTAGAATCTGGCGACAACACCGAGCATCAAAACATCAGGGTACATGCTGAATTGGTGAACAGTGGAGAGCAAGGTGGTCCCTGCGACCCACCGTTTACGCATACCGAACTGATGACCGCATGCCACTCCTTCAACCCCAAGAAAGCGCCCGGATCCGATGGCTTCACCGTGGACATATGCCGAGAGACAATTAAGCATGATCCGGAATGGTTCCTGGCATGCTTAAACAAGTGTCTGGAATACGGCCATTTCCCCGAGGCATGGAAAGAAGTCACCGTGATCGCGCTGAGAAAACCTGGCAAAGACACCTACACTGCAGCTAAATCCTACAGGCCTATCGGACTTCTCCCAGTTCTGGGAAAAATCTTCGAGAAGATGCTGATCACCCGGATTAAGTTTCACCTGCTACCTAGGATGAGTACTCACCAGTACGGCTTCATGCCCCAGCGCAGCACCGAAGACTCCCTCCATGCCCTGGTCAGACACATTTACGACCAGCTTGACAACAAGCAAATCGTGACTGTTGTCTCACTAGATATCGAGGGAGCATTCGACAGCGCTTGGTGGCCAGCCATTAGAGTCAGACTGGCTGAGGAAGAGTGTCCAATAAACTTAAGAAGGGTGGTTGACAGCTACCTTCGAAATCGAAGAGTAAAAGTTCGATACTTAGGAGAGGAGTACGAAAAAAGTACGACCAAAGGCTGCGTGCAGGGGTCTGTCGGAGGTCCTATCCTGTGGAACCTGCTCCTGGATCCACTCCTCAAGACCCTGGAGAACAATGGAGACTATGCCCAGGGATTCGCCGATGACGTCACAATCGTGTTCAGCTCTGGAACAGCACTTGAAACAGAGAGAAAAGCAAATGCCACCCTCGAACTTGTTCGGGCGTGGGGAGTCCGGAACAAACTAAAATTCGCGCCACACAAAACAAAGGGTATGGTCATCACGCGCAAATTAAAGTACGACATCCCACGCCTGAGGATGGATGGGGTTGACATAGCCATGTGCAAAGAAATTAAGATGCTGGGATTGACAATAGATAGTAAGCTGACCTTTAATTCGCACGTCACGAATGTCTGCCGGAGAGCATTGTCCCTCTACAGACAGCTCTCACGAGCGGCAAAAGTGAGCTGGGGCCTTCAGCCTGAAATAATACGGACAATTTATACAGCCGTCGTGGAGCCCACAATCTTATATGCGGCAAGTGCTTGGGCACCAGCAGCAAGTAAGCTAAGAACGAGAAAGGAGCTTAACTCTGTGCAGCGGGGCTTTGCCCTGAAAATAATAAAAGGGTACAAAACCGTGTCACAAAACTCGGCCCTATTGCTGGCAGGACTACTTCCGCTGGATATAAGAATCCAAGAAGCAGCCCAGCTTTATGCAACAAAGAAGGGCTACTCCTACGAAGCAATAGGAGACCGAGAAATAGAGAGACCAATGCCATTTGTAGCCAACCCACACCCAGCGCAGCAGACCCGACTTGAGTTCACCTGCGTGGAGAACGGAGCAGATCTCGAACAGCACCTCGACAATGACCTGAACATTTACACAGATGGAAGTAGAATCCAAGGAAAAGTCGGGGCAGCACTCTCTATCTGGAAAGAAGGAACAGAAATAGGCACCAAAAAGCTAAAGCTAGACGAGAGGTGCACGGTCTTCCAAGCGGAGCTACTAGCGCTAGTGGAAGCTACAAATGAGGCGCTGAAGAGGAAAGTGAGCCGGTACGGCATTTTTTGCGACTCCCGCTCCGCGTTGGAGACGGTAGCCAATCCATCATCTCTCCATCCTCTCGCAATGAAAACCAAAAATAATATCGCGGAGCTTAAAAGCCAGGGCAAAATATTGAAACTATTTTGGGTAAAAGCTCACGTGGGGATGGAGGGAAATGAGAGGGCTGATGAACTCGCGAAGGATGCGGCGCTGCGCCTCAGAGTAAGGCCCAAATACGACAGCTGCCCAGTGTCATATGCCAAGAGAGCTATCCGGACAGAGTCAATAGAGAAGTGGAACTCACGGTATCTTGCTGCTCCACAAGGCTCCACTACAAAGGTATTCTTTCCAGATGCAATAAAGGCGTACACAATCGTTAGGAAAATTAAATTGGATGGAAAATTAACCCAAATGCTAACGGGGCACGGCGGATTCTCCTTCTACTTACATCGGTTCAAGTGCAAGGAGAGTCCGTCATGCATCTGTGATCCCGATGCTCAAGAAAGTGCTCTGCATGTTATCACTGAATGCCCAGTCTTCGGTAGGCTAAGATTCGATACTGAAATGGAACTAGATGAAGATATTAAAATAGACAATATATGTAACATAATAAATGATAAATACAAAAGACCTAAATTTCTAGAATATTGTAAAAAAGTAGTTATAATTGTAAGTAATAGAAATAAGTAAACAACGGAACAACACTTCTGTATAATTAAGTTTATATTAGAAAGTGTCCAAAACAATGTTAATCAGAAATTTAAAGGAAAATGTAAATAGTCGATAAATTAAATTAAACAAGTAGGTTGTAAGAAAAATTGTAAAGTAGTTAGTAAGAAAGCGTAGATTAGGTTCCCCCATAAACAACCTGGGGAGTTAGATGTATACACACAATAAAAAAAAAAAAAAAAAAAAAAAAATTCTGTAGGTCTAAAATCAGTTTCATAGCTTTTAACATCAGAACACCAAAAGTACATTTTTTTTAATTTACTCATGCATAGTAAATTAAAGAAAAAAGAAAACAAGCACCAAACACTGTTATTTAAAAAAACACAAAGCCAAATACAAAACATATTTAATTTAAAACAGCTAACCCAGCTAGTATAGCCAGCAGTATACAGTGCAGTGCAAGCAACTATGTACGCCATACGAGTACAATATCCTGTTTCCGCCTTGTTTGTAGCACACCATCATCTAGGACGTGCACTTAAGTCTGCACTTGCGGACAAAATGTTGGTTCGTTTATTAGATCGTACGGAGTACGGCTTCTTGGTTTAAGTTTTTAAATAAAGTAAAAGGTATTTTATGTAACGCTTGGACTTATTGGAATAGTTAAATTCAAGATTTTATGTATGATACAAAAGTTTAATCATCTAACTTTACTAATTGTCTCTGTGCGAGTCATTGTTTTCTTTTAGTTATTCTTTTTAAAAAAAATGTTGATTATATCAAATCAAATATCCTTGACAACCAAATGGATACAAAAAATCCGTTGTCAATACAAAACATAACACCTAATTCAAAAGTTTATTCCTAAGATAAAATTCAAATAAATTGATTGTTTAACTTAAGCTATTTTTGTAAAATGAGCAAAAATAATCACGACCGGCAGAATTCAAACCTGCGTATTTCTGATCACCGTCCAGAATGCCTTAACCAACTAGTTTACGGTCTCCTAACTGCCAAATAAATTGATTGTATATTCGTATATTATTTTCATAAATTCCTAATTAATTAATATCGTCCATGCCATTTTAATGTCCTGCACTATATTAAGCGTAATTCAAGTGTGCAAGCATCAAATATGGCCGAGTTATTATGAGCCTTGTTTCCTCGTAAGACTTAATTAAAACGGCATCCGTTATTGCAGTTGCGAAAATAACGGCGTTACTAAACGGCGTAACGGCTAACGGATAAGCTAACGGTTTTAACATACTGAGTTACTGATAAGTAAAAAGTTTTTATTCCGAAAATTATGGAGATTATTTTTCTCTTTTCTTGTAACAGAAATGAACCTTTGTCTTAGGACTTTCAAGGTCGCTCCTGATGTGGATTAAGGACTGCTGCCGGGACGTTATCCAACCCACAAAAGTACATTACTAGTACATATTATTATTTTTTACCTTTAAGCACGCATCTTGTTCATCTTATTTAAAAATTGATTTATTTTTACACTGAAGTGATTTAAGGTATGGTAATAGTGAGTTTAACTAGGATTAACCCGAGTGAAGCCACAAACATTTCCTAGTATATTATAACAATTTCTTTTGAGGCTAACTCTTTGAATGCGACGTTGAAAACATTTTATCTTCGGTGACTTAGCGGCGCTTAGGTAAGTAACTGTCAACTTAATCTCGACTTAACTTTTATTCTTTTTAAATTTGTAATTTATTGTTGGAGTTATTTTTCTTCTAAAGTAAGAAGTCCCGCTCAGAGTTGGATCTATTACTGTTTCACAATTTTATGTTTACGGAAATGATAAATGTTTAGATTATTAAGAAAAGCTTTACAAATACAAATAAAAAAGCTTTTATTGTGCTAAAAAATATTATATCTAGGTACAATACATTTTAGCATGATATAATAGGTTTCTTCTAGGCAAGCGTGCTACATCTTAGAGTATAGTGGTGCTTAACATCAGGCAGGCTATAGTCAAACGTAAGCATAAACGTAAGTTATACTCATGTACAACCAAATTTAAAATGAAATTATTTCTAGTATATTATGTATGTTATGGAAAATGTATATAAGCCTTAAAATATGTAATAGTGGCCAGGGACATAGAAACTGTCTTATTATTATAAACATGCCAAGAAACAATCAAATATAGCGCGGTTTTTAAAATCCTATGCTTAATTTTATAATAATACTAACTTTGCCCGCGGCTTCGCACGTGTTATTATCCATATAAACCTTCATCATGAATTACTCTATCTATTAAAAAGAACTGCATCGAAATCCATTATTTAGTTTTAAAAATGTAAGTATACATAGGGCCAGACTTTGCTCTATAACTATGTGTAGTATAGAGATATAATTAAATATTAGTATGAAAGTATTTCATCTATCTTAACATATATAAAGCTGAAAAGGGTCCAAAGTCTGAATAATAAATATATTTTTAAAAAATGTTTGGAGATACTTCGAATTGATAGGAGAAAACATTCGAACTAATTTTAGAAATTTTGACTGTTTATATGTGTCTCTGTTTATTTAAACGCTCGTGACGCAAAAACGGCTGAACAGATCTTCATTATTTTTGGTAAGTAAGTAGTATGTGGTCTAAAAAGTGTCATAGCTTACTTTTTAACTTAAAATAATGCGAGAGGAGCTACGGGCGTCCACTAGTAATTTAATATTAGTATGCAAGTACATATTTTTAACTAAATAATGTTTTAGCCAATACATACCTCATCTCGTCTCATACCTGGTCGTGACCCTTTATTGTGTCGGTGACAAACTACACGAGACATTTAATAAAAGCAACGCAGAGAAATGTCCGCCGTCCGGCCTTTGTGACCGCCATTTGTAAAATACGGAATACAATATTTTCTGTGGCTAGGGTTAGCTTGTTGTATTTGTGTAGATAATCTATATATTATAAGCTAAAGTCTCGTGAGAATATTCTGGCATGTAAAATGATTTAATTATAAAAAGTGTTATCATACCCATACCAAAATCAGCCGCTTGAGCACAGATAAGGAATACATATACACTTACAAATGTTTAATGTTTAAGTGTATTTTATTTAGTATCTAACTGTGAATAAGTCAGTAAAATTTTAGATTTCGTGATATTTTTACCAATTAAAACAACATTTACATCGAAGATAAGTATCAGAGATTCTAGGGGCAGTTTGAAACCACTCAAAACTAGAGTAGGCCACTCTCATAAAGTAAGAAAAAAAAGTATGTAAAAAAATAAATTTCTCTTTATAACCCCAAAGACATCCAGTTTCTTTTTTTAATATAATTGCAATTATTAACGTTTTGGATTAAATGTTCCATCTTCAGTAAGCAAACCAAAACCCCTGCAACCGCAGCCTACACCGCCTGCCCATTTTAAAGCCCAAATTAACACGTCATTTAGAAAAAAACCACACCCGTACAACCTACGTGAAGGAAATAATACCGGTTCGTAATTAATTTATACCCTGTGTGACGACGGTCTTTGATGCAGTTTACTACAAGACAGGATCTATATTTTAGCAAAGTCATTAAACATGATATTAAATAAAGCATTGGTCAAATTTAAAAATGTTTCAATCGTAAACAAAACGCCAAGTAATAGAAACCCTTGGAATTTTTATGATTGGTTGATCACTATCATTGTCTAAAAGATGTTAATTCTGACGTCATAAATAATCATTTGTTTTTGAGTGAAAGTATCCGAATTCGTGACAAATCCTACATAATATATACAAATATTCTAATTGTGGTTCATAAAGTGGCCGAAAAAGAGAAAATTGGGACCAAATATTCTTTGATACATGTTACATTAGTAAACCTGTGTCACTGCTTTACATATGATTCAGTGACGAAGGTCTAAGATTTAACATTTTACCTTTGCGATTCCGTCCAACCCTAACACATATACATAAAGCTGATTTTCCAATAACATATTCCCTCCCTACCAACTTACATGTTCGTATACTATAACTTCTATTGCATTCGAATAAGGTTGGTTTTCGATTAATGTTAAATTTATTATTTTTGTATGGGTAGGATTTGGAAGGGTAGACATAGGTGTTAATTAGGCGAAGATATAAAGCTTGCCGTTCGTTAGTTCCAGTTTGCATATCAGTTGGATTGTTAATATGTTTAGCGAGGACTCAGAGATATGGAAATATTTGTCTTATTGCTATGTCAGAGGAGTTCTGGATATGACAGTTATTGTGGATAATATTCACCTATTGAAATGTGGTTGTAGCTCAGCTAGCGCAGGTATTGTGTACGGGTGATCAAACGAGGCATTACATTTTTGTAATTACTTGTGTTGAGTCTGGTCGTTTCAATGTATAATAAATATGTAAAAGCATATATGTAGGTATATAGGTATTATATTCGTTATCTAGTACCCACGAAACAAGCGTTTGCTTATGCTTTGTGGGGCTGGATAAAGTCCCGGAATATTTATTTAGTTATATATTTTGGCACTTCGTAAGTTGGATAATGCGTTATATTGTAGGTCTCAAATGGTTGTTACAGTACTTTTAAAAAACATCATTAAACAATCTCGCAGGGGTTTAAAAATAACAACAACAGAATTAGTCCTCCACAACTTATTTTAACTTTATTGCAAATTATATACGTACATTCATCATCAACATAGCATTGTTATTTTATTTTCAATTTGGTCCTTATCAAACCTCGTTTGACGTAGATTTTCGTAAAAAAAACCCCGTCATTAGGAGAGGCGGTCCCCAGGGGTTGTGGTCGTATTTTTCTTTTGTCGTGATATTTTGCTGCTCTTTGTTTATTTAAATCTGAAGTTATTTTTATGGGTAACATTGTTTTTTTATTTTGTTATGTGTTTAAGACGCCACAATGTGCATTTGCAAGTTACATATTTTGAAAAACTTCAAAACAAGTTGCAAATGAGAGGCTTTAAATAAATTCACATTTTTATTATGTTATTTTGGGACTGGGCCTTTAATTTTTTTATGTTACCTGTGTACATTAATGTATGTGTTCTTGTAGCCCTGTTTACTTAGAATAAAGTTAAGAAACTTTCATTTTCAACAATTCAAAACGATAACACATTGGACGATCTTTATTTGCCCTAATATTATTATCAAGATATGGTATGGTCGAAACACGCGTATGTTTAGTACAAAAAATGAAGATTTGCTATCTTTCAATTTTATAAGGAAAAATATCACATGATACATTTCTTCATTACGTTCTAAAACAGTGATAGTTTGTCAATAATCGTGATTAAAACTTGGTTAAAACCGAAGCAAAGCCACAAAGTAAGCCATAACTCGTATACTCCACATTTGCATGAGGGACATTAAAAACTCATTGCCAGCATACACTGCACCGCTAGACGAGGTTTTGTTAGACCATAGACAATTATAATAGATTCTCAAAAAAATCTATCAGCAAGAGTACCTTGTAAAGAAAACACCAGTTTAGTTAAATAATTAAATTATGTACTAGTGCAGATTTGCGAAGAAAAAGAAGAAGATAGATAGTTTAGAGATGTGGTATTTGACATATTCTCTCGCTCTAAAGTCGTATTTCCTCATGATTGAGGGTCGTGACTCTCCCGCTGAATTAATTCGTTAGGGGAGTTTGCTTGGGCAGATACATCATATATCATCATTAACATACTATATTACACTTATTCCTCCATACTTCCAGAATTCGGAATGAAATGGCGTCTCTCAGCTTAAAGACAAACTCGCATTTCTAAGCTTTTGAATACGAGTATATCTACATACAAGATAAAACGACTCCTTGAATTGCCTTTTAGTCCAAGACAGAGTTAAAGGCTCTAAACAAGATGATCTCATCTCTCTCTCTCTCTCTCTCTCTCTCTCTCTCAAGATATAATTCTTCTTATCGAATGGGAGTGGCTAACTCTGGTGTCAAGAGAAAGATATTATTGAAATGCTTGCAATCAGCTCCATAAAAAAGTTACATATTTATGTATGAGCATACAGAGCTTACGAGAATATATGCAGTTACGAGAGATTCCAAACAATGTATATATTTTAAAATTATCATTTAGTGTCAGAATTAGTGGTATCTAATTGCGATAATCTGTCTTCGAGACAAATTACCGTTTTGTATGTGCACTGAGAGAAGTTCAAGTAGTGATTAAAACTTAGAACAATTCTGCAAATAGGAGGCGCATAACTTTAAAGTGGAAACAGGTTGCATTTGGCTTAGTTTGTTTATCTTTTAACCCATCTTTAATGGAGAATAATGAATTGTTGAATTTTTTTCTGGCTTATTAATTATACAATTTTGAAATTACAAGTTATAACGAATGGTAGTTATATTTTGTGTTTCACAACAATAAAGAAATTTAGTAAAATAATCTTTAGATATTAGATTAACTCTGAGGTATAGAGGCAGGACACATTTTGGTTGCATTCGAATGGCCAAATAAGTGGCAATGCTTAAATTCCAGCCAGTCACTTGTAGATAATATTGAAACAAATCAATTAACATTAGTTATTTTACAAAACTAATGTTCATTACTTTAGTAAACTATTAAACATTCATTTGATAACGTACACTTTGAACTACATACGCTGCAGCAATGCTCAACATCAGGTGGACTTTAATCAAACGCAAAACTACGGAAAATCAGCGATATATGTATAGTCTTTAGTATTCAAAAATACTCAAAGAATATAACAAATCTTCCAACACAAATCATATCTCACAACAACAGAATAGCGAACCAAAGGGGCTTCCATTAATCATGTTTACAAGCGAATAATTGTTCGTTAGAGTATCGACATAGGACTGCAATGGAAAGGCTTCATTGCATCATTTTGTGGACAAATGTATATAATTCAGTATGCTAAACGCCACAGTGTCGCGGGGTCAAATAACTGCCTGTCAAAGCTAGTATTGCACCAGATTCAAACAAACTTTAGTGTTTATTTATAACACTCATGCATAATTTGTTACGCGACAGTACGCGTCTTCCAATAGTAGGTACTCAACTGGATGTTGACTTATTGTAACTAAAAAGTAAATGAATTCGTATAGTAGTGGCTAATGTTATGGTGTCAAGAGGTTTCGCGCCTAAAGGGCTTATGGAATGGCTTAACGACTGCAGTACTGCTACGAGTATAAATAGAAAGAATATAATTAATCAAAACGTTACAGATTAACATAAGAGTCTGCTGATGAAGATACCAGTCTGTCTTTTTGCAACTGTCACCTATCCAAAGATAGCTTAGCAGAGCTATGATATCGCAGTACACTTAACCATAGGAAATACTGTCTTTCAAAGTACTATGTCGCCGCGTTATACGAGCGGATCGAGACAAAGATTTCAATAGTAGCGGAATTGCCAGTGGCCGGTAACGACTGAATTGGCGCCTGAAATTTATGATTGGTTTGTGATATTAGTGGAAGATAGAAGGTTTCAGGAACTAAAAGTTTAATTTTAAAGTGCTATTAACATCATAAAGATGGACGGATTATTAAGGTGTGTATTGTATTGTAGTGGCGTTCTAAAATCGGGGTCTATGTTCAGCAGTGAACAATAACGAACTAGTGACGATTTTTTGTGCATCAAACATATGTAGATATGTATACGTCAGTAATAATTGGCTTGCTTATTACTAGGTGATAATAAATAAGCTTATCTTATCCAGACTAAAATGCAAATTGTGAGATATCAAAATCATAAAGATTAAATTAAAAAAATTACATATAATCTTACTAGTAGATATCTAACAATACATTCCAATAGAAAGGAAATTACTCCAAATACAAGCTAAGTAAAATTTAACAAACGTAGATCACGATGATTTATCTCATGGAATATTTAAGGGTGTCACTCAAATGTCATTTAAAGTTAAATTTAAAAGAGAATAATTCTATTCTATCTGTATACAAATTTAATTAAAAATGTATTAGAAGTATTCAAACAAATGTCTGATTTTTTTGTAAAAAATACTAATCTCCCATAAGGTACGCGTTTTGATCGTCCCAACATATTTATTTTATCTCTAAATGATAAAATTTAATGATTTTACATTTAAATATATAGTAATTTCTTTATATACTATGATTTTGTATTTACAAATGTGATTCGGTAACACTTTTTTTCTTGGTATTAAATAAATGAATAAATGACCAGAAATATTTATTCTTTTATTTTATTTTTATATCTTACTGAGAAAAGTGAATAACAAACTATATTTAAAATAAATTAATACATAAAATAAGGTTTAATTGGTTAATCAATTGTACATCTATTGTTAATTCATTCATAATCCATTTTCTTTTATTTTTGTACAATTGATTAACATTGTACAAAACTAAAATAATAAGTTAAAACATTACTATTCAAACAACAAATTTAAAATACAAACCAGTTTTAATTGCTATCTACAAAAGCTGTAGTCACACAATCAAAGAATATTATTGTAGCAGTATTGAGTGTCATAAAAGCACATTGTGAGTGCAGCCTTAGGCCTCCCTCAGATTTATGCCTCCATTAATTTTCTAACGACTCTAAAAGCTTAGGTTATGATGCTATTCTAAGCTCCTGACCGCAGACTGGCGATAGATACAGAAAATTTATCAGATACAAGAACTTTTTTTTTAAACCACCGAATAGTTTGAGTAGAGTTTTTCAGAGGATCTCTTCTTGTTGCTACTGATTGTTTTATATCCATTGTTTTGCATAAGAAATATATAGAGTAAATCTTCTATGAAAATTCACCATGGTTTTCAGATCATCATCATCAGCCTACAGTCGTCCACTTCTGGACATAGGCCTCTCCCAGGGCACGCCGCTCAGCCCGATTCTGTGCTTCTCGTCTCCACCTGTTCCCTGCTATCTTCATGATGTCCTCGCTCCACCTAGTGGCAGGGCGCCCCACACTACGCTTGCCGATCCGCGGTCTCCACTCCAAAACTAAGGTTTTCAGATAAGTAGTTATAATTATTGTCATATATCAAAATATGCCAATTAATGCACCTTTGATCAGCGGCTTCGTTTTCGTATGATATGTAACTTATTATGCTAACTAATAAAGAAGTGTCGTTTTTAATTTGGCTCGTTGAAATCAAGGTTTAGATTCCTGTGAAAGAATAGATCAATTGCTTCTTCTATGGCCTCATAAATCTGCGCAAATACATTAACAAAGCAATCACAGGATCATAAAATAAGAATCGGTGCGTTATTAATTGCGATATAAAAAGTTAAATCCGTATTAACGTACTTTGTATTAATTTATAGACGCTTTTTGTTAAAATAATGAATATTATTCGCAATCACGCAAACTGTGAGTTAAAAATAATGTTTCTCGGCCAACTTCAATCGTAAATATCATAAAAGGCTTTGTAATTTTCAAGCAATGCTTTGTTTGTTTAACGCTTGACAGTTTACATTTATGTGATTTGATTTACTTACTTTTGTTTGGTGAATGTATTTAATATTTTTGTAACATGGAAAATAAGTACTTTTATTGATAAAGAACACGAAACAGTGAGTTTTCTCGTAAAATTCCTGATTTTTTTTTGTATCAATTACTTATGTAGTATTACAGTGCAATATACTTATTATGTATGTTGTGTCTATTTCTTCCGTCACTCCAAAAGTACAAGCAACAATTTTTAAGGGCTACCTTTATTACTCACTAGTGGACGCCCGCGGCTTCGCGTACTTCATTTCAGGATAAAAAGTTATAGGTACTCCTAAGACCTCATACCACCTACATACCACAAATCATGATGATTTACTCAGCTGTTTTAGCGTGAGGCGCTTTTAAATAAATAGATACACAGAGAAACTGATAAACACAATTTCTAGCAATTGTTGGAACGTGTTCCGCTACCAATTCTATCATTTCTGCTACCAAATTTTTTTTTAACATCCTTAATGTTCAGACTTTTGATCCTCTGCAGCTTTATTATATGTATAGATTATTGTGATCAAAATTACCTGTAGCTATGATATACAAGTAAGGTTGAATTTTTGATTATAAAAGGTAAAATACATTTTTTGCTTCTTCTTTTCTCATAACTTTTCAGCCGCTGTGCCACTAATTCAGGTGCATTTTCCGCCAAAACACGATATAATGGGTGTCTGAGAAGCTTTTGAAAGCCTCCGTGGCATGTCTGAACGCTGTTTTGTGTTGGGTAATGATTTTTTTATACAGGCCTAGTGGTAATTTGGATTTTCAAAGAGATTTTTTAGAGTACCAACAAAAATATTTTTTGAAATATATTTGGCCGTAGCGAACAAATAAAGCAAGACATTGAATAAATTATACAGGGTAACTGGTAACTAACGCACAACCTTTTAAGGGTGGCTTTAGTACATCTATACCAACAACTTTTGTTCTAGGACTTTTAAAAATTCTTAAAAAAAATTCAGCTGTTCCATACAAAAGTATGGAAGATATTCGACAAAATGTATGGAACAGCTGATTTTTTTTTCACGTATTTCCAAAAGTCGTAGAACAAAAGTTGTTGGTATAGATGTACTAAAGCCACCCTTAAAAGGTTGTGCGTTAGTTACCAGTAACCCTGTATAATATGTTAAGTAATACAAAATATATAAAAGTAAACATAATAGTGTCAATGCTTTATTTTTTTTATAAAGGTTCTTACTAGCATACCATTCTGTATTGTATTGCACTTATACATATTATCCTTGATATCAATAACTTGATTTATAAATCTTTAGTGCCGAAAGTAAATTAATATTGCAGTTCAATCTATTGAGTATATTTTCAAAGAATTGTAGATAAGCGGGAGTTTTTGAATAATATAAATGATGTATCTGAGAAACCCTGTAAAATACTTCCTTTTATGAGATGTTGTCATTAATGGGAGATAAGGTAGATCTTACAAACATGTTTGCAGTTTCAGTGTTTGATGTCAGTTATTTTGTTAGTTAACTATGACTTAGCTTAGGAAACATGGCGATATAGTTTAAGTTATTATTTTATTGACACTACAAGACTAAACGTTATATAAAAAAAACATTGTACGTTTTTATATATTGTATTTTATGGCATGAAACATGGCGTCAAAGTGTTAGTTAACATTTATTTGACACTACAAGACTTATGTGACAATGAAAAAACGTACGTATATAGTACGTTTTATGGCGTTAAATTAAGCTCAAGCCAGGTAAGTATTATGTTATTCTGGTTTTCATTATTTTTATTAATTCAAGCGATTTGGATTAAGTCTAGAAGTCTTTTTATTATAATATTATTTAAATAAAACGTACAGATACAATGTTCATTAGAAAAATATGTATGTTACTATAGTTTCGAAGAAATCCGTAGTTATTTTTATGGAATATGTGTCGGACAATAAAGAAATTTATTTATTTTTATTTGTTTAATGTGTATATAAGGATTGGTTCCCTTTGTAATTTGACCTCTAATGCAAGACCATCTGGGTAAATAGCAATCAACCATACTAAGCTGTTATGATTTATGAAAGTCATGGGAAAATCCATGGGTATTGGTAAAATGAAATCATGCCCCATAACGTATGGTGGTTAATGAGCCATTACCCATGGAAGTGGCCCGTTCATTAATCTCATCGACATGGTATAATAAAGGACTGGCATTGCCAATACAGTTCATAAAAAAATACTAGTCAAAGACGAAAGACTGTTGCCAGAAACGAAGGAAACGTGTGATACAAACATACTCTCATGGTTAATTTAAAAATGAGTGCTTCGTAAGCTTACAAAATGGTAAGTTTAGGACAGTCCATTATTGTTCTGTGTCGATGATCATTAATCGACACACATCGCTTGCTGATGGATGGCCCTCAATAAATGCCATTAAAATCTTTCAAATTCACGAGTTTAAAAATAAAGGAAAAAAATGTGATAAGTTTAGGTGCATCCGTGGTTACTTGTTTTGTTTTTAAGACGAAGATCAGGACGGGGCAATTTGGTATTTTAGTTAGTGTTTTTTTTATTTCATTAATAGGCAATTTAAACAAGAAGTACACATGTTAGTTAAAACGAAAGTTCTTAGGTTACTCAGTATTTTTCTTCTCTATGGAAAGTCTATCTGTCAAAAACGAATGAGCAACTCCACTAATGAAACATCAAAATATATGACACATCCCAACATCCAATCTAAACACAGCGCGAGCGATAAATCGGCGCCGCATCGTTAGTCGTGTCCGCGCACCGATTTATGCCCGGCCGGGATCGCAGACGAAATGTATCGCATCCGATCGCAAGCCCGACGTGTTCATTTGGCCGAGTGATTTACTAGCATTGTGGCAAGGTTTAGGGATTGATAAAAGTTATGCACTGGGTTAATGATGGGGTTTGGGACAAGTGATGTGAAGATAGTTGAGTTGATGTAGCAACAGATGGCGCTGTATCAACGTCGATGGTTTTAGTTCTAAGTTTATTCAACACATGTTGTATCGTTGTTTGTTCACAGACAGAATAAAAGCCTAAGCCCTGTTGGTTATTGTTAACAATAGGAAAAATGTTGTATTACAAACACTTGATAGTAAGTGACGATATTACTATCTAATGTTTAAATTTTCACTAATGGAATGTATTGCATCCGATCGCATACCTGACGGGTTTATTTGGCTGAGTGATATTGACACTGTGGCAAGGTTTAGGGATTGATAAAAGTTATGCACTGCGCTAATGATGGGGTTTGGGACAAGTGATGTGAAGATAGTTCAGTTGATGTAGCGATAGATGGCGCTATATCACGGATCTACTTTTAAACTTATCTAACGGTGGTTATATGACTGATGGTTTAATTACATAGTTTAGGGATTGTCAAAACTTATGCAATTGACTATAATAATGCTGGTGTTTGGGACAAGTGATGTAAGTTTGGCAAAATACGGATCAGCATCAACATCTATGAACTGAACTTTAATTTTAATTAAATTTAGCAGACCTGATAAGTAGAAACATGTCATCTAATTTTATTTGTGTCTCCCATACCAACTTATTCTCGAACACAAGTATAGAAGTTATCATTTTTGTGTTTAAAATATCGACTTGACTGCCAAGCTTATTAGTAACTACTGAAATTTCCTGTGAATAAAATAAACCCGAGTCTATTTGAAAGTGAAATGAACTACGGCCGCTTATTCTTAATTGGTTAACCCTTTAGAAAAGTTGCTGGGATTTAAGGTCCGAAATCCGGTGAATATTGATTTATATATTTCTAAAAATACTTTCTAATACCTACTATAATTATTTTTTGTGACTGAATGTTTAAGACTTTTTAATTGAGGTTATTTTTTCTGAATTTTATTGACAGATTTGTGTATAAGCATAGCGCAGAGCTTTGAAGTCCATGCTTGTTGCCCTGTGACGGGGGCGATGTGGCCCGATCGTTGTTCTGTGAAGCATAGCAACCAATGCTATATATCTATGTATTTTCAACCAACTGCAACAAGGAAGACATAATTTCTTTTATCCCGTGCAACCCAGTTCCTGCTTTAAATTAATCTTTATTAATGTGAAGCGTGTCTTATTGTTCGAAATATTCTTCTTCTTTCATATCAGTTACCAGCACTGTTTTTTGGTTATATAGTAAAAAAACACAAGAGTAAAACTTCTCCGCGCAGCATCCTTCCCTTTAATTGGTTGAACCCCCTTGAAAAGTTGGCAGAAATTAAGCGACCAATTTGCATGGTGACTATTTCCTAACTCTGTCGAACTAAACTTGAACTCTTGAATCGGCGTCTTAATCTATGTTGTAAAGTTTGTGCACTTGATTATGAACTTTATCCGATTGGATTAAGGAACATAAAATACTAATGGCTTCTAGTCCAGTAAACTAGAGAAGGTAAATGACTCCTCCTCTTCGTGTTATCATTACTGATGGTTGTGAACTCGTGACTTCTCCTCGGAATTCATTCATTGGGGAAGTTCGTTTGGGCAAGTACATTGTGGTGACAACCGTGAGGTAAATGATGAGTTTTTCCAATTATTTAGATACTTGTATGTAGTACAATATATTGTCTGTTTTTTGAGAGTTTTTTGAGCCGCCATAAGGAGACAACACTTTTATATGTACGTAGATAATAACATTATGTAAAAGTAACAAAAATATCAATATTTTTTATCAAATTTTATGAGCGTAGGTGTATAGTTGATAATCAATTTGAATTAATAAATCATTTAATATTTCATCACCTGTTTTCTGTTTCGAATCTCCATTCTACATGGGCTTAAGTCTTATAACACAATTTTGCTCTTATTCAATTGAAATCGCTTCAACATCGCTGTAGCCTTGAGGCTGAAAGGATCTCATATGTCAGAGATGTACCCAGCACTGCTGCTAGATGGAGAAATGCAATTCCAATGCGGTAAGAAACTATTTCTTTCACGCGGTTTTACTTGTTATCTATTTTTTACATATACGAGTAAAGTGTTTAAGATCAAAATACATAAAAGACGGTATATTTTATTTGTAATAATGTACTCGTATGTTAGTATTGACAAAACCTTTAATGAATGAAACCATATTTTTTATAAAACCATGAAAGCTTCAAGAAATATATGTAATTTCTTGAGGCGAGATTTTTGTTCAGATAACTAAAATTTGAGTTATTATATCATGACATGCTCATTTTAATGCTTAATTAGTTTCTTTACCTATTATCTCTCTCGCTTTGTCTTATTTGTTCATGACTGAGGGTCGTGACTTTTGCAGAATTAATTCACTAGGGGAGTTTTCTTGGGCAACTGCCCAAGCTAGTGAATTAATTCTGCGCCCACCACGATGTATCGACATCGTGGTGGGCGCCCAGGCCATTCCACGGAAGACACTATGTCCTCAGATATTGTGGTCCTCAAACGTCGCTTTCCTCACGATGTTTTCCTTCACTAAGCGAGTGCAAATCCACAAATAACTTGAAATATAAGTCATTGGTGTAGAGCCAGATCGAACCAGGGTGCATCAGAATGAAAAGCAGACGCTTAAACCCCCGAACCACACTCGCTTCACGTTATATCGAGTAACTAATACACATTTCTTTTAAGTGATAGACAAAGATTAGTCTAATATCTGAACGATAAATATATCGTAAATTACAAAGTTTACAAACCTATTTAATTAAAAAGAAACAATCACTGAACATAAATAAATACAGCACAAAGATATAAGTTCCCAATCAAAAGACAAGTGGCAATTCTGTTAATTAAAAGGTAAAAGTTTATTTCATCATAAACAAGTTTTAGGTGAAGATTATAGAAACACAGATACATAAGTAATTCTGACCAATTTAACTTGGTAGTGGGATGGTTACTTTCTGGTTTGCCCGCCTATTTTAAACGCTAGCAACTATTTGCATTTAATGTTAATATTAGCAATCAAATACAAATTAGCTTTAGTTGCTAGAATATCTATAAAAAAAATAAACTACAACAAAATTTGGTACTTAAAGACAATTCTATTATATGCAATGCTGCTAACTGCCTGTATTTTTTGTTATATCATCTAGACGACCGTGTAGCAGAACACTCAGAAATTTATAAAAAAATTAAGCATTTGCCATTACATAATGCATGAACTTACTTACTTACTTTAGCTGGCGCTGCGACCCAACTGGATCCTGGCCTCCGATACTAAATGGCGCCACTGTCCGCGATCTTGAGCAAGAACCTCCCACTGGATCACTTGCAGCTTGCGGAGGTCCTCCTCCACCTGATCCTTCCAGCGAGACTTAGGGCGCCCCACCGGCCTCTTGCCACACGCATGTGAATGCATGAAGCCCATTTTTTTAATTTCCATTTTTTCGACCTTCACAATCTGCAGTTCCTTGGTCTACAAAGTAGAGACCTAAGTTGATTTGTTAAGGTTCGCCAGCCATTTGCGAGATTGGCTATTGATAGGCAACTTGGCAATTAATGTTCGTAGCAAATCCACAAGTTTCGTGAAGATGCCTGAAGGATAGGGGCTTTTCGTGACTCAACGAAATTGACAACAATCTGTAGACAGTTTGAGAACATTGTAAAATAATTATTTTAATATATTGTATTTTTGTACAGGTAGGATATGAATGTGTGTCACTGGCGTGGCATTCTGGTGGTGGGGCTCTGGCAGCTGGAAGCACTGAAGGTCATTTAGTAGTTCTGAATGCCGATGCAGGAGCTCATGTTGCAACATTACGTGTTTGTGGATAAATTTGTTTTTTACGTTTTTTTTTACTAATTTAATGTTGAGAGAAGGGTAACATTGTTTTATCATAGAAATCGAAGATAAATAACCTATCAAATTATTGATAAATTGACCTACATCTTGATTAATTTCTCCGTACCTATGTATAAACCATTCGGTATAAAAATTACTTCTTATCAAATGTGTAATATTGTGTACGATACAACAAATATGTCGAAACGAGAAAACACTTTATTATTACTACCTTTACTGAAAGCCTTTGATTGCTTAAAGATTTGTGATGTTACATAAAACGTAATGTTTAATTATATTAATATTATATAATAGGTAGATGTATTTATAGGCAGTCTAGTTTACAAAAATAGCAATAATATATATTACTTTAATAATAGTGAAGTGTTCTATATTCAAACAGAGTTTTATGTTATTGTCTTAAATGATATAATGTCATATCTATAATGTGTGGACAATTGGACATGTTCTTAAATTACTGTTGTATGAATATTGTGACATATTTTATGAATATGAATATGATTATGAATTTAGGTTACTCTTGCCTATTACATAATAGCGGACTAGTTTATCCAGTAGGTAGTAGTTTAGAAGTTAAAAAGCCTGAAATCGGTCGCGTGTGAAGGAAACATTTTTCTTGTCGCAGGTGCAGAGGATTAGTTCGATACCCCTGCCAGAGGAGCACAACCTTTGGCGCTAAATCTTTTTGGGGCTTTTTTTTCTTTTGTAACCCCTAAACGAAATTTCTTGTACAAATTAATAAGGTGCTTTGTATTATATTTTGTGTTATATTATTTTCTTTCTTTCTTTTATTTGATGTTATTTTTAAGCTAGTACATTCCAAGCTAAGATATTGTGACTAATTGTACTCAAAGCATCATACTTTGTATGAAAGAGAACGTAAGTTTTTTGGGTAGTTTTTCCTTCATGTCATTTTGCAACAACGGATTGCAATGATATTTGCATGCATCGTAGGTAGAATGAAATAGTATTTCTATTACAGCACAACGCGAGCGTAGGCACCTGGATAAAAAAAGGCTGCAATGATCGTAGATGTTTATTCTATATTATATTTAGTTAGCTTTCCAATCAATCACTGCTTTACCTTTAAATACGCCACTAAACAAAATACTACAACGTACATAATCCAATGATTCTATTAGTGTTATAAAAAGTTGTGTGTTTACCTATATAGATAGATAGATGAATGCTTTATTGGTCACTCGAATAATAATAAAACTTAATACAAAAAAGAGAAAAAATAAATCTTATGCCACCAATGGCGGCTTTTTCGAATAAAAGGTGAAAGCGAACTCTTCCAGGCAACCGTAGGATCGAGAGGAAATCATAAAAAGTGGTTTATGTGTTATGTTTATGGTGTTCATATTAATTTAAAAACTTGCACCATCATACAGAGCCACCAGTGGCGCCCCCCTGGCCGGGTTTTAGCGCGGAGTGGCTCGGTAGACCATTTATCTTGTATTGCTAGGGACAGTCCGCTGGATTGAAAGTTTTGCCCGGACTCCACTCGTATTGTTATCCTAACAGGGTTGCTAGCGACTGATCTTTGTTGGAAAACATCTGTGTTATTGGGAAAAATGGGTCATTATAATAATGAAGATGAAATTAGTGACAGAGCTCGATTTTAAAATGGTATTTTTTCTATTACTTACTATTATTACGGAATTGAATTATTTTAACGCGTGATATGCATATTAGTGACTGCAACACACTTGTCTGGAAGTTATCTATTTTCTTTGGATTGGAAAACTTCCACCTGCATTGTAGTCTAATGTACTTTATCAAGTAATTTGCCTGGTTTCTAGTCATAGAGTCTGCCTATTACCCAGCAAGAAACAAAATAAAATATTTCGCAGTTAGCCCTAACTCTGTATGTAAACTCGAGTAGGTATAGTAGGAATTGGTTTGGCGTTTTGTAAGGTCGAGCTTTATATACCTATACATATACCTGGATCACTCGTAGCTACCGATAGGAACTGAATTTAAACGCATTCATGTTGAATTCTGCAAAAATCCTTTTGGATTTGTAAGAGAATTAAGTAGTGTAAAATTAGTTAATTTTAATGTGTTAGCGTTAGCGTTTACAACGCTTACCATAATTTGATTTGCATCAAGTAGTGTTGAATGCTTTCGTTGCTTTATTAATTTTTTATTGAATTTTACGACAAAATTAGCAAAAAACCACGCTAGTTATTCGCTCGCTTTTTTTAATTCAATTGTCTTATTGTCGTCAAATTGTGCTATTGAGAGTAAAATAATGAATTACTTTGATAAAACCATTAACAGAATCTCAAATACCTTACATAAATGATTCGCTTCTATTCAAAACCTCAAATTTTAAAATAATATGAATTAAAAAAGCCTATACATACCATATATTATCAAAAAAGAACTATTGACTGGTTTTTCCCAAAGCACCGAAAATCCTTACACCAAAATATACGCCAAAATAATTTCCTACAGAAAATACGAGAGGCAGCCGTAAATTTTCATGAACACAAAGACGCGAACAATTTGGCTCACGAAACACAAGATAAAGAATGATTTAGTGTTCTAACTGAACCTAACCTAAGCACTACATACCTAACTTACTATGCACTACTCTAATTAAGTTAGTACCGTACATACTTGGATAAGTAGAACCATTTAAGAGTTTATAAATTTTGAGCATTAACGTATGAACGTTCATACTTACTGCAAGACACCACGCGTTTCTGTTTTTTTATTAGTAAAACGACCAAGTTGCACAATAGTTTTGAAATTACCGGCAAATCATGGAAGCAATAAAGTAATATCTATAATGATATACCTACATTAAACTTTACCATTCGTTCTAATTAATTATATTATCAGTTTATTACTTCATTGTTTAGGTAATTTAGTATTTTATTCCATTTGAACTTATAATTAATCAGCACGAATCGTAAAAATTAATAATAATAATAATATGCCCCCCAAAATCCAACCCTTCGTCCGGGTCGACCACCAGACTCACGTGGGGGGCGGACACGTTACAGCAACTGAACGTGGCTAACAGGGCACTGGTAACCCATCAATATGGAGACAAGAAGTAGTAAATTTCGTAAAGGACCGCTGCCCGAGGAGCGTCGGGGCACGTCTGTTGCTGGTGATGGGCGTGACAGAATGCTAGCCAGTGACTCCCAGTTGGTTGGCTGGGCGGGAGTCAGGGACGGGATGTCCCAAGGGATTACAGCCAGGTTAGAGCGAAGCGAGGAAGATAGTAGGAGCAGTAGGAGTAGTTGCAGTAGAGCACCTACACCGGCCGAGGATGTTTCGCAGGAGGCACCAGCCACTCAGCCTGCGACCACCAAAGCCGGGAAACCCAGAGTGCGCATGAAATGGAGCGATGAAATAAACCTATTTATCATGCGCACATATTTCTACGTAACTAAACTTGAAACAGATAGAACAATGTACTGCAAGAAACTTCACGATCAATTTAGTCAAAAATATCCAGACCTTAAAGTATCCGCTCAACGTGTTGCTGACCAGAGACGTGTAATAATCCGAAATAATTTATTGACTGATGACGTAATAAACACCTTGCGACGAGAAGTTTCTGAACAACTTAAACGAGAAGAAGCAGATAATATTGACTTACAAGTTATAGAATCAATAACAAACGCTACCCTGACTCAACAAATTGACGCAGACCAACTTACATGTCACGTCATCGACACCTTGACCCAAAATACATCTACACTGGTACCGACATCTACACAACAAACTACTTTCACACAAAATAATGACAGAGACTTCTCAATACACGACATATCTACGCAAACTAGCACATACCCTCGCATAGTCACTATCACTGAACAAATACATCAAGAACAAAACACCTTACAGGTTGATAATAATGTGACTACTCAAGAACTCACAGACCAACTTCATACTACACTTATCAAATACTCTGGTACTGATCCGATAGCTCGCCCCAAGTTACCCAAACTTAAAGAGAGTAGGAAATTATTTGAACTGCTAGGCATCTTCAACAGACACATACTGGGCAAATTCTTCAACATTGATTCTGACATAAACGCAGTACACACACTCATTTATTGTAGCGCATTTGTGATCTCAGAAACATTAGGATACAAAATAGGAAAACCAAATGTAACGAACAGACAACAAAAACCTATCAAACCAGCATGGCAAATTAGAATTGAAACAGACATCAGGCATCTGAGGGCAGTTATAGGAAGACTCTCACAATATATTAATAACAATAGAAGCAGGCGAGTTGTTACAGAAGTAGAAAACATATTTAGGAAACATAAAGTACACACTTCACATGAAAAGGACAATATGCGGCCAGAAGAGTTCCTGGACACACTAAAACAAAAATTAACACTAAAATCTAAGAGGCTGGCAAGATATACTAAAGCACTACGTAGAAAAGAAGACAATAAACAGTTTGCCAGGAATGAGAAAGAATTTTACAGGACACTAAAAGGAGACAGAACCGCAACTAGCAATAATAGACAAATACCTCAAGAAGATGAACTAAAAAGTTACTGGGCAAATCTGTGGAAAAAACAACAAGACCATAAAGAAAGCGCTGATTGGTTAAGCAACGAAGCAAACAGATTACAGAATACAGAAGAGATGGAATTACAGGACATAACTAGAGATGATATAGAAACAATAACCACAAGATTGAAAAATTGGAAAGCTGCAGGTGTAGATAGTGTGCACAATTTTTGGTATAAAAAGTTCATAATATTGCACGAAATACTAGCAAAAAACATTTCAGACTTAATCAAAGGAAACCAGGAATTACCAACATTTATCACCAAAGGGATAACGTTTATGCTACCGAAAAGTACAGATACTGCTAATCCATCGCAATACCGACCAATCACATGCCTACCCACCATTTATAAACTGATCACCTCATGCATCACACTAAAAATAAACAATTTTTTACACGCCAACAACATTCTATCCGAAGAACAAAAAGGGTGTAGACAGTATCACAAAGGATGTAAAGAACAGCTTATAATTGATTCAACAGTTTTAAAACACGCTAGCACACATAAAAGAAATTTACATATATCCTATATTGACTATAAAAAGGCTTTCGACAGCGTACCACACTCATGGCTGATCCGTATACTGGAGTTGTATAAAATTAGTACCGAAATTATCAACTTCTTGAAAAATGCAATGTCAACTTGGAGGACTACACTATGTCTAAGCAATGGTACCACCACTGTTAACACGGATGAGATCCGCATTGAGAATGGCATTTTTCAAGGAGATTCTCTCAGCCCTTTGTGGTTCTGCCTCACCCTCAACCCACTGTCCCAATTACTTAACAGTTCTAATAATGGTTACAAACTTAACACTGACACATCCATAACCCACCTCATGTATATGGATGACATAAAACTTTTTGCAAAATCACGGAAAGATCTTCAACACCTGTTAGACATCACAGCACAGTACAGTTCCGACATCAACATGACTTTCGGCCTCGATAAATGCAAAACACTACACATTCAACGTGGTAAATTGGAAAATACACCCCATACCCCAGAACCATCACCTATGTTCAGTCAAATGGAGCCAAAAGAAACCTATAAATATCTCGGGATCCACCAATCAAATAACATTGATCACATCCAATTGAAGAAAAAGCTTACAGAAGAATATTCCAGGCGTCTAAACTTAATTTGCAAGAAACAGCTCTACTCCAAGAACTTATTTAAAGCAATCAACACATTCGCAATACCAATTCTGACTTATTCATTTGGCACCATCAAATGGACGCGCACTGACATCAACCGCTTAGAAATAAAAACTAGAACCACACTTAACAAACACAGTTACCTACACCCAAAATCTGCAATAGAACGCATCTCAATTAAACGACAGGAAGGAGGTAGAGGGCTCATAGATCTAAATATTCTATGGGAGGGACAAATAAAAAACCTTCGAAACTTTTTCTTTTCAAAATGTGAGAACAGTGAATTACACTCAGCAATAGTAGATTTAGACAACAATTACACCCCCCTGAACCTTAATAATAGAGAAATCCAGTATACATCTGCACTAACACACAAACAAGATAAATTCAACCGATGGCGATCAAAAGAACTCCACGGACGACATCTACATGACTTAGAACAAGATCATGTAGATAAAGTGGCTTCAAATAAGTGGTTAAAACTAGGCTCCCTGTTCCCTGAAACAGAAGGTTTTATGATCGCCATACAAGACCAAGTAATCAACACCAAAAACTACAAAAAATTCATATTCAAAGACCGAAGTATTCAAAGCGATAAATGCAGGAAATGTCACAGAGCATCAGAAACAATCCAACATATAACCAGCGCCTGCCCATCACTTACTCAGACTGATTACACCCATAGACACAACCAGATAGTTAACATTGTTCACCAAAAGTTAGCCCACAAACACAACCTTTTAAACACCAAAGCAGTCCCATACTATCAATACACACCAAAACCGGTCCTGGAGAACCAGCGGCATAAAATGTATTACGACAGAGCCATACTTACAGATCGAACTGTACATAATAACCGGCCAGATATAACTCTCATAGACAAAACAATCAAACAGACTTATCTGATTGATATTGCAGTTCCTAATACACATAACTTACAGAAGACAATTACAGATAAAATACATAAATACACAGAGTTGAAAGAAGAAATTATACGCCTTTGGAACATGAACAGGGTATCAATTGTGCCACTGGTGCTCTCCAGCACCGGAGTCATCCCAAAACACCTACTCCACTACCTGAAACAAATAGACCTAGACATAAACATTTACATGACGATGCAAAAAGCAGCAGTGTTGAATACTTGCAGGATCGTGAGGAAGTTCTTGCAGGACGATTTAGCTTCTGAAAATAACACTCAAAGTGATCTCCACTTGGCCTAGGCCCGTGGTTTTCATTTAAATGACCGAAATTCTTAAAATTTCGAGAAAAACAAACGTTTTTAAAAAAAAAATAATAATATTATGTCTTTATTGTACACCAACATGACAGAAATACATGGAAGGATAAATTTATGATGACGTACATATGGGCGGCCTTATCGCCTTAAGCGATTTCTTCCAGGCAACCTTTGGATGGACACGATTAGCTGAGAAGAAAAGAGTCAGAGGTAATGCAAGGGTAACATCTAAATATATAAAACTCAAAAGTGACTGACTGATATAGTGATCTATCAACGCACATCCCAAACCACTGAACGGATTGGAGTGAAATTTGGAGTGAAGGTTGAAGTTTTGACGTAGGCATCCGCTAAGAAAGGATTTTTGGAAATTCCACTTTTATAGGGGTGAAATAGGGGATGCAAGTTTTACTTCTTAATGCGAGCGAAGCCGCGTGCACTCACTAGTTATATATATGACACTAACACTTAATTTCTGTTATTAAGCAATGTTTTTTCCTGAGGGCGCAGGCATTTCTTAATAACAATATAACATAGATAATTTCCTGTCTCATCAAAATTACTAAACCGGTAAAATGTTAAATATAAGCAACATGAATTTGAATTTATCGGAAGCCGTAATTGGAAATGTTAATCAATTTATTTCAGCATAATAGAAATCTAGATTTATAACACCTTTCTAGAATTTATAGACCCCTTACTACGGAATCGACGGAAATACTCGAAATATTGTTACTACTATTTTACGGCAATGTACGGGCAGCCCGTACATATTTAGATCTCCAAAACCATGCAACGGGATTTGATTTGTTTTTTTTTAACAGATAGTGTTTTAAGAGGACCGAGGTTTTGAGTATATATCGTGCATATGTGACCATTCAAAGCTGGGCAGGGCCGCTAGTTAGTTATACTCGTAATAAGCAAAACTTGGCCCCCGTAAAAATAAGGTATTCTATGTCATACCAGCGGCTAATTCTGACATAGAAAGCAGTGTAAGTTTTATTTCTGTTTATCTTCTATTTACACATAAAATTAAAAAAGGTAAGATTCCGGGAAAAAGAAACCCTGGCCGTCAAAGAATGAAATGGCTAGACGACATCAAGAAATGGACAAAGCTAAGCTACCCGCATCTAAAAGAAGCAGCATGGGATCGCAAGAAGTTTTGCCAACTGATCTCCGAATTTCAATATGTAATTGCACCTGATGATAATTACATACAAAATTGCTACAAACATAATATCATCTTAGTACATACTACTTGCTGGATAGGGTTTTGCAAATAGTAAGGATCGTTCTACATTACTGCTTTCCAAAATAGGAACGTTTATTAATTAAAGTTCAGCTTTTCATAAGTTAACGAAAATACTAGTTCATATTGATCAGTCCCTTTTGAAAGGGACTATGTTGATGTTTTATAAAAGCAGAATGAAATTGACTAATAATAAACTAGTTGATGAAATAAAGTTATAAGTATTAACTTTTAATAATATGCTAGACGTTTTAAAAACTATAAAAAAACAAGTTGTAAAATGTGTACGACCAATCATTTTATCAGCATTTGCTACTAGTTGCTACATTGTAATTAAACAAATTTGAAACAATTTAAATAAGCCCATTTATATTTAATTATAAAAATACACGAAACAGTTAATTTTACCAGTTTTTTATCTACCTCGATCCCCGTGAGTCATGACCAACCTGAAATCTCGAGTTTTAAGTTAAAACTTAACTCAAACTTGGTAATTTAACTTAAATTAAACTTTATGAGACTCCCCCTAATTAAGCATACCATTCTTTTGTGTAACTTAAGTTAGATACTACCCAAGTGCATTAAAACTTATACGTCGGAGTGCGCTTAGTGCAATAAATAATAAAACGTATATTTTGGTAAGCTATATTAAGGAATGTTCGGCAACATTCGTCAATTAAGGTATTAAATTATTGCCAAAAATATTAACAAACACGAGAGAACAGAGATTTTTGAATATTTCTTTTGAAGTAAATAATTAAATTACAGCCTTTCATATTTTAAAAGCCAAACATTTTTTATGTCATGTAAAATGAAATTGTGGCAAATGTAATGAAGACATGGGGTAAATTATCTGATATTCATACAATGTCTTATATTTTTTCTTGAATTAAGTAAAAACTGCTTATTGTACAGTACTATAATTATTATTTTATTAGTATTTTATCTTAATCTTAATTTTATCTTCATATAGGTATACCTGTGTTTAGCTTAAACCACCGGTCTGCTGATCAAATCCTTCTTATCTTGCTTACCAGTTAACGCACCCTAATTAATAATTTAGAACATTCATATGGTATGCTTTTAGTGCATTTCTGTGTAGTTAAGTGTGATGCAAGCGCTGTACTAGGAAATTTGTATTTTGGATGTGGTAATTCATAAAAAGCGCAAATCGAGTTATGTTATGATTTGATCAAAGAAATTTTATATACGAGTTTCATTTATTTTCTTGTTTATCTGTTTTAAACCAAGAATGATTCGGTTCTTACTGGGTTGCATTTGTGAAAGTTAAATTTATATACAAATTTTAATTGACACTATTTTACTATTGCTGCGGGTGTGATTATTTTATTCCGAACTTTAGTTATTATGAGAACTATATTCTGAATTACCTAGGTATTAAATAGTATAGTTTAGTTTAGTTTATAATTTAGTTTCTAACATCCTTGATATCTAACTTGCGTCCCAAGTGTCACACAGAAGTGCTCCTGAATTAATGGTCAACAAACATTTAGCTTATTTTAAACCACTTTGTGCATTTTTGTTTATCACTGTATTCTAATCACTTTGTTGTATCGTTCGTGTTTAGATTTTATATATTTAAAAACCAATGTATGAACCGTTTCTCTGCAGGGGCGTGTAAAAACACAAACATCGACAAATAAAAAAAAACTCTCTAGGACTTACATATGCCGAATAAATTACAGCAAAGTTTTGTCCGTGTGATGGGGATAAAAATTAACTTACGACTCTCTCGAAACCCTGCGCTACTTTTGGACAAAAAATCAAAAGACCTTTAAACCAAAACACAATGATCCAACGCTCCATTTCTACGTGCAAACAGAACAAACACAATATACTTGTTATAGTGGTATGATGACTATTTGAAATTTAAATTAAATCTCCAGACTTTTCCTGACACATACATTATGTAAAATCATACATCTTAACGATTTACACCTCGTGCCATACAAAATGGCCGCCCTTACTCTCCTAGGAATTAATAATGGAACCCGGCTTTAACAATATTCCATGATTCATTACCATATATTGAAATTTTAATTGAAATCAGAAAATTGCCAGTACAATGGAGGCCGAAGTCGATCATAAATTTTATATCCAATCTTTTACTGGAATGGTGCACTGTAATGGACGCGGTTTAATTTTTAATTGTTAAAGTAATCATTTTAATGTTGATTTTAATGGAATTTCACCGTTTTGGGTAGCATGTTACGTTGTGGTTGAAATTATTTAAGCGGTCGTTTTAAGTTTAAATATTGATGTCATTACGTAAAATAGGTACACGGCAGTACCTAAAACTACGAATTATTAATTATTGCAGGCTACGCAACATCAAAATACCTTAAGTTAGAAAGATGGCAAGATCAGAAAGCTTTGTTAGAATAAGTCGTTTCTCTAGCGAATATTTTACATGCCAATTTTTTGTTTACAGTTATCATGAGTAAACATATTATAAATAGGTAGGCAGTTACGCACGATATCATACGAGTATATTACAAAATTTTCATTGAACAAAAATAAAAAAATAAAAACCTATATAATTACAACAACTTAATTGTAGTAAATGCTCACCAAGATAGAAATTAGTTATAAGCCATCCAACTTAATACTTCATACCACATAAGTATCTATGTTTGTGTGAACTAATGTTATTTCCCTATTACTCTATATATTTTTCATAAGCATAGAGATCGTGCTACGAGCTGAACCGATATTGCGTGCTTCTGCACCTCTCTGTGGCTTACAGTGGCGGACAAAAACATTGACACATTTACTTATTTTCAGAAAAAAGAAGCAGTGTGGTTCAGTTTTGTTTTATTCGTGTTAGTATGTGTAGTTTAGATAGTTCATTAATTATACTCGAATTATTTAAATGCATATTATATTAACATAATATATAAATTAGTACTAATCATCATATTGTTTCCGTAACCATTCAAATTTAGACAGACAAATTTACTTATACGAGAAACTAAACACTAAAATTTTGCATCGAATAATTAGATAAAAAAATAAATATTCTGGGAAATTAGACACACCGCCGTCTAACCCCATACTAAAGAAATGCTTGTGTCACGGGTACAAGCTATCTTTTATTCACCAACCATTTGCCAAGGTCACAAAACTGTGTACATTCAATCATAATATAACATTCTCGTCTTGCCATTTCTTCAGCCCGTCACTGTACAAAGCTCTCGTTCAATAACATTGCTCCTATCTAGTTTATTGCTTCAATATTGATGTGGTTTGCGCAAACAACCATGCTTAGATATTACTTAGATATTAGATACATAATTTAATATCGCTTCAGTTCAGTTACGTCTCGTTATGATGATAATGTTTGAGAGTAATCAAGTAATCGCTTATTAGACTTAGATTAGTATTAATAGATGATTTGAATTCCTATTTAATTTTGCAATATTAGGCAATGTAAGGATCGCTAGAAACTAAATTGGATAGTTAAAACTTGTTGCATTTGATTGTTTTAGATAAAAGATCCATGTTAAACTTTTGACACCTTAGGCAAACGGAACCGGTTGAAAAATCCTGGATAAAAAAGTATTTGATCGTGATTCTTCTTCACGACAAACAAACACATACACGCGCACACACACACAAACTTTGTGGGATTGGAAGCATTTTTTTTGTATTGTATGGCAAATTATGACATTTTGCCGATTGTGACAATGTTATATTATGTTAGTAGATTTCAATGTAAAATTTTCATCGATATCCGGACTATGATATCAATCTTTCTTTTTACATCAAAAAGTAGTAAAGTTAAAACCACTACTAGTGAAACAAGTTCACTCGCTCAAAGATTCAAACTTGTAACACCCACTTATTTGAAAGCGGTCTATACACTTATATCGCTTTGCTTTATAGTTAGCACAACTTTACTGTTTTCAGTATATTTTCTGTAAATATCAGTTATATTTCTAGCACAAACGTTGATTTGAATTATGATTTAACTTTGTGATCGAAAATCCAATTAATTTATTGGAAATAAAAAAACTCAAATTTGGGTGCCAATTTATAAATTGCTATACCTTTCTTACTAAATTAATATTGGTGATTCACAGAAAGATATTGCACCTTTTTTGTAACAGAAATAAACTACCACGAAATGTGTTAGTAAATTAATTCACCAACCCACTGCTATAAACATCACAAAGCCAGTATGGATTGTGCTTGTGGGGATATTATAATAAATATGAGTTGTTTGAACATTTAATTTGTTATGGGTCCTTTGGTGTGAGAAGAAATTATTCGAATTGAAATAAAAAAACTGAATCATACTGGGAACTAAATATGATTCATTACTCCCATGCTATCATGACTCAGCTCTTGAGCAAGTTATGAGCTTCGAAGCGGGACGATCTGGATTTATCCAGTTAAATCCGGCCGAGACTAGTTTGTATGGACTGTAGGTAAATTGTAAGAAAAGATTTGCCTAATCTTATAGTTGCACTTACAGCAATTATAAAAAAAATATCTCTTACATACGCTGATGTTAAGGTCAAGTGATGTGTCTGTCGGAATGACCCTATTTTGTTAACCGACTTCATAAGAAGGAGGTAATCAAGATTTCTGATAGATTTTTTTTGTAGGTATTTTACGATCGATGTACTATGGACACTTGATATGGTAATGGGCCTTTCGCGTTTTATTCTGAGTGTTTTATTTTCTTATAAGTATTTTTACCACAAAAAATATACTTACAACAAAACATCTTCGTCCAAAGTATATAATCAACAGCCCACACTCCCACCTTCGAATAAAGTTCAAAATAACTCACACCTAGTCCCTCTGTCCTCACTCTAACCTATCACCTGCCCTTTACTATTATTTAGCCTGTGTCCATACGTTCTGCCGTTCAAAGTCTGTAAAATTCCCTCGTAAACTCTTAAAGGAAGGGAAAAGAGGAAATAGGATGGTGGAACATTCCATAGACGTCTCATGTACTTATGGTGAACTGTTTGTGTTGATCTACTTATTTTTTTTATTAGTCGTTCTATAGCATTATTGTATGAGATTTATTATATGCATGTATAAGTGATTATGTTTTGTCGTATAATGTCTATCCAAATGTATGCAAATTTATCGCAATAAACGTTTTTGTTTTCTATTCTATTAAGCTCCGTTACATGATTGATGAACCTATATAAAATTCAGCTTGTTTTTTTCAATCCAGATATGTTTATCATCTGTCAAAGGCATACGATTTTTTTGTAAATGTAATGTACTTTCTCTATCATCTGTCAAACGTTATGCAAATTTTACAACATGCAATATGACGTGCCTACAGCAAACCATGACGTCATAGTTTTAACTGTACTTCATAGAACTATTTCATTGAAATGAACTAAACGACAATGATAACCAAAATATATATTTTTGATATGATTTTATTAGATATTTCGGGATAAAAAGTAGCCTATGACACTCATACTACCTACATAACAAAAATTATGAAGATCGGTTCAGCCGTTATTGCGTGATGATAGTTCAAATAAACGGACAAACAGAGATACAGATAAACAGACAAAATTCCATAAGTGTTGGAACGTGTTTCGAATAATTTCCATTTTTTTTTAAATATATTTAATGTTCAGACTTTAACCCTCTTCAGCTTTATTATATGTATAGATTTAACATTGATAGATACGTTCAATTTTATTGTTATTGTTTTAGACCTAACTATGCATTGTAGGAGTCTCCTACCTTCAAACCCTTTGTCAAGAAATGCCCTGTATAGGGAATTCTCACAACCTTTGGGTTCCGTCATGCACTTACATTATTATGCGTAAACAGAACTTTGGCCACTACTCAGGCGGAATGTTTTTCCTTTTACCTCACATGAAATGTGGGGCAAAGTTTTTGTTTGGGCTTTTTGAGTGCATTTCTAGTTTTCCTAAACTGAATGTACAAATGAGCTGCTTGCAAGGTACCTTTATAAACGATTGTACATACTGAAAAAATATATTATACCTAATATTACAGTAAAATGGTTTTGACAGGACTTAAAATGTAATACTCACAATGTGGCGTTGCTAATACGTCGTTACTCATAATTTAAAGATTTATTAATGTTTTCAATAAAGTTTATTAGTAAATTACACTTACTACAGTATATTTAAATTGCTGCGTAACAAAATAATTATATTTGGTAAAAAAATGTTACCACATTATTAAGATAATTAAAAACATTTGCAATTTATCACTTAACACTACATCTATTCATTTTACACTTTTCATAATTAATGCATTCCAAATGGATTTTTAATTCCCTAGAATATTCCCGAAAAAAATGTGTTTGTGTATTGCCAGTGCAACCCTAAAAAAGTTCCCCATTTGGTCTCGAGGACAATAGACTTCGGGTAATTTTTCACACGAACGTACGTATATGGCTCCGTATGTAATAATGTTCCTTTGTATTGATAAATTGAATCTTTTTTACACTATGACTGGTGATTTTGGTCGAAAAGGGTACGCTTTTTAAGTTAATTGTGATTTTCACTTTTTTTCTGTGGTAGGTAATTGAAATGGGAATGACTTGTGATATGTGTAACGTATTAATTAAGGTTACGATGTGATCAAAAGTTACTATTTCAAGATGTTTCTATGATTTTTAATAATCATACAACAATACTCTTTATACATACTATGTGTAAAGAGTATTTTGTTTATATATATGTTGGCAGGTTTATTCATCTGTTCCTCTCTCACGTAACAATGTAGAGACGAATCTTGATGATTTTTGGTATGATGATAGTGAACATGAACTGTATTTATCTCACAACAACACGAGCAAAACTGTGACAACTGTTTGGTAGTAAAATATTTTTGGTTTTAGTTTTAGTGTATTTGTTTATAGTTCAAATTTGACATATATCAATACACACGTTGCCTGAAAATATAAAGAGCTGTTTACCGCTCGATGTTTTTAATATTACATACATGTCCTTAAAATTTCACACGACTAATTGGCGCAGCAACAAACTGCACTCAGTAGCCGCGTTATTATCTACGTACATCCGGTATAATGGCGGCCGGAAGTCCGCCGCTTGGATCTCCGTCGTCTATTTCCTATGGCAACTAGATATAGGTTCTTGTGTAATTTATTGTGTGTCAGTTTGTTAGTCTAGGAATGTGACGTTTTCACTATGTAAATTGTTCATATGTATTGGTATTGTGTTCATTTTGTTTTGTGCTGGATATCTACATATAACACGAGATATCTTGAATAGTAAGCAATAAAAATAATTGCTTATGTAGTTTTTACAATGCCTTTTTGACAAAAATAAATAAAGAACAGAAAATGTTTTTATAGTACCACAGCAAAATAAGTTTAAAATAAAAAGCACAGATTTTTTTCCTTGTGATTTTTAAAAATACCAACGATCATAAATTACGGATGAAATTTAGAATAATTGCTTGATAGACTTAATAAACATGGTCATAGTTATATTAAAATGTTATTCCATTCTCTTAACACCACGCTTCCGTAGAAAAGCAGACTTTCTTTGTGAAAATCTGTCAAAAAGTTCTAAATGTATCAAAACAGCTAAATATAATACAAATAACATACTGTGTATAGTATATATTTTAACAGGAAAAGTGACACTTCCGTCCATCTAGCGGCTAAATCATCTGAACGTCGGTAAACATGTACACGAGTGTTCTGCAAACTGCATTTTGCAGGCAAATACGCGCGCGGCAGCTTGTGTCGTGTTAGTCGGACCGAACATTTTGTTGGGTTCAGATTTTGGGTTTGATATTTTTATTAATTAAAATATATACCTAAACAATATAGGTTCTAATATTTCTGTTACTTCATATAATTTATTTATTCGAAAATGGACATCGTGATTGGCTACCTATTTTGAATATACAATACAAAGATAAGTAGTCGAGGCTCGCCATTGGCGGACACCCCAAGCAGGACTATATATTTTGACAAAATTACAAAAATTACACTATATTACAGCAAAATTATGTTTATACGGATAACGCTTTAGGCGTCCCAGTGGTCTAATTAAAAAAAAACCAGTCCAGGTCAGGTCAGGTCCAGTGTAAAAAATGTATCAGTTAAAAATCATATATTGGAAACTTGAATGTACATAAAACAAAATTTACATCTTGCACACTTTACTATATTTGGCCTAAATACATGTACATAGTTTTTGCCACTGTGTAGCTTATATATTATTATGTCCGTGATAAAATCTGCAAAGCTACATGGGTAAGATACAATATTATCCGCAGCAGGCTGACATGAGCCAATAAAATGCTTCTTTTTATCCTTCTCCACCATATTTACGACACCACACCTTTGCTCCTACGGGCTTTGGCCGTAGAACAAAGTACTATTGACTACTAATACTAATACAAACCTATGAATAGATGTATTGTACTGATAGGTTCGTATCCGAATAAGATTTGCCTGAATTTAATAGCTTTTATATAAATAATTTACAATGTAGAAGAAACTGACCCATTACATTACATTCATGTTCAAAATTGTTAAATTGTATGTTAGTAAAAGTTAAAATCAGCAAACATTTATCAAGTTTACATGAAACGATACGTATGTTTATTCACTGAGCCTGTGTTAGACTGTATGTAGATACTAAGAATCTATTAATTTGAATATATCTTTTTCTGATGTATGAAATTTAGTTGTACTCACAAATATATTTATAAAAGTACATTTATTAACAGCCAATGCACCCGGTGCATAGTGTTTTTTCACAGAATTTCTTGCATTACCTATCAATATCACTCATACATCTATTCGTGAGCTAATTTATTTATAGTCCACCCTGTCCTCTGGCTGCAGAGTGATTGTGTCGGACCCTCTGTTATGGGGTGCGGATGCCATGCTTTGACTTATAGGGGTAGGATTACTAAATATATCAAAGGCTTGTAGCTTTTTCTTGTAGGAAAATGGCTTTTCATGCAAGTATTTTGGAAAGTTTATATTTTAAGATGACACAAGTTATATTTGGACAAGAGATAGATTTACTAAACTTTATTTTTAAAATGACAGAAGTAATATTTGAACCAGATATGATTAATATATTAAATATAATAAATTGAGTTCTAATATAGCTCTATACAGAAATAACTTTACAAAATGCTTTATTTTTTTATATTACAAATGTTTTGTTTCTATATAGTTAACGTGTCAGTATATTTATCAGTTTACCTTTTTAGGTGTAGGAATCCTATGTTTTTATTACCCAAACACCATAATTTGACGCACGTTGTAAAATGATCGACTAAACAACGGCGATTTAAGTCCAAATACTTGGGTTAACCTGAACACATACAAGTAAAAACAAACAGCACTGAAACAGGTCTGCAAACATCCGATGGCATATTCTGACGAATGTCATAAACGCAGCTATATATTGCTGACTCTGTTTTATACTTATGTTGTGATCATACGTATAGGGGTTGAATACACTGAAATATTGTAAATATGACTTATATTTATGGACCTTGTTTTATTCACCAAGTAAAAGCAGATCTATTTAAATGAAAACACACGCTTTTTTATTCATAATAAATTAATTATGTCACTTACCAAAATAATTTATTAACCTATGTCGGAAGCTCAGAAGTTTTAATTTTTTTCTGATGAAACTCGTAGCATTTTTTTTAATATAAGTAAGTCTTGAGGCTTACACTTAGGATAATACAACATAATTGAAAAGTTTTGGAAATTTCGTCCAAACAGGCCTTGCAAATTAGTTATTTCTGGTCACTCTTTATTATTTTCTTTCATAAATTCAATGTTAAGTACCCTGTGTATTCTAAGCATTAAGTTAATACGTCAGCTGCTTTGTTTATGTGCGTATAATTTTGTGTAATGAAATGTCAGCGACCGCCCGTACGCACGCATCCATCTTGCGTGAATTTTAGTACCTATGCGGTATACCGATAATAAGTGATACTGACACCAAAAAGTATTCTGAAGTGGATTCTCTCTGTCTCTCTGTGAGTCATATTTCCTCATGACTGAGGGTCGTGACTCCCCGCAGAATAAATTTGTTAGTGGAATTCTCTTGGACAGATACATCGTGGTGGGCGCCCAGGCCCTTCCACGAAAGACATGTCCTCGGATACTGTGGTCCTCAAACATGTCGGTTTCCGCATGATGTTTTCCTTCACCGTTGATACTGACACCAAAAAATATTCTGATCTAAAGACCTGAGACTGGAGACCTTAACATTTACTAGTTGTAACTACAACTAACTGCAGCTTATGGATAATATAAAGAACACTTCTTAGAACTTAACTTGCTTGCTCCCCTTCCATTTTACTTTATTCCTCATTATTCAAAGTTTTTTGTAGTTGTAGATCCCAGCTGTTTGTCTAGTACGGCAGTCGTTAAGCGATGTCAGAGGCCCTTAGGGCGGCTTGATAAACTCTCGACTCCAGAGTTGGCTACTCTCAATCGATTACACAAATTCTCTAGATGGATAGATCCATCGGATGTAGGTTTCCTCTCGATGTTTTCCTTCAATGCTACTTTCTAGTTAACTAATACCCATTATGACTGTAAAAGACAATTAATATGTTATAGTGTAAATGTCAAGTATGTATTTGTACATTATAAATTAGAAATACATACATATTGTATTTAATATAAATATATCCTCGAAGATGATTTTCATACTTACAGAAAAAAACTTTTATATAACATTTTTCATTGTTACCAAAGTTACAAGAGATAAGAATTTTCTCGTAGGAACTTAAAGTTAAACATTAACAGCACCCAGGCCGCAGTCAAAGAAGAAAAAATTAAATCAACTTATACAATTTGGCAGCGGACTCAGCCCCACGCAAGGATGATAAAAAAGAAAAGATAAAGTATTTACGAGTGAAAACAGTTACTGAATAAAATAAATGAAACTATAAATGTTCCAAATTAAATCTTCCAATTCCAAAAAAAAATACTGTATACGTACCACTTTAATAATTAATACTTCAGACGTATATTGTAATTTTGATTACAAATATAGAATTCTAACAAAAAATAAGTAAAAAACGATTACTTATTTTAAACTCATGTGACCATAGAATGTTCAAATGAATTAAGTAAAATAAATAAATAGAGAATATTTAACATTAAAAGATTCAATAATATTTAAAGAAATATTTAAGAAAATTAAAGATTACGCACCATGGCATCTATTTAAAGACTTTTTATTATATCATATTTCATTCATCTATCTGAAAATCAACATCAAAGTCTGGAAACTTCTTTGCCGTAACAAAAATTAAAAAAATGTCCTGTTCATTATCACAAATTCCTCGTGACGCTGCTTTTAATTAATTAAAAACATTCCTTCAGATGATAAGGGTGAGATATTTGAAAACTTTCCAAATAAGAGGCCATTGACCTTTGTTTGCTGAGAGTTTTGTTTATTATTATTATATTTAATATTTACATATATATAAGCGCCAGTTTGTGAATGTGTTTTCACAAAAGTTCTTTCATATCATCGGCTGGACCGATTGGGGTGAAAGATATGGAGATTGTTCAAACCCTATATTTAAATTGGCTGTTTTTCTACCACGGGATGCCTCCTTGCGAATTTGAAATGAATGCTATGAAAAAGTTTAAAATACATTATATACCTATAATGTTCATATTCTTTTCGAACGTACTTCAATAAAAATATTATTTAACAATCATAGTTGTTATGAATGTATTTGCGAACATTAGCTCTTCAAAGTTAATCCAAAAAATAATGTTACAATTTCTAACTGCAGAACAATGAAAGACAATGCCATGTTTACTGTCCATTTCCTTTTATTTTCCAAAGAAGCCAAGAACAAGAAGAAGTCCGCCATCTTTGACGCATGGGAATAAAATTATCCGTTGCATAAATTTGCTCCAAGTTCCCCGTTCCAGCCATAAGGCGTCCAACAAATTTAACAACCCATTATAGTTGTCTTATATTTACACCATAAGGTAACATTGAAATATTACAAAAAAAATTAAAGACGGTAGGGACGAGAGCAGAGTGCTTTAAAGTACTACATAAGTTCTGAAGATACGTATACATAATCTATCTAAGATCTTAATTTAATTTAAAAACAAGAAAATAAAAACTAAACACACTACTTTTAACTACAACATAAAACGGGGGAGCACATAGTAATACCATTAACTACAAGAAATGGGTCCGGATGTTATTTAAAAAAGCAGTAAAACTATCATTGCAGTGAGATAAAGATACACTACTAGCGGTATATGTAATTTTACTGATTATACTTTTATGCATGTACTATGCACACAGACCTACACATATTTACATGTAAAGTAGCTAGCAAATGTGGCAATTAAAACTAGCCAAATAATAAGCGCGAAACTGTTACCTCCTTAACGGTGCAAGAACTAAACACAATTATCTTACAAACTGCTGTCCAGAGAATAAAATGCACTTTAGATTTCACCGTAACATTCTGTTACCGTGCTCTCGTAATACTGTATTAATCCCACTCTGCTCGCTTCGGTGTAACAGGCGGCCATTAAACCTCTTTTAACTAAGTTTCCGCAAGATTAACCATTGGATTCCTGTTCTTAATTTGTTGGTGTTAAGGGTCAAAGTTGATTGCTAAGAAATTTGCATTCACTTTGCGGTTATAGTTGCGAGCTGCTTCCGCCATACTAATGTGAGCTGAGGCTACGCAATACTCTTTGTTCTAGTTTTAATGCCACAATTAAATACTTGATAAAACAAAGGCAATTGTTTGAGATTAGCCAGCTAGATTAAATATGCCATAAAACTAAATCTCTATTGAAAATGTTTCAATTATAGTTATTAATTATCGTACTACTTGGTTTATTATATGATTGGAAATTTGAGTAGACAATGTTTTTTTAATAAGCGGTGCTTGCGGCTTCGCTCGCATAACGGCTAAATATAGAAGCCTATTTTACTTGTAATCTAAGGTTAAAGCCCACCGTACTATTTCACCCCTTTAAAAGTGGCATTTCCGAAAATCCATTCTTAACAGATGCCTACGTCATAACATCTACCTACATGCCAAATTTCAGCCCGATCCGTCCAGTGGTTTGGGCCGTGCGTTAATAAATAACTAGGTCAGTCAGTCATCTTTGAGTTTTATATATTTAAAATTCTTACATTGACTTAATATTACACAGCTAATCATAAGAAGCCTTTGTATGTATGTACATATGTATATGGGCAGGCAAATTAGTGAAAGTGCAGCTTTCGGTCAGCTTAGAACTCCATCAAAATACACTTATGTAAGTTTCTGTGACACACTGCATTGTAAAAAGAAAAGCTAACACCAAAAATATATTAAATATAAAACACGAAATCTGCTTAGCAAACAAAAATCCAGTGACAATCCGGGACAAAATGTCAAAGAATATGGCTAAAATATTATTTTCTCCACTAATGTATAAATTTATGGAATTACAAAAGATCGTAATGACCAATTGAGCAACATGTGATTTACTTGTACCACACCCACTCATGGTTTCATAAATTATATTTTAAAAACTTAATGCATCAATTTCTATTCAGTACCAGATTTTTGATTGCTTGCAATAATTTGCCTCCATTTTGATAGACATATTTCTTACACTTAGGTACCTTTTCTCGCTCGCTGTACTAGCTTTTAAGTCTTACCCAACAATAACTTTCTTTCAATTATTAAATAAATATTTAAGGACATACCACACAGCACCATTTAGCCATCTAATAATAAGTTATATTTTGTCTTCATGTTTACTTCTTAAATTTTTATTGGAGATAGATATCAAAATTATGTAACCTCAAAAATTAAAAGGTTACTCGCTAGCTTCTTCCCCCGTGTGTCCCCGTGCCGCTGACGTGTGCATTCGACACTGAGGCCGAGCTCCAATTAGCGAGACGGACTGGCCCACCTAATTCCTATTACAGGCCACGCTCTCATCTACCTACCTGCTGCTGGGGACTTACCACGGGGCTTATAGGCTGTATTGAAACTATACTGGATTGAAAATACAATAAGATAATTATTTATTGTAACACACAACATAAAGGAAAGAAAAAACAACAGAGAATAAAATCAAATACTTATTCAATTCAATTCAATTTCAACATATCTTTATTTACATAAACTTAAGCTAAATGTACAATGCTTATTCAAGTGCCACAAGTGGCGGCCTTATCGCTTAAATATTCATTGCACGAGAGGTAACTAAGCTGTATTGAAACAAAACTGCATTGAACATCTAATATACAACGCACAGTTTTATTCCAGGTGACGCCAAGAGATTTTAGCAATACGTTATTGATTCCATTCCAAGATCTGCTTACAATGTACATTTTTCATTTATGTAAGTACTAGTTTTAAAGTTTCTTATGTTATGTGAAGCAAAAATCTCTTCTACAAACAATACAACCTAGTCTACATACTGTACGTTTTACAAAAATTAAATAACGTCGATTAAATGAAAATATCGGTGACCTTTGCCCAATAATATGGATATCAATAAAAAAAATGCTACAAACGCACTAATCAGTATTGCTTTTCGATGGAAACGCAATGCTCCTGCAACGAAGTTCTGACAAGAAGATTGTTGTAAGCCCCCAGTTGTATATATGTACCTACCTAGTGCGTGCTAGTAGTGCCTGTGGTATGTATGTATGTACATTGTACATGTACTAACCGATTTTGGGCTACTTGTAATCTTTTGTATCAATTATCTAAATTGTAATTGTTATAATATTATCTGTGGTTCAAAGTTTTGTTATTTGATTTGGATGGGTTTTTTTTGGTTGAAAGTTATTTTAAGACATTGGATAGTTTCAGATGAAATGCTAAATTATTGTTGTAATTTTTCTCTTGTATTATTTACATATATTCTATTTAAAGTACAGCAGTCGTAAAGCCATGTTAGGACCCCTAAACATAAAAAAGATAGGCATTTCTACTTGATTTTACCAGAAAGACATATTTTTCATATAATATGAATATACTTCCCCGATTTACTCCGTGGTTTATTATTTTATTTATTCTAAATGTTTTTAGTCTCGGCTAACATTCATAACATATTCATTTAAATACACAGACACTTTACTCAGTCGAAACTAGCCTAATTTCTATTTGAACCCTTAGTGTATGTAAATACATAGCCTATTGACACACGCATTACTACGTGGTAAGCCTGTACCGGCTTTGTGACTCTATTAACTGCTAAGAGTTAAATTTGAAGGAGAAATTCAAGTAATCATCACTTCAGTATACAAAGAATAAGATTCAGGCTAACCAACAGTAACTTATTCATAGCCAACGTCTTACTACAGCCTGCCTGATGTTAAGCATTGCTCCAGCCTATAGGGTATTAAAAATTAATCAGTGAAAATACCCAGTGTTATGGTTTACCTATACACCGTGACAGTTTTCCACTCTCTGATGATATGATATATACTTATATCAAAAACTATATGATTCTAAATGTGAAACATATTTAATATATTACATACTACCCAGCATTTAAAAAAAAACAAATATTTACACATGTCATTACTACATTTTTGAGCTGCATGCTCGATATTCACCCGGTTTCCCTCGCATTAGATAGTTGGAAAGCGAGCCAAGTGGCGTTACATCACTAATTGGAGAGGAACGACTGAGCACATCACTACGGCTTCCCGGAATGTATGCATTTATTGCCGGAGTTTGCTAGAATTTTGTTATTTTAAATGATAGTTGCGAAAAGTTGGGATAGTTATTTAATATAGATGGATAGATATTTATATTATTAGTTGATTAATAAATTATAAGTTTGGTTATTAAAGTATTAAAACCAAAAAAAATAAACAAGATGTTATGATTAGATACAAAAAGACAGTGCAAAGAAAAAAAAAATTGATTCCTGGTAAAAAAAACGTTGTGTTGGCTATCTTCTTCTTATCGAATGAGAGTGGCCAACTCTGGTGTCGAGAGTTAAACAAGTCGCCTTAAGGGCCTCTGACATGGCTTAACGACTGCCGTACTAGACAAACAGTCGGGACCTATAATTTTACGTGTCATCTGACCCACGGATGCGCCCAGAATGGAAGATTGGCTATCAAGATTACTACTTTGATTCTTCACATTTTGTTAGTTTTAAAATAGTAATGTATCTTCACTATAACATCACCCCTTACCAAGTATTATTAAAAATTAAAACACGTAATCTTAATTATTAAAATCTACCATTTTTATCACATCACCGCCCCCCCTCATCCCTTTCATCCCTCCATACAATAGCATTATTACAATGTATGTATATCAGCGAAAGACTATATTTATTGTGCTTTCGCCATAAAGCGACAGATCATCGTAATTTTAGCATGATGATAGTAAAGTTTTGAGAAGATTTCATAGTACCATTTGATCCAAATAATCGATATTAAAACATTTCAAGACTATTTATTTAGTTTACACAATGCATTTTTATTTCGTATAAGAGCTGTATTCTGATATAACATGGCTTCAAGATATTTAAAACTTCTGTCATAATTCATAATATTATCATGTTACGCACCCAGGTGTAAGTATTATGCTACCAATATTAATAAAGCAATTACAATCCTTCTATAACTTTATTTCAAATGAAAAACATTAATTAATATGCCAAATGGTACATTCATACATTTTACAGGCAAATTATTGCATTTGGAGCAATCATTGCAATTCACAGCACGCGCCGATGTTGGATTCATTGTAAAATTATTTGTTTACGTGATAACGCATACATGTGTGTTAGAATAGTCATACGTGGCTGTAGTCGCGATACGGTTTAAAAAGAAATGTATCCATATTTTGTTTATGATTATATTAATTAAATTTACAGTTAAAAACAGCTTGAGGAGAAAGCTCACAATTATTAGTTTTGTGTATGTGCATATGTTTGCCCTTCATATATGAACATCTATAATGACCTTGTAAATAATTTCTATAAATATATGTTAAGTCAATTTGGTATTGTGTTGACAACTCATAGTATTTTAAAAGCATTAACTTCTCGTACATTTTATAACCCCTCACTTTCATAAAGCTAGACTATTAATTTCCATAGAATTATCCAACCACAGAACTAATCAACGTAACTTTTTACTGCAGATTAACATAAGTAACACCACGAACACAATTCTACATTACCATTGCAATATTAGAACACTACAAACATCAAAATACCATTCCATCAGCACAACACCAAAACCAATCTCTATCGTTTCTATCTCTATTAATTCTTTTGTGATCCAAAGCGTATTTTCGCCTTGGTTGTTAATTATTCATTCCAAGAGGAGTGCAAACGGCTTAGCTGGCTTGACTGGAGGCAAGCGCGACCGCCCGTTGTATGCGACGTTCAATAGGCCAAATTGCAGCCGGACGCGACACGTAAATGGCTAAGGTGGGAGGTCCCAGCCATGAAAGGATAGAGGGTATTATTCTTATACATAAAAATGAATCGCAAAATGTGTTGGTAAGCGCATAACTCAACAACGCCTGGACCAATTTGTCCAATTCTTTTTTTTATATTCGTTGAAGTTCAAGGATGGTTTTTACAACAAGGAAAACTCGAAAAAATGCCGGAAAATCCCTAAAAACCACCCTTTTCTTTTTCCCATACAAACGTTTTCTAACTAACTAAAGAGTAAAAGAGTAAACAGACACGACGAAGTCTCGGTTTCGCTAGTAATAAATAAATAAATATTCCGGGACATTGCACACAGCGCCATCTAGCCCCACACTAAGCAAATGCATGTGTCGTGGGTACTAGATAACGGATATAATACTTACCTTTGTAAATACATACTTATTATACATACAACGACCAGACTCAACACAAGTAGTTATACAATTTAAAATTCATAAATAATTGTGTATATTTGAAAGCAGAGCTACTACCAACAAAGCTAACAGGCCAGTCAAAAAAATATATGTACATGTCAAAATTTAAGAGTAAATTGACGTGACATTTTCTAAGACACCATCCATCGATAATAATTAGGCCTCTTTGACTAGCATTACTTAGCGTCAGGCGGGTTGTAGTATAGTACTCTGTATTCTTTGGTACAGTCAAACTCTCAAATTTTATGCGTTAAAAGAAGATTATATTTAATTTTATTTTTGAAAACTTCATATTACAAACTATAGAGTGCAAATCCATTTTAGTTAAAAAAATAACTATACTCGCTTTTCATTCACACTTAGTACCACTCCCCCTCTCCTCAAACAGTACACAGGAAGACTGTAAGCCGAGGGCAAGGGGCGAGGGGGGGTGCAGGAAATTACGCGGGACGGGGGGCGGGGGGAATCAACGCAACCTAGTGTTTATTGTTACCGGGGCAAACACTTTGAAAAACGAACACCAAGCTGTGTGGGCACAGTGTATGGGCTTTGAAGTACTTGTTTGGAGAGTGAAAAGGTTAGTTTTTCTAAAATAATTTTGTTGTCTTTGCACAACTTTTCACTGGATGTTGTAAACCTAAATTTGTGAAATAACGTAATAGGCTGCAGCAATGCTTAACATCAGGCAGGCTGTAGTCAAACGCAAACCCACGTAAAAAAATCTACTGAACTGACTAAGAACGTGACCTAGTCTAATATAATATTTCATCAAACATGCGCTTTTACAGACAATAAATAACTACAAGTGGATAGTTTTGCATTTCTAGTATCAATGACTTGTTTTGGTCACACATTAAAGATTACTGATATTTGTTTAACTTACAGGAACATTTGCCCAAACAAAAATTACATCAAAAAGAATAAATATCCTCATAGTAAGCAATGAGATACTTTACCTAGTGCCCGCTGAATTATAACCTACACCCACTACAATTCTTGTTTCCAGCATCCCAAACAACAGCAAAGCTAATATTCACGAGGCTAACTTCACCTTTGTCAATAAACGCTAGGCCATTTCAAAGTTCAGTTTTATTAAAGAAAATATTCACGATGAAAGTCCCATTGTCTCGAGCAGAATAGTTTTATAGTTATTTCAACTTGCTCTTGGGAAAATTAATTTTTGCTCCGCTCTGTTTCGCTGCCTTGACTACCGAGTTCGAAGTTTTTTCAATATTTTTCCTTGAGCTGTTAAAAGTCTTTATTTACCGAGCTATGCTAGGCCTAACTTCTTAAAACAAAGAAAAACACGTAGGTACACAAGTACCTAGCTACCAAAATTCGGAAAAAAATATCTGAAAAAATGTCACATCAAAAACTGAGTACCTACTATATATATTTAAATTTTATTGGCACTCTTTTAATAATTTTTAGTGTAGGTATGTTAAAATCAATAGATTGTAAAAATAGTGGCACAAAACATCAATTTAGTTCCCAATATTATACAGGCACCTGTTCACTTACTAAAAAGCACATTGACACATTTAACAGAAAGTGTTTCAAAGTAACATCCCCATAAATACTCGACACATTATACATTTATCACTTTTATTGCAAGACTACTGAGTCAAGGAATATTCAGCAGGATTTCCAACGAACTTTATCATTTTAAAGGCGGAAGATTTAGCATCTGTAATGCTAAAGTTAGGTGAAATAGAAAAGTGGCTAAAATTATAAAAAAAATCACTTGACATGTTTACAATGATTAAGTTTATAAAACTACTGATACTTGCGTGAAGTGCGGCATAGATTGTACAATAACGGTCGGAAAAAAATAACAATTAGTTAGTAGTATAAGTAAGGCTAGAAATTGTATGTCATTTATACTCATGTGTTTCTCACTAAGAAACTTCATGATAGAAACTAAGATATAAGTATTTTGTACTTCAAATTTATTACATACCTACATACATTCGGTTCATGGTTGATGGAAAAATCGAGGAACCTCCAAAAGATGGTTCATAAGGTAATAAAAAAATACCTAGCCAATAGAATCCATGTAGAACCCAAGCATTCCTTACAAGCCAAAACGCATAACAATCATTAAAAACACAGTCCCGACAAAGGAGTATTTGTTCATAAGCCAGACCTTTAAAAACACTCAATTAACATGAAAACTTATTTCTAAATTCTTATAAAATCTAAAAATATACCTAGCCAATAGAATCCAAGCATTCCTCACCAGTTCATACAGAGTAAAAAAGCACATGACAATCAATGTAAACACAGTCCCGACAAAGAAGTATTTATTCATAACCCAGGCATTCAGCGTGCGTACCTGGGACACAATAACTCTACGAAATAAGATGGATGTCGGGAAATGTGGAAGCAGTATGGTATACTCGAAAGGTATACTTGTAAATAATAAAATTACTAAACTACATTTATTACCACTCGAACAGAAATCAATAATTTATTGTAATTTATCGAATCAATATCTTACAGTGTCTCATGAAGCATTGCTCCAAAAATTACCGGAATAAATCAAAACAATAAAAATATTTACTACTAGTGGGTGCTCCCGGCTTTGCTCGCATTAAGAAGTAAAACTTGCATCCCCTATTTCACCCCTTTAAAAGTGGCATTTCCAAAAATCCTATCTTCGTCATAACATTTACCTTTATTCCAAATTTCAGCCCAATCCGTCCAGTGGTTTGGGCTGTGCGTTGATAGATCACTATAGTAGTCAGTCAGTCACCTCTGAGTTTTATATATTAAGAAAACACATGACACTCATAAAACTAAATACTCTTATTTATTCCGCTTAACCCATACTGTCCCTACGCATCAAAATAGCCAGGTTATACAGATTATATGAAGAGGCATTATGGAGCATGTACTATGATATTTTTACGACAAAGCCCCGGCCGCTACGCCTCGAGGTGGACTATGGGTTTTATGTAGGCCTCCTCTATTGTTTGGGATTATTTTGTCCTTATATACAACTAGCTGAGTTTTTTGGTTTCACTTACGCTTGTATTTAAATTCGTCTTCGATAGATACTATTACTTTTTACACGCTTACCTAGAGAGTACCTATTAACTCGGAATTTGAGGACGCTTGAATTGATATTCATCAATATCTTTAGCCAAGTTTTCCTACAAGAAGCTAAGTACTTACCTATATATAAAAAAAAACTTATCCATATATTTTTATTTAGATTTTATAATTATCTCAAAGTTTTAACTTAGTGTTGGTTTACATTTGACTACATTCTGCCTAACACACATTTGATATATTTTTTTCAATGATAAATTAATTATTCATATCTTTCATTCATTAGACATTGTTAAACTAGTGCTTCATAAGATAAACCTACTTCTATGAGCGTATCGCTCCTACATAAGCTAAGCCATAACACGATACGAAAAAAAGTCTTATGGTATATTTTTATGTGATAGGTTTACGTTTGACTACAGCCTACAGTTTAAGCATTGCTGCAGCTTACAAGCAAATAATAATTGTAGTTTAAATTATAGTATTATGTTCTTACTAGGCAAAAATCATGTTGTTTACTCTGGCAACTTCAGACAGACAGCATTAATATTATATGTATATGTATACAGTAACCAAACAGATATAAACTATTTTGTGTGGCAACAGGTAAATAGTAAGAGGGAAGTTCCGGATCAGATACTGAATGACAAGATTTATTACAAAGATAGAATGATAAAGCTTGCTTTTATTTTTAATAGAATTGGGAATACTATTTCAATCAATGTATTGTATTGAACCAGGACAATTCCGTGAATTGGATGATATAAAATAGTTTGTCTTACTGCAGCAGCTTTTAAAACATATTTTATGTATATGATTATAAGAAATGTCAGAGGCCCAAAAGGTGGCTTGATAAACTTTCGACACTAGAGTTGCCCACTCTCATTCGATAAGAATAAAATTACATTTTAAACAGTAATTTGTCATTCTCTTATAAAATTTATAATTGTTGATATCGTTTAGTTTTAAGTTTTTATTTCACTCGATATTTAATCTTATAACTTACTGTTTTGAGTAAATGTATTGTGTTTTTTTTTCATAACCCTGTAAGCAAATACCGTTAAAACAAATAGAATAGATCACAGACAAAGGTAGAAATGTTAGTATAAAAACACGGCGGCTCAGATGAGAAACGAAACAGATTCTTTGTTAAATAAGAAACAAAGGGCATGCACGAAATAAGTCCAACGTTGGAGACTTTCCGGTTGTGGGAAGAATATAACAGAGATTTAACTTTGAACTCGTCGGTATACATATTATTTACTAGTGGACGCCAACGGCTTTGCTCGCGTTATTTCAGGATTAAAAGTAGCCGTTTTAAAAGTCCGTTCAGCCTTTATTGCGTTATGAGCGTTTAAATAATACAAACAGAGACACGTCTAAACCGACGAAAACTCTATAAATTGTTAGAACGTGTTCTGTTATCAATTCTTTAACAATTCATTTTTTTTAAATATCTTCAATGTTCAGACTTTCGACTCTTTTCAGCTTTATTATATGTATGTATAAAAGATAGATGTAGAATGTTACCAGCTCGAGTAGAAATAAAATTGAATGTGTTTTTTACGAAAGTGACAATGGCAAAATTATATCGTTTAAGTACTTCATGTATTATGTATGTCAATTAATTATTTTATGAAGTTACCTTAGGCTATCCCCCATAATATAACATAAAAAATTACGCGTTACATACATATGTAATTACAAAGACAAAATTAATCATTTAATTTGGAATTAACGTGGTTAAACCTCGTTAGCCAAATGATGTCGCTTTTGTTTGAAACATAATTCATGTTTAGATTTTACATCATTTGCTGTAGTCAAATATTAGCTATTCCATGTTAAGAAACATAGTATTTTTTCTTGTCGTGATGTATATATCTATATTTTTATAATCTCTACTTTCCGTTTGTGTGGGAAGTCATACATATAGTCGGGTGTGCCGCGGATGAGGAGATTTTTATCATAAAAAGGTCTTGTTTTACATGAAAAGACTATTCATCTACGCAAATTTTTCATAATAATATTCACAAAGAGAATGAGTGGAGTTTTTACCTGCTATGGAGATATTCTGACCGAAATTTTAATATTTTTTGTTCATGTTGCAGAATACACATTCATGTACTGAGTCTTTTGTATACTAATACAGTGATTTTATTCGAACAAATATAACGGTGGTATTTCTGGGAAAGAAAAATATATAATAGGTTCTATTTGTATTGTGTGTTGTGACGAATCAAATAAATAATATATCATTGGTTTACACAAAGAACGTATGTGGTACATTTCTATCTATATTAATATTATAAAGCTGAAGAGTTTGTTTGTTTGTTTGAACGCGCTAATCTCAGGAACTACTGGTCCGAATTGAAAAAATATTTTTGTGTTGAATAGACCATTTATCGAGGAAAGCTTTAAGCTATATAACATTACGCTGCAACTAATAAGAGCGAAGAAACAATAGAAAATGCGGAAAAAAGGGGAAAATTATTCATCTTTGAGTGCTTCCGTTGCGTGCGCTGCGAAAACGGTTCAAGATATCAAAAAAAATATGTACGAAAGAATTATTTCTCTTGAAATGATCTAACAAAATGTCTGCTACAGTATATGTCTATCTTTTAAGATTAACGATTAAATTAATTAAAGATTAAATTAACTCCCTAGAACCGTTTTTATGGTTATAACTATTCCATGCGGACGAAGTCGCGGGCACAGCTAGTTTAATACAAATATGTACATAGGTATTGCATGCTATCCAAACCTTATATATTTTGTTTATTAATTAAATATCTATTATCGTATTTAAAATTAACAAAATAATAATAGCTAAACTTATTTACAGTCCAACTGCATAGCGTTCTAAAATTAAAACTTTTTCTTGAAGTTCATTCTAGTCAGAGCAGTAAGGTAAACGACCCTCATACAACGAGCAAAAACTGCTTTCAACGCAGCTTATACTGGAATACACTAGTGTTGTCACTATATGTCGATAAAATTCACATGTGTCAAATGTGTGTGTTTCTATTGAATAACAACCGAAATGTTCTCTAGACTATCAAACAGTGTAATAGTGTTCAAATTACAATCTTAGGCCACAGCTATTGCTTGCCATCAGGTAAACTAAGGTCATCATCATCATCATTCACAGCCTTCTCAATCTCACTGCTGGGCACAGGCCTCTCTTTGAATGTGCCATCAGCGTCGATCTTGTGCAGACGTCGTCGTCCCCCGTCCCATCTCGCTGCCGGACAACCTACTCCTCGTCTGCCTGTTCCTGGCCACCACTCAGTAACGGTTTTGCTCCATCTATTGTCGTTTCGTCTAGCCACAAGTCTAAGGTCCAGTGCATATAAACAAGTAAAAGTGTTTAAGTTTAAAAAAACACACTTGTTAAAACAGCATACATAATTTCAGGGAACACATCTCAGTACAGTGCCACGCCAAGAATACATCAATATCTCTTTTTGCACCATATATAAAATAATATTCCAAGATATTTCACACACCGCTACCTAGACTCATACTAAGCAACTGTTTGTGCCATGCAAATATTGGATTGCCATATACGATTCTATCGATGGAAACATCTCCCACCCATACCCCAGTAAGCCAGCTACCCTGTTTATCCCAGTACCGCCACCAATGCCCGCCACTGACCGCAACTGGCAAGTTTGCCCCATTTTGCACCATTCGTTGGATTTAATCGCCCATACTGGCCGGAAAAAGAACAAAACGTTGGCGTTTTTTTACAGATTTCGTGTCACTACTGCGTTATGAAATTTAACGGGCAGGTTAGGTTAGATTTATTTGTTTGCTGATGAAATGATAGGGAAAATGTTATGGGAGTGTATGGGCTATGGAAGTCTTTTGCAGTTTTATTTTTTGGGGACTTTCAGGCCAATGACGTTTGTTTTCTTGTATGTAGTAGGAAATGTTTCACACAATAAGGATACGAAATAAGTAAGCTAATATTGTTTTCATCCCTGTTTCGCGCTCCGTCAAATAACTTCGATATTTTATAAAGGCCACGATCAACAACTCTGTTAACGATTTTTTTTTACAATACAAAGCAGACAAAGCCACGTGCATACACTACTGAGGTATAAAAAGTGCTACCATGAAACAAAGAATAAAAATACTTGATCCAAACTCTCGACAGCTATCCAAATAAACGCAGACAATTTCCAATAAAACTTCTTGACTTTTTATAAAGCGGCGAGTATCTGGAGTTTGCAAAAAGTGAGTAAAACAGTGGTAACAGTCTTACCGGGAAACTACTCGGTATTCCGGACTGGCGGGAACAGGGGCGAAGACTGGCGGGAATACAAGTCTCACTGGTTGATTTTGTATCTAGGTTAAAAGAAAACTGTAGGAAATATATTTCTAAAGAAAAGCTGAAAGTTGCAAAATTGTAGCCGTAATTTTTTCTTGTTTAATTAATAAACATAGAAATAAAATGTTAGTAACTTTGTCTGCGCCAGTGACAAATTCAATTTATTTGACTTTAAATTTTAAGCTCATTTGAAATATAAACGTCTTTTTAATTTTAAGTGTTTCTAGCTTGTATTTCTAGGTCGGAAAAAATAAAGAACGATTAATAATATCAGATCAGATAATGATCGAATTCAAAGATTTATATAAAAAAACTACCAGAGTACATAAAATCTTTCATCAAACTGATCAAAATAATAGTTGTTAGAAAATCATATACGAGTACGATGCAGCATGGCTACGAGATTCGTTTTAAACCATTACTATTACTTACATCAAACATTTTAAAGATGTTCCTGGAATTACTAACGTGTGCAAAATTTTACCGTTTTATTACCTACATACATACTACCTATCTACTACTTTTTTAGTTGAATCACCGACTTGTTTGTAAGTTTTTTTCAGGCAGACTATAGTCAAATTTATACATATATAATAAAAAAAATAAGTAGATCTGTGTTATAACTTATTCACTTATTTTCAGAAAAATCATTATAAGAAAGAGATGATTAACAATACGGACGGTGTGCTAAGTTTTATTATAAAAGTATATGTTATATAAGTATATGAGGTTTTACTGTATCATCAATCATTACAAATTTAAGGGCAAAGCCTTTAAGGCCTTTATCTGTGGAGCATGCGCCATCCTTCCCGATCTTCTGCCAGTTCAGTTTAGTTTTACTGTATATCAATGGAAATTTTGTATAAATGTTTGACTTATCACTCATGGTTCATATTTAAATTCAAGCCCATAAATGAAAAAGAGGATACAAAATCATGAAGTTACAATCAAACTCAAATGATCCCCTAAAAGCCGCTAACGACTTTCACACTGAAGTTAAAAAACGTAATCCTTTCACACGGCGACCGAAACACGACGGGCAAAGTTAAATAAACCGCGCTTAGTTTTAAACTGTAGTTTTGGACTCGAGTTTTTTGCTTTTGGCTTTCACTAGGAGTTCTGTTGAAACAGTTGTTTTAGTTTGTAGCTCTCGATACAATATATACTGTACCTGCACGAATTCATAAAAATTTGCGACATTCGACACGAAAGCTGGTTTTATTGACATGCTTCCAGGAAAATTTCAGGTCACTGAATCGTCAATCGTGCGTCTGGATAAAAAGCAGACACTAGACCGCTGAGCCACACTCGCTTTTTCGCCAACACTAGATAATAGGTATCTAGTGTTCCTAGTGGGGTTGTCCTTAAGGATACAAATTGAGTCCTTCTACAAGAGAAAACAAGCCGATGGTATTTGTACTTTACAAAAAAACAAAATGTTTACCAAATTTTAATCAAATCGAACCCACAACCCCCAGATTGTGGCAGAGCCACTACAAACTAAGCTAACAGGCCAGTCAAAAGATCAAGTGCAAACCGTTTTAGCTAACAAAACGCGATCTTTTAGACATAATATATAATACCTGATTCTAGAGAATTTTACTGAGTTCTAAACTATCTCATAACATAACATTCCAGTTAAAAGTAATCAAAAATCTCTCGACAGTGGGCCAGGAGTTCTAACCGTATTCACGGCCGGCGACTTATCGCTGTCTCGCTCTACCCCGGGGGAAATCTCATAGATAAATTATTCCAATTCTCACGCTGCCTGACAGAAAGCGCCCGTCAAAACGGATACAACTCTTGGAAGAGAGGTTTACAGATACCGATGTATATGAAGGTTTCTATTAAAATAAATATTACTGTCCCACTGCTGGGCAAAGGTCTCTCCCAACTCCTTCCAATTCTTCCTATCCTGGGCTAGCTCCTTCCAGAAATAAAAATAATATATTTCAGGTATTATATTTCATCTCATTTGAATATAATAATATATATCTCTTTATTGCACACGAACACAAGTTATACGAAATATTGTAATAACGAAAATTTGTGAAGGTGGGAATTCTTCTTTCCTATATGTTTAAAAGACTCACTGACTTGAATAAAATTGTGAGTGAAACATACTTAACCTGGATTAAGAGATATGTTACTTTTTATCTTGTTTCAATTTGGGTAGCACTGCAGGACTCCATAAATATTTTCCGGAAAGAAAAAAATAGGTAGATAAAATTTACACATACAGTAAACAATTGTCCAACAAACATCGTATCGTCCCTTATAAGCCCGTATATGATAAAACAGTTCCACGTAGAAGAGGTGGCGTGAGTCTTCATCTGCGTGATCTGACAGCTTGTTTCTGGCGCCTTTTGTATGGATATGTAAAGCAGCTGGATTGTTCCGTATATGTATATCTGTTTATCAAGGTTATAAGTGCCCGTAGCTCAGCTAGCGGAGAAAATCGCGTGCGATTACCAATATTAAGCAAAGCAAAGGTCGACGCGGTCAGTACGCGGATGGGTGACCGAATAGTGGCATTCCATTTTGGGTGTTTCCGTGGGTTGAATGACACGTTCAATTGTAGCTCCCGACTGTTTGACTAGTACGGCGGCTTGATAAACTCCCGACACTAGAGTTGGCCACTCTCATTCGATAAGAAAAAGAAGTTTGTTTTTTTAACTATAACAGGTTTGCACTTGACTATTGTTTGCCTGATGGTAAGCAATAACTATTGTCTGAGATGGATCGTGCTTACCCAATAAACATCGGTTCATTCTCTCTTAGTTTATCTTGTAAGTGTTACTGAGTTGTGATTGGATGTTTAATTTTGTAATGTTGATAATGTTTGCTTAATTAAATAACAGATTTGTGCTTATTATAGTTTGGTCATTGTTTATTTTTTAAGTAAAATGTTCATATATATATATATATATATATATATATATTTCATATTGAAAGCATTACTTGTGAAGCGGTAATTTTTAGTCTAAATAGTTTCGTATTTTTTTTAATAATAAAGTAACATCTCGTTTTCTTTTAGGGGTACCGATTTATAGGACGTAAAAGAGTATCAAAAATATACAATATGAACTCACCCGAATTTCAACTATACAGCGTCAGTGTAATTAACTTCAAAATCCAAACTAAACTGTGTGTATAATGTAACCTAACTCCCAAAGTTGCAGGCACTTAGGTATAAGTTAGAACATCATAGATTTCCAACTTGTCCTATAAGATACGACTAGAACAAACGCTACACAACACCCATATTTCAGGTCCGTTTTCCAGCTCGATTGCTCGCAGGGACGGAACAATATTCCGTGTGTATCGTAGAGTTAAAAATGAATTAGTAGATTGATAACACAGTTTTGAATTTGCTACGACTTCAATCCAACAATCCAGGGGTCTTCTAATCTGGAGTTAATAGGTTTCTTCTAGGTAAGCGTGTTACACCCTAGACTGCAGCAATGCTTAACATCACGCAGGCTGTAGTCAAACGTAAACCTAACCCACGTAAAGAAAAAAGTTGGAGACAGGTTGACAAATGAAACTTGTATTTTTATTGTATCTTCTGTAATCCGTTAAGTGTTTTTCATATCGCCCTTATTCTTATTCTACAAAATAATTCATAAATTCATTCAATCACGAAACATACTTCTGCTGATGGTCTGTCAGACTATTCCACCGTTAAACCCACTTTTGGATTTGCTTCGAAAGACATTCATTGTTTGAACACCGAGCGACAAAACAAGCCAAATGAGCTTAATGATAACCGTATTTTAGATACATTTCGATTTTTAGTGACATGTAAACAAATATAATTAAACCAGAAAGACTACAAAAGCTCACTCAATATTAATTCTAAGTAGAGCAACCTATAGCACTTCTCTGAAAACACAGTCCGTCCTTTATAGCAAGTTGACCGAAAGTAACGCGGCCGAGCTGCCTCCAATAGGATGGAAACAGAACTGTTATACTATTGATGCTTTCTTACGAACTGGGGAAGGTATGTCTTGTCATCTGTTACAAATGACATGTGTTTTGTTTATTATGTATTGAAGCGAATCTATAAAACCAAGTTTGACTGCTCCGTTAGCTTAGTTGGCAGTGGCTCTGCCTTCTAATCTAGGGGTGCGGGTTCGATTCCCGCATGGCACAAGTAATTATGAATATTAAAATTGGTAATTATTTGTGTTAAGTCTGGTCGTTTCTATGTATAATAAGTATGTATTTACAAAAGAAAAAGTATAAATGTATTATATCCGTTATCTAGTACTCATGATACAAGCGTAAGCTTAGTATGGGGCTAGATGGCGCTGTGTGATATGTCCTGAAATATTTATTTATATTTAAAGTCTAAAAATTGTATCAGAGTATTATAATCATAGATATGTTACATGTTATTATTCCATAAAATATTTTTCAATTTAAACTGTTTCTTTTAATTTCAAATCCATGCAGGCTGTTGTTTGTTATTAAGATGGAAAACATACTTACTCAGCTTCGTACAAATCAGGCCTTCATTTAAAAAGTTCAGTTCTATAAAAAACAAATGAAAGTTCAAAACTTACATTAACATTTCTGTAAAAAAAACTTAGGCGACCCCGGCTTTCACTATCCAGCTATCCACATTTCCAACCTCATCTCTAAAACCAAATATGAATATCACCCAAAAATTTTATACAGTAATATGCCTTAAAGCCCTGGCCAAAGGCAGTGCGTAGTTAAATGTCAAATGTCGACAATTAGAAGCTCTCATTGTGATACAACAAAGGGCCAAATGAGAGGTCTGATGGCCTTTGTGAGTCGCGATTGCTCCATCGATTCGACATCGAGTGTTTAGGACGATTGTACTTGTTCTGTACTAAATTGAGGATTGTTTTATGACTGGCTGATTACTGTGGGTGCGGTTGCGTAGTTATTTAACTAAACGTGGGAATGTTCAAGGATCTGGATATCTAAATACAATTGTTAATATTATCTACTAATATTATAATGAAGGCAACACCTGATTTGCATTATAACGGGTTATCAATAAAAAATTACTCCTGGATATGGCAAGCATAAAAATGTGGTAATGGCATTTATGGTAAGAATGGAGGAGAATTCTGCTCTATGAGATGATGATGATGATGAAAAATAGTACGTTGGTTTAGACTAGTACACACTAGTCTAAACCAACGTACTATTTTTCATCATAAATCAAAAGCTATATTGAAAAGTATACATGTAATGTATAGAGTATTCTTATTTAATTCGCTCTAAAATAATATTAATGAAGCCTTTAATGTTCACAAAATCAAAGTTTGACTTCAACATTGTGTCAAAAGGTTATTAAGTCAGTTATCTAATACGAACCTGAATGGCGCCTTTCACTAAATACGAGTTGAAAAAAGTATTGAACCGAAAAAGGCTGAAAGGTAAAATCGCGATGGGAAACCTTATTTTTACATTAATATAGCCGCTGTTTTAAGACAATAAGGTATAATTTGGCCTGATTTTTGTGCTGTTATGTGATTTTGAAGTAGATTTTTGACCTTTTTGTTTATTGGCTGCTTTAAAATTGTATCATGCCAAACATAACTTCTGATAGTTTGAAATTATTTTATGGTAATGTTGTGATGAATATATGTCCTTAAAAATAACTTAGTAAAAATCTTATAAAACATTTTTAAGTATCACAATTTGCTTTACCACAAAAACAAGTTTTCAAAAAATTGTGTAAAAAATAGCATCGGCTGCAAATTCTCAGAATTCTTATTTTTAATAGAAATCGAGGATAATTAGGGAAGCAAGTAGCCGGTCAAGTGGACTAGCGAGTAGCTGGAACGAGTAGTTGGGCAAGTCGAGTCGGAAGCAAGTTTTGAGGGTATTACGCTGAGTAGAGTGTTGCCAAGTACAAGGAAAGAACTTTCTCGAGACTTGGGTAATAGCCTACTGTGATTAAAGCTAGGGGTTGCCAGTTACAAATATAAAGAAGCTAAACTGGATATATTATAATATAATAGAATGCAATTTTAAAAAAGCCTAGTAAATGTATTGGTCGAAGAAAAAAATAAACGTTATAATCATTTAAAACGTTTGTTTTTTTTCACTCGACTATCAATAATCACACAAAAGAAAAATCGTTCCATTTCTAAGCGTGTAATTTTACTTATAGAAACTACTTATTAGCGATCTAGATTGAGGGAATTCTAAGCTACTGGTAAAGATTATAAATTTCATGATGCGCTCAAATGTTTCTGCTATGATTTAACAAAGATAGATAGATAATAAGATAGATATAATTTATTAAGATACAGAATTACAACAAACTTATTTCAATATAATAATAAGAGTTGGCATATATCATGACTTGTCAAAGAATAGTATGCTATGATGAGCCTTATCCTACAATATAATCTATTCTAATATGCTCAAATAAGATATCAAACAAGTGATAAGCGGACTGGTTTAGCACCTAATCCACAACGTAGAAATATATAATTTTTTAGAAATCACATTATTATTTCCTTAGATATTCCGCAGAAAGCAGAAAATAATTGAACGTGACAGCAACTCTGATTAACATTCAACAACTCTGCTTTGTTTACTGAATAAGTTAGTTTCAAACTAAAGTTCACACAAATGAATATTTATTACAAAGGTTCGTTACTATTGTTTATTTGATTGTTTAAATCTATCTAATTTGAGAAAATATAGATAGCTTGGCTATATTGAAATCCGTAATATTTGTAGTCGGTGCCAGTCGCAACAATTAGCTATGAACATGAATTAGTTAGTTATGAATCATGAAAATAACATGTTTTTCAGAGTAAATTAAATATGGTTTATAAAATATTTTTTCACACACCTATACTACTATAGCTTTACTATGAACTCCCAAATGAGACATTTTTCAGGTTTATAGGAGGTTTACACGCCAAAATATCACTAAATTAGCACAAGCACCCGTGATTCCATAACATAAAAAGTAAAATTGCCGCCATTTTACCAAGGCAGCATAAAATAAATTCGAAGCGTGATTTGTCGATGAATTCGACCATATATATTAATCAGACCTTTAAAATCTGCGACATCGTTCCCCAGACACATTGTATATAAGTACTCAGTGCCATTTATACATATATGTATAATTAAAAAACATAACAAACCTTTTTAAAACGATACCAAAACCTTGTATATCAAACAAAATGTTTTCGTTAAAATTTCCGTGAATTCCACTCAATCCACGGATGTCCGTAATCCAAATGAAATTTCTAAGAAACACAATTCAGGTAATGGATTTTCTCTCAATCATGTGACAGGTACTTACAGGCTTTCATGTGTTCATAAAATCTTCTTTTCCTGTGTCTGTCTGTGATACCAAAGCTTAGATTTAACGATTATTTTGATTATAATACTCTGAATTCATAGTCTTCCATTAGACATTTCTAAAATACATCAGTAAATCATCAGCATCATATTGAAGTTTGAAAATTACTTGGCAAAACTTCTTACGATCCTATGCAGCTTCTTTTAAATGCTGGTTTCTTAGCTAGGTCTTAATTACCATCTAGCCGTTTCATTCGTGTCATTTGTAAATACAGATTTTAAAAAAACAATCGGTCATTTTTAATATAAACAACAAGCAACATGAAACGTAATAAAAGCTACAAGACTCCGTAGTCAAGTCATAATACTAGTACTAGTCTGTTACAACATCGCAATATCCTAATATAGTACCTCTTACGTACTCTTAGAATTGAGTCACAAAACTAATTTGGAGTTAGGTATATGGTCCGAAATATAGCTCCTTCTATGGAGATGTTACTCGTTAAAAGTTGTTTTGTAGAACTAAAGAAAATGGATGTGTGGATATTATTTTGCTTGTTTATGAAAAACATATAGTTCTTGTTCAAAGTTTTCTAAACACAAGTTAAACTTGTAGAATATGAAAAAATAAAGAATCAATTGACACTTGTATAAAAAAATAAACTTTTTGCCTGTACTAATATATATTAAAGACAAAACTAATATATGTAGGTACAGGGTCAAACACCTCTCGAAGCTGGCAAAGCGCTGCATTACCTCTGGAGATGCAAGTGTCCATAGGTGACGGTGACTACTTATCATCAGGCAAACCAACTGCCTTTTTGCGCCTTTTTATAAAAAAAAATACTATAATATTCCTTTGGCACAAATTCTTCAACTACCCTGGAACGCAAAAAAATACAGATTTGTATTTAAAATCGAGGCTGAAAAGACTTCTTCAAAGCATGCGTGCTATATTTGAGACATGACGCAGGCTGTACTTAAAAGTGAGTACATTTTTATATTATTTATAACAAACTTTTATTTACCTTGTTAGGCATAAAATTAGAATTTTATCATAGAGATATCGAAGTGCCCTCTTTTTTGTTGTAGTTAGAAGTGGTATGTTTAGTTTTTCTTATCTTGTTTTTATTTTATCATAGAGATAATCTTAAGGTGATTGATTTTATTCTGTTCATATTATGAAATCATCATCCATCATCGAGAGAAGGATAGAGAAGGCTGCGGATGATGATGATGATTATTATGAAATATTTACCAGTCTCTTCCAGCGTCACTTGTCACCACATCTACGTAAATACATGCGCAAGTCGTCATCTTGTCATGAGGCCGCCGAGAATACTTCGTGACAGTCAGATAGATGAGAAAATGTTACCCGCCTTTTGACGGTACCGTTACCAACATGTGTACTGGGTTAGTCTAAACAAAATATGTAAATACTAGAAAAACTAAGATATAATAATAACCCATTAAAGAATAAACATTTTTTTATGATCAAAGCAAGTTTAACTGCTTTCCAAGTAAAAACATTTACCATTAGATCGTCTCCTTATCGACTGAGAGTGGGCCAACTCTGGTGTCGAGAGTTTATCAAACCGCCCTAAGGGCCTCTGACATGGCTTTACGACCATTAGATAAAACAGCCGGTCTGTCTTTTCAGCTAAGTGATTTGAAAAAGTTGTAAATTCAAAGATAGAAGCTATAAGTTTGTTTGGTTAGATTACGAGACAGCGTTTATAAAGAATTAATTCATAATTCTTTAGCAGACTGTTAAGTCTATAGGCACTATTATAACCATATTTATATATGGGAACATGGCATTTTTCGAACAATGTTATTACATTTGTACTGAATTAACTTGCCGTTTACTCTGTATAATGTTGAAATTATTGTAATATGTTGTAACAGATTGCAAATTGTAGACAAAACCGAAATGAGGTGTAAATGGGAAAAGTTGGATGAATATTCTGATAATACACGGCCCTTAACAAATTTAACATTTTGTTAACTGTCTAAATAAACCAATGGAAAACGATAATACAAATTATTGGAAGAGAATTCATTTCTTTTTTAACATATGAATTTTACTTGAGCTTCGCCACCATTTTTACTTGAAGTTACATTTTGATCCAAGATTTGACTCACAACGCTGATTCATAACTACAGGAAAAAATCTTGCGGTTCAAAGTAAATCATTACTATGGTGATATGGTATGATATTTTTTATTTATTTCATATCTTTATTCCTATTACATATTATTTCCTCTACATTTTCTTCACAATTAGATTCATGCCTCAAATAGCCCCCTCACCACCAACAAAAACGTCGACATATAGCTTAGCATTAATATAATTTCTAACGCTGGGAAACGGGGTAAAATTGTAGCATTAATTCCCTTAATTTGGGGAGAATGTTGCGGTCCGCAGTTGACATATTATACGCCGGTCTGTGGAGTCAGGGCATTTCTCTAGGCTCCTACATACGGGCGTGCTGGGCTTTACGCCTCGTTAGCACTGTTAGAACTATACTAGCATTTTGGGCTAGGTTAGAATAAAAGTGCTGACAGTGAGCTATAATATTGGCTATAAGAATTTAGTCTTGTCACTCTAGATTTTAATCATAAGCGTGCTTAACATCAGGCGGGCTTTAGTTAACCAATACCTTAACGTCGTTTGTATTTTAAAATTTTAAAAATCGTCATGAATTATATTAAGAAAAGACAGAAATTGTACATAAAAAAAAGATAAAAAACCGTAATTTTTGACTAAATTCAAGAAGACTATTGACGTATTATATTAAATTAAATTAAAATATTAAAGAAGACTATTGAAGTATTACTATCATGGAGATAATATAAATATATAAAACTCAAAGGTGACTGACTGACTGATTGACTGACTGACTGATATAGTGATCTATCAACGCACAGCCCAAACCACTGGACGGATTGGGCTGAAATTTTGAATGAAGGTAGATGTTGTGACGTAGGCATCCGCTAAGAAAGGATTTTTGGAAATGCCACTTTTAAAGGGTTGAAATAGGGGATGCAAGTTTTACTTCTTAATGCGAGTGAAGCCGCGAGCACCCACTAGTATATTATAAAGAGAGGGATGAAAATCCTTGATTACTATAGAAATGTGTGACGTTTATTTTCTTTTTTTACAGGTGATATGACATCAGACCGGACTTTCAAAACACGATCTAATGTTAATTTATTTTTAACCATAGAACATATTATAGAAGTCTAACGTTAAAATAAATAGACAAGTAGATAATAATGTTTGCCTTGCTTTTTTGAAAATATAATGATGATAATGATCACAAAATTTACTTTTCAACAATGTGTTTCTAACTTTGTTCCACGGGGGTCTGTACTAATAAGCCACAACATACAATCTCGTCTGCAAACACACACATAGTTGGCGCGTTTCGTCGAAATATCAAAATTAGTGACGACCCAGTAACCGCTTGCTCCTGCGCTAACTCTGTGAGACATTTTAGTATAATCCACACAGAAATCTGTTACGAAACTGCATAGGATAAGGAAAATTAAGACAGAGCATGGTAATAATATGACACTGAAGCTTAGTTTGATAATACACTTGTGAAATCGCGTTTATTGTTAGAACAACTCACTGCATCACTGGTGCATTCCTGAAACTCAGTCTGTATACTATGATATGATATATATGATGGTAATATGACTCACTTTTAACATTTCAGTCTGTAATTTATATTCATTTTAAATCTTAGCAAGATGATTAAAAATATATCTTCATAAACCCATTTACATGCATTTCGAATCTAAATCTGAAAAACTTAATTACGTATATTGGAAATTAGCGTATATTAGTTTAGCGTATTCGACTTTCGACACCAACAAATATTTCGCACCCGACTCTATTTATGTCTTATTTACAAAAAAAACAACAACTAATACCTTGTCGTTTTTGATATAGGTTAGTATAAAAAGTGAATCATTATTTTATGTTGTATTACTGGTACCTTCTTTCTTTCGCTCTGCATGTAACTACCTCCATCAACCCACAGTAACTTTAGCAAGCATTTCGCCACGGGTTGAAAACTGTCCACTCCCCCGCGGCAGCCTCTAATTTCTGCAGAACAAATACTCAGTACTAATGGTTGCTATTAACTTAACAAATTATGGCTTTGAGCTGGACTGATACGTTGTTTTATATACTTAGTTAAAAAAAAATTCAACTTCTACATTTTTTTTAACTAAACCAGATCTACACTTGACCATAGTTTGCCTGATGGTAAGCAAGCAATAACTATGGTCTAAGTGAATCGTGCTTATAATGAGCACCGGTTCACTTTCGCTCCGTAATATGGCTTATCAAAATTTAAATTTTCAAAGGTTAATCAAAACATATACTACTGGACTAGAAGAGTAGGTTATTATAATAGTCATGATATCTATTAAGCAGAGAAAACATAAAAATATGCATAATTGGAATTATAATTATTTTAACTATTAAAACTTTCGTGAGACATTTTATCAATATGTTACTAAAACGGTTACGCGAATTACACGTGAGTGAAAACCGTTTTAGTTACATATTGATAACTATTTTTGTTAGCTGTAGTGAAATTCAGCTCGGATAAGAGCTTAAAGAAAAATTTTCTAGTGATGTAACAAGCAGCATAAGAAAACATTCAGTTAAACCTATTAAAGTTATGTATCTCTATAGCTTCACTTCATAAGTTCATGACAGCAGGCAATGGAAAATATTTTAAGAACTTGTCATGAAGCGCATCATACGTTATGGAAAATATTTTCACATTCTCACTAGCGAGCTAAGTGATACTTACTAAGGACAATCAATCCATTTAAGTTTTTTTTTTAACTAGTACGGGTTTGTAAGTAAATAATTACTTAAAATAATCTTAATATAAAAGTAATTGTCGTTTTATTGCTTGACTGGCCTTAACTTAGTTGGTAGTGGCTCCTCTGCCTTCTAATCTAGGGGTGCGGGTTCGATTCCCGCATAACACAAGAAATTAGGAAATTTAAATATTTGTTATTATTTGTGTTGAGTCGGGTCGTTTCTATGTAAAGCCAATTCATTAATTAAGTTCAAAATCATTTACAAAACAGCTATTACTGCCAGTCGAATATTCAAATTTAAATATTATTCGTTTTATCAATACAATATGATAAATATATCACAAATAAAAAAATTACGCTTTCGTTCATATAAAATATTCGTTAAGTAGAGGAGCTCCATAAAGCTAAAATAAATTAGATAAACAGCAGCAATGTTATTCATCTAATACAAGAAAATAGTTCCCACAACTATATTCGACCAAGCTTTTTAAAGTCGTCCTTAGAGACTGCGACTTAGCTCGTTGAAATGCAAAGCTCTTTGGAGCTTATTTATAAGTCACGGCGAAGCTCCCGTAAGGATGTCGCCGGGTTATAAAGTCATCACTCTAAACTGCGTTTTCTTAAATATTTTTATGAAGACAATATTTAACGTAAGTATGATATAGGGAGATACTATTCTTTTTCTTTTATCAACAACAATTGAATCAAATTTATACGTTTTTTAAAACATAGCTGCGAAACTGTATTATTTCTTTTATTCATTGGCCTTTTGGGAACCAATTTCATTCCAAAAACTGAAGCATTCTGACATAATTATGTATGTATTACTGCTGATTTTGTGTTTATATTTGATAGTTTTGTGCTTCAGACAAATTTGGTTGTCGAATGCCTATTATCTATATATATACCGAACTGTCAATTGTAATAGATAAAAAAATACTTACATTATTATTAATCTGACATTCTGACAATAATTATAAAAAAAACTTAACATTCAGATCATAATTATAAAACATCATAAGCAACTGACATCAAAACTCAAACTGCACTCCCAAATTTGATCTCCCAGCGGCTGCAGCGCTTCACAAATAGCTGCAACCTGGAGGGTCCAATTTGACGGGCAGCGATTTAGCGCTCTTCAGGTAACGAGCTCGCGTGTGTTGGCCCAACTAGGCGGGACGAGGGCTGTTCAGATGAGGTTAGTGTACCTAGGATATCTAGGATAAAATAGCATACTAGAATACAGGCTAGTGGGTAAACTTACTAGGAAATGAGCGAAAATAATCACGACCGGAATCGAACCAACATCTTCACACTAAATTGACAACACTCTACACTCAGTCCGTCGTAAACATTACACAGTTGTTACATTACACATTGGCCACAGTTTTTAGTAAGTTAATGGCTAGAATCTTAGTGCGAAATACGGGCAAAAATAGACTAGTGGATAGTTAATTTAATTTTTCAGTACTTACATTATTTACACGCAGAACATGGTAGAAAGTAGCTTGTTTCGGTTTCAAGACTCAAAACAATGGCAAAATAATGACAATTTATTGCCCCATTGAGATGTGAAACTGGAAGTACTCAAGTACATAACAGCATATGTTTTTTTTAAAACTAAAGCGGGTTTTCAGTTGACCATAGTTTGCCTGCTGGTAAGCAAAGGCTATGGCCTAAGATGGAGCATGCTTACCAGATAAAAACCGATTCACTCTCGCTTGGAAGATCGCTGGATTATGGATATTATTGTCGTTTTTACACATGAGTTACACATAGTGATTCAATTTAAGACCTGCATTCAAGTTTAAATCCTGACCAAATAGATAAAGCTTTAGCCCCAAGTTTTCAAGCATCAATTCATTGAAATAAGTACAAGTTGAGCTTTCAATATAGCCAATAGAAGATATCTCTGAATCCCACAACGCGTGCAATTCGTGCCAATACAACCCGCTTGCTTGCATACAGATTAGGAATAAATAGATGTGAAAGTTTTAGAGCTATCGTATTTATGTAGACAAACTCATTATCATATTTATAATCAACATTAGATATTAGATGATTTATATATTTATTAGATGTCATTTTCACCTCATACAAACTTTTGGTAAACTCATTGGATTTTATGTAAGAGAAAGTTAAATAGAGTCATATACCGTTTTCTATTACCTCCTTAACAAGGCACAGCATTAAAATTAATTATATAAAGATCGTCAAACATAAATTTTCTTTTTCTATTTTTCTTAAACAGGTTTGCATACTTCTTTAATATATTTAATTCAACAAGTAAAAAATGCAGCGATACAGTTATAGATCTTTTTATAAAAAATCTGGATTTCAGTACAATGCTTCTCGATATCTTATTGACATTATAAATAGCTTGCCTTACAAGTTTGTCTTTCTCCAACATCAAATGATAATGTTGTGAATCTGTCTTCCCCTAATCCGTATCCAAAAGTTTATCCTTAACAAAAGCGTGTTTATCCTGGCGCTGTCGAAACTTGTACAGTGATATGCAAAGGCTCGAATGTTACTTCGAACTACTTACCTCTTATGCGCTAACCGCTTCTAGGGTACACATCATTCAGATATTCTTCTTTTTTTTTTCAATGAAATTGTATTAAATGTCGTTAAATGTTGGAATACTCGTAAGTCTAGTATTTTCAGAACACAATTCTACCTTCACATCAAAATACATGATATATAAAATGTTTTTTTACTTTAGTGTTGTGGTTGTGTTGAACCAGTTGAACCTTAGCATTTGTGAGTTATAATCGTCAGCCCTAGCTGTGTTAAAAACCTCATCTTCATGTACAAGATGTTGATATAATGTTTTTTTTTTAGTGAGAACATAAGTATATATTCAATAATAATAATAAACAATATATATACATACCTATATACACTAAAGTAAAAAAAGTAAATGTACATTTAACCTTAATTTAAAACATCCACATGTGGTATGGAGCCAAGAACGCTGGCTGCATTCCCATGCATGTTTTATTAATCAAACTCTACAATTACTTTATAACACAATCTCTAAATCGCTCTTCACAGATATTAACAAAAATAAACATTTATAGCACATTAACTAATACCAACTCAATACGGCAAACATTAAAACCTCTTTAATTAACGCAACCCCCCATTTTTGAGTTAGCCACACGCATCCCAAAAACGCCACCGTCAACATATCGCCACAATCAAATTATCACACACACAATCTAACCACACACCACTGTCATTACTGGCTCAATTTACAAACCAAAAACACGCTGCCGAGCGAAAATTTCAACAACACAAAAACACAGGAAAATGACACTGACTCATTTGTGGTGGTACATACAATGTATCTATATTTTGTTAAATGTACATTGCTAGATAATGGTTTTAGTTTGTGCGTTAATTTGAAATGCATTGTGAAGTTAGTAATTGAATTAATTTAACGGATTTAGCAAAACTTAAATTGTAGGTCCCGGCTGTTTGTCTAGTACGGCAGTCGTTTAGCCATGTCAGAGGCCCTTAGTGCGGCTTGATAAACTCTCGACACCAGATTTGGCCACTCTCATTCGATAAGAAGAAGAAGAAGAACGGATTAAGCAAAAGTATTACAATTACGTAGGTATATGTTCGTATAGTTGGTAAGTAGTAAGTAGTAAAAAACAACTTTACCCTTAAAGTTTATTACTATTCATAAGTATCTATCACCAACATATTAATATTTATATTGAGTAAGTATAAAAAAATACTTAACAAAGCTACACACAATACAAATACTTCAACTACATTAAAATGTATCTCAAAACCTCTAAAACATTGTCACCTCCCAGAACTTAGACCACAATAGAAAACAGCCGGAGGCGCGCGTCAGTTGAAAAGTTGTCTCGAAATATTCCACCTTTGTAGTCATACGAGTGATATTATAAACGAATGTATGCTCGTTTTGGTATCCATTAATGTCTTATACGGTTTGGTAATGAGCTGACTTAAATTACTGGAAGAAGAGTATCTGTTTGTTGTGTTTGCAATTAGTTCCCGCAAATTGGAGCTGAGTTTAAGAAAGAAGGTGAAAGCTAAATATGTACTTACACATTGTACACATTAGGTACTGGCAAAAATGCGTATGTCTATTTAAGAAAACCCCTTTAAAATGTTTTTTTGTTATAGTAAGTTTTGTTTGTTATTTTATGTAATAATTTCTTCTTGCTAGTTATCATGACCCATGACATAAAGCTTAGTCAGACAGAAATGTTAAACGAACAACCAATGCAAAGCGCAATGCAAAGCGCATAAATAAGAGTAGGTACGAGTATGTCTGTGTTACGAACCTCTTAAAATATATTTCATAAGATGAGGTCACTGAACCCCCCACTTTACAAAAGTATATAAACACTTGGGGGGGAAAGGGCTCCTTCTGGGAGAACAATTCTGTCAGTCAGTCACTCAATGAGTGGTAATCTAGCTATATAAGTATATAATGTATCATGATCGTCGTCATTATGACATGTACGTAAGTTTTGCAGTTTCTATGGCTAAATAAGCCAATACATGAGCCACAGATACGGTTGCCATATTGGCATTTCTAATGCCGTCGGGTGTAATTTGGGAGTGGCAATAGAGATATAGCAGGATAAGTATTATAGACTGTAAGTTTAGAACACAATAGTATTTTTTTAAACACAATAGTACATCAAACCGTATAATAACAGAGTGTAGCATAACTCGCAACTGCAGATTTATGAATTTTAATTTGTTTCATCCAGTGCAGGCCTTATCTTACTGGGCACATCACTTTCAAAGTTATATCACAGGCTATGGAATATTAGTGTACAGAAGTGCAAAGAAGTGTTTTTATAAAGATAGGTAAGTTTGATACGAAGAAAAATTGCAATTTATTTGCTATTTTTACTAATTGGTTTATTAGTTTTAATAAAACAATGTTTACATAAGCATGACCTTCAATTTTTCATGAAACATTCAAAATTGAAAATAGGTTTAATAGTGTGAGCGATAACGTATCATTATTCGGAAATTATCAACTCTGTTTTACGAATTAATTCTGCGAGAGAATCACAACCCTCACTTATGAAGCAATACGACTCAAGGAGAGAGAAAGAGAGATAACTATTGTTCCAATAAAATTCAGTCTAGAGTGTGTGATAAGATTTTAAGCAATGATACTATTCGAGATAAATATGCTATTGTGGATAATACGGCGGAAGCGGCGCAAGCGTGCTAAATCATGATGATTGGCGTAAAACTGCCAATAATAAGTGTTAAACCAATCAATAATATACAATCAGCCCAATCAAGAGACAAAATCTTTACCTTTTTTTCCACAACTTATTTTCCTACAACACATATGTACATACACACACACACACACATTGTACCACAAAGTCCCTTCTATTCCTGCCATACTTGTATTTCCCGGGGCAGGTAAGCATCGCATTACGGGGAAAGCTTAAGGGCTCCTTTATCACAAGACAACAATGGCGAACGAAATGAAATACGCATCCGAAAGATAACCTACAGACAGACACGATTGTTTCCACGACGGGATGTAAAAAATGGAGGAGCGGTTGCGTTGTGTTAGACTTACGAATAGACGATAAAAAATGTGAAGTATAAATCAAGTAAGTAAGGTGGAATATTTCCAAAAGAAATCTGTAACATCTACATACTATTTCTACATTAACAATGTTATGCAACGATATTCCCTTCAAATTAATATATTCCCTGAAAATTAATGTAATTTGGGACTAAGATTTCAATCTTTATTGCTGAATTTCGTGTTAACATGCACTAGCTGATGAAATACAAATAGACCAGATACGAGACACATGACTAATTTAAAATTATAATAATTCCTATATCTTTACGAAAAATACAAGCAAACACATTTCAAACTTAAACTTTTTATTCCCTAAACTACACGGGTGAAACGACAAACATACCAGTTTACACAAATAAGATCACACTTTATTTCAAACAATGGAAACAGTGTCTCCTCTGGCCTTTTTCTGGCCCTCCCAAGGAATGTAACGTTAATGAACGATTTTTGATTTATGTTAGGATTTTCAATAGGCCCTTCTTTTGGGGATGTACCTATTTCAAGCAATAGATTATTCTGTTATGGTATTTTTGAATGGTTTTGGGAGTAGGGTAATAAGAATTTCATCTTTTGTTATAGAAATGTCGGACATAAAATGTGAAAGAAAAGCTACAGAGATAGTACATTGTGATGGAATCTGGTTCTCTGTTTTTTTTGCTTTAATTTTATCGGTCTACTTATAAGTGTTAATAAGTTATCTTGGATCGTAGTTTGTATATTCCAGGCAAGTTTATATTGCACTAGCTGGTGCCCGCGACTTCGTCTGCGTGGAATAGTTATTACCATAATAGACATATACTGTTGCGGACATTTTGTTAGATCATTTTTTTTTTCATCATTTCATTCTTTTAAATATTTTTTTTTATATCTTGAACCGTTTTCGCAGCGCACGCAACGGAAGCCCTCAAAGATGAATAATTTTCCCCGTTTTTTCCACATTTTCCATTGTTTCTTCGCTCCTATTAGTTGCAACAACACAAAAAGAATTTTTGAATTCGCAGCAGTAGTTCCTGAGATTAGCGCGTTCAAACAAACAAACAAACTCTTCAGCTTTATAATATTAGTATAGATAACACATTGATAAATTATGGTTTGTATGACCACTGCGATTAATATTATACTCAGTCATTAATTAAAGTTTGCTTTTATTCTAAAACCGGCTTAGTAAAGGTGTACTAAAATGTCAATAAAATATAGGCTAAGACAATCTTGAAACTCTATCTATCTGCATTTCCTTACCAAAATTACAGTGATTTGTTGTAGATCCCATTTTATGAATTGCTATAACTGTGCTTTTACCATTGTATCGCCTTTTATAACTATTATAACATTATCTTTACGAATTTTAAGTTTTGGGCAAAGGTCATTATTTATGTGTGGTCATCCAAGTGGAAATTCTTGAAGGTCCAATGTTGGTCAATTCGATCAGGGACCTTTGAATTATAGTTTGTGTTGCAGTCGTTGAGAAAATTTAAGTCATTTTACTGAAAACCTACTTGCCAAGTTTAGTGCCCCACATTCATAATCTGCAAAAAATGCTTTATAAGCATAATTGTCGTAAAGCCAAGCCAAAGACCCTTAGGGGGCTTGATAAACTCTCGACACTAGAGTTGGCCACTTTCATTCGATAAGAAGAAGCTAAGCATTACAAAGTTGTAGAACTAGACGTGCGCTGCTTTTTCACGCTATTTCGATTTTATATTATATGAAACGCATGATAAATAAAAATATCATGTACTGCAAAAAATAGCGCACTAGGTGTCGCTAGCAGTAAATAAATCCGAGAATGCTTGGGTAGCGCCATCTCTTATCAACATTTGATACTAAAATTAACTTTGTACTGGAAAATCGCTCATTCCTTATCATGTTCATAGTTGTTACCCCAACTGCCCATCTGAATTGGCCGCAACATATCCCATGCAGGTACCTTCTGAAATCGTTGGAGCGTGCCCGGTCCGGCCCGACTCAACTTGCTTACGTCATTAATGCCTAATTGAATTAGCCCTCAAGGGCTCGCCTCTGTACACTGTTATTGTGCTACAAACTATGTATATAAAATTAACGCCTGAATTTCTAAACGGTGGGAGTAGGGTTTTTAATTGATTGGGAATATTCCTCCTCCTTGAATCGTATCCCTCATGTATGAGGATCGTGACCACCACTTCCGATTGGGAATATTAGTGCTTACTTGTTACTGAGTTTTTAATACTGCCACAATTTAGTATGTACATTAGACAATTTTTACTAAATTTGTTATTGTATCCTATCGATAATTATAAACGATAAATTAAACGTTTTATTTGAACTTTTACAAGGTTGTACAGTAACAGTGAAATATTAAACGATTATGTTACAAAAAAAGACTCAACGGTTTACTATTATACTAGTTGACAAACCCAGGATATCAGGCTAGGTCTATCCTTGTGTGGTGACATCCATTATTGTGATAACAGAAGTAGTGTGATACTAGAACACTCATTATGCAGGGCCTCTTATTTTATCTCAGCTTTGTCAATTATTCAGTAGAGTTTATACGTGTCATTTTTGGAACTTTTCTCTTACCATAACTCACCACAATATAAGATGAGTATGTTGCTGTGGCGAGTTTGTTTGGATCACAAACTTTTGCTACAGATTTTGTTAAACTAGCACAGATATAGATAGTATAGGTTAAGATAAAGTCTAAGTCCCGCAATCAATCCCAGTGTTGGAAATGGCGGTAGAAATAAATAGAGCCGCGATTTCCCATTACGTCCCTTTTGTAAAGAAACGGGAGCGAAACGCAATTTGCTCTTTGTCATTTGGAATTTTATTAATATTTTATACTCATTCTATTTTCTGTTGCTTGTTTATACTGGGAATGGGGCATTCTTTGTTAATTTTAATGAATTTTAATGAAACGGCTACGCGTTGTTCTCGGACAATATGCTTTTTTGAGAAACTAAATGACAGGTCCAGCTATTTGCACGATCAATGAAACCACTTACTTTAGTTTTGTTTATTCAACCATCCTAAATTCCTATCTTAACATTACATGATTTATTGAGTCATTGTGTTATATACGACACGTAGGTAACCATCTTATGTTCAGCCCCTGTTGAGTCGTCGGAGCCCCTGTTGAGTCGTCGCGCTGCAATAGCCGCTCCCTCCCGTGAGGTTGCGTGCGCCGTTCGTCGTGCTGCTGCTCCCGAGCGGGAGGTCGACGCGCCTGCACCACCTCCAGGAACCACCGCCTGTCGTCCCGGCGCTATAGAAATGCGCCGCAGCGACAGGCACATCGCCTCATCACGTCGAACAACGCCGACCGTTGCTGGTACGCCGCCGGACTGAGCGACTCGACGTGAACTGTGAACTTCCCCGGGGTCAGTGTGCCCCGGAGCCCAGCCCCTCGAAAGAGATTTATCTCGTAGAGGTCCTACCAGCTCCCCTCGGGGACTGGCAGACGACCACGTGACATGACCATCTTATGTATGACTGATTTCCGTATCTGGCAAAAATACAATCTTAAAATCTGGTTAAAATAAATGTCAATTCTTACCCAGACAGATGATTAAATATAAAATTTATTTACTATATCAACTTACTCATTGCCTGACTCCCTGTTCCCCACGAACATAAAATATATTCTACGATTTTTAAGCGAGAGTAAACCGGTTCGTATTGGGTAAACACGATCCATCTAAGACCATAGCTATTCCTTACCATCAGGCAACATTTCTTTAGAGTGTTCTTAATAGAACACTCTTTTCTTTACATACATACAAAAAGCCAAGGTAACGTAGCAGAGTACCTCTTTCTAAACACACACAGGCATCATTTGTTAGCTCCCGCAACCCTTGGAACTTAAATCTCAATAAATCACAAGCAATAACTCGAACCGAACTAATACCATTCAGAGAGCAAGTTTCATTAGACTACGTCGATGCCATCGGTTAAATACAAGCCAGTACGTAAAGTTTTGTGTTTTGTTGATTAATTTTATCACATCACTGTGTTTAAATAAATGTTGACTTACTTAAACACTACATATTTTTCCAGATTTTCATTTACAATGGAATTCCGCAAAATAACGCCTAATTCAATATCTTGTTTGATCACATAAAGAGTAATACTTAGTCAGTTCCATGATATAAATTAACCATTTAAATTTGTAAATCACAGCGCCCCGCGATGTTACCCGCGTTAATACGGAATAAAAAGTGCATAGGTCACTTTGTTTCCTGCAGTGAAATAAACTAATAGAAAAAATGCCCCTGGTCGATATATATTATTATTTTTCTTAAACACTGGGTAAATGTATTAACTTATAAAATTTGCGTAATTATAATTTTGCATAACTAAGATTACAGATAGTAAGTAACTGGTTGTTACTATACTGGAATCGAACAGCAATATCTGCAGTTTAAACAGCCAGGTCGCGCATTTTGGATAGACGGGGGCAAATTAGGACAACTTAGCTATTGCAAATGGACCCGGAAATTATATCCAATTACGATCGCAGCTATATAGAAATGGTGACGGGTGGTAGATAATGGATCTCTCTCTCTCTCTTTCTCTTAGAGTCGTATTTCCTCATGACTGAGTGTCGTGACTCCTTCGCAGAACTAATTCGTTAGGGGAGTTCTCTTGGGCAGATACATACATTGTGGTCCTTGCCCAGGGCCTTCCACGAAAGACACTTGTCCTTGAAAGTGTGGTCCTCAAACATGTTGGTTTCCTCACGATGTTTTCCTTCACCGCTAAGCGAGTGCGAATCCACATTTAACTTGAAAATGCAAGTCATTAGTGTAGGGCCGCATTCGAATAATAATTTTGATATACATTTTTAGATATTGGATAGAGTTTTAGATATTAATAAATATTCCGGGACATTTTTTGTATAATAAATACTGCACACACACACACTGCCTAGCCTAAATTTGACCATACCTACAATAAATAAATAAAAATAAATAATCGTTTATTATGCTAAATATACAATGTATGTACGTAAAAATACAATTAATCTTAAACTTACTTTAGGTAGTGCATCTTTGGATGACTGCGCAACACACTAAGTCTGTGGAGACCTGTGTTGTGCTGCGACAGGAATCTTTGAGACATTCATCATTCATCATTCATCATTCAGACATCACGTGAAGACACTTAAAATTCACGAGTATCACTGTAATGTGATATATATGATTTTAAAACTTTGTTTTGGAGTATAAGTGAGAAGTAAGACAATAGTGTTTTGTATTTCCAAACATCCACAAACTGTATTTTTACACTTACGTTTAAGTTTTAAATAGTAAGGGGGCTCTCAATGTTGGCTACGGCCTCACTGATATTTTCTAAAATACCGAGTTTTTGACCTAAGTGCCTGTAAATATTTCGGGACATTCCACACAGCGCCATCTAGCCCCACACTAAGCAAGCGCTTGCGTCATGGGTACTAGGTAACGAATATACTTATTTAATAAATGCATGGTATACAGCATGTATACGTTGCTCCGCTGCGAGCCAAAGCCACATTTAATCAATTAATTCTATTAGAAAATATTACACCAAGAACATTTGAAGATTATATTAGAGGAAACTATATCTGGAACAAATAACTCTTAGCGATTAGATCGCCACATTAGGCACTGGAATTAGTATATTTTGCTTAGTGAAATTCTCATTGGGCCTAAAACTGACAATACATCACAAAGTGGAACAGTTACAGATTATACAAAGAAATAAGAGCTCATGAAATTCTTTGATTGTTAAGTATTAGTACCTCTCTATGTCTCAGCTCTTGAGATCTCAGGGCTGGCAGCTATTTTTCTCAACGCTTGAGTCTATCTATTCAAAGTGGAAAAGCTGCCAGCATCCTGGAATCCCTGCCGCACAGCGACAGTATTGATGGTGTGCTAAGTTTTTTTGTAAAATTATCTATGTTTTGTAAATTTATATTTTATTTCCCGTATATTTATTTATATACATTTTGTATAAATGTAAATAAATAAAGTAACTCCTGAAATTCAATTTTAGTATTAGTTGTATTCTGTATTCTGCTGTATTAGTATATCTCTATATTTTAACTCTACGGCTTAAGTGCTGCAACTATTTCAATAAATTCTTTAGCAGTGAACTTGGTTCGACTTAGAAGTACTGCGAAGGTATCTTGTGACCAATTATGGTCCACTAGCGACCGCCTTTGCGAATCAACAAGTTTATCTCTAAGCTTACAGACGGAATATTTTATATCAGAGACTACTTTAAGGTTCTCGGGACAGCAGTTTTAAGTTTAAGTATTTAGAAAGCAATGAAGTTGGCTAGTGAAATAGAAGTTTAATTTTAGTTCGAATTAGTTCATTTTAGGTGACAAAACTATTAAATAATAGTTTGTTTACAGTCAAGTCAGTGTGGTGGTCGCCCACCACGGTGTATCTGCCCAAGAAAACTCCCCTAATTAATTAATTCTGCTGGGGAGTCACGACTCTCAGTCATGAGGAAATACGACTCAAAGAGAGAGAGAACTCCCTATGCTTCTGGAAGTAGGTAGTTTCTGGAGGAAGGTATGTTTTTTCATATGAGTTGAAGTTAACCGAAAACTACAATTATTTATATAGTAATATTTGTATTATACCTAACTTGTATGTATATATTGACAATTTTTTTTTCGTATATCGAATAACATAATAAATTCTATGATATGTAATATATAATTAGCATATTTTACAATAAAAAAGTAAAATAATACACCCAATTGGATGGAGTTGAATCACGTCAATTAAGTGATTCAAAGAAAAGTCCCAAAAATGAACACCAGAAAGTAATCCAAATCTGGCGGCTACAAAGAAATCTAATCCGTCTGAAAAGTTCGTCTTTGATCACGCAAATGTCTAATGATGCTGCTTCAGTAACTACTTTGACTCTTTGTTTTATAGGCTCTTAATAGGTGTGTTATCTTAACACTTTATCTCTTATATTATCTAGAAAATAAATCGCTGTTTTCAACATATACGAGTACATTGATATAAAAAATGCAATTGTTCAGATACAAATGCAAATAATCTATACTATTATATTATATTTATATAATATTATAAAGCTGAAGAGTTTGTTTTTTTATTTGTTTGTTTGTTTGTTTGAACGCGCTAATCTCAGGAACTACTGGTGCGAATTGAAAAAATCTTTTTGCGTTAAATAGACCATTTATCGAGGAAGACTTTAGGCTATATAACATACGCTGCAACTAATAGGAGCGAAGAAACAATGGAAATCTGAAAAAAACGGGGAAAATTATTCATCTTTGAGGGCTTCCGTTGCGTGCGCTGCGAAAACGGTTCAAGTCGTGGGTAACAGCTATAATTTATAAAGCTGAAGAGGTTGCCCAAAATAATTATTCCACGCGGACGAAGTCGCAGGCACAGCTAGTTTATTAATAACTATATTTACAAGTCACCCATAACCATAGTTATAGGTCAATTTGATGTACATTTGTTATTTACAAGTGTAAACACAATTGTAATAAAAATGTATCGCATAATTTGTTATCATTCGCATAATTATAAACAACGCAATATAGATGGTTCTTATTACGAGTACATTAGAACTCGTGACAGAACGCGCCATAATATGCGTTATTGTGGAATATCAAAAGGTAATTTCTGAATCAAGATCGCAACGGATGTCGTAATTACTAACTTTTTAAGTCATGTTTGAATTATTCACGTACATATTAAACAAAAACATACCCGCGCAGGAATAAAAAAGTAATAATTTTGGGTCTAATTAATTTTTCACCTAATTTCATCTAAAGCAGTTTAACCGTTTGTGTGCAAACCATAGACAAACACATATATCATCCGCAAACATTTGCTTTAACCTTTTATATGATTTTATTCCCTAAAATTGGATCGGACATATATCTCCCGCACAAAACAACTAATTCCTATTTCATAAAGAGAAATACATGTTTACTGGAATTTCCACCTGTCGTCTGACAATGAAGCCGGTTCGGTTACATCAATAATCATCCAACCCAAAGAGCTTCTAATTTGGACACAAAGCGAACAGATACCGATTTGAAATTAGGTATTTTGTACCAGTAACCAAAAGTGGCATTTTATTAATGGTACTTACCTTCGTGGGTCACCTCAAATTGTAGGTTTCCAGACTATTTCTTAATTCAAATTGACCACTGTCATAGCATAAGAAGCCAGTAACAAAAACTGGCATTTTAGTCTACCTTCGGGCAAATTGATGGCAGTTTTTTTTTCCATGAACTCTTCAATCCGCATATTTCTCGAGAAATTTCAATGTTAATGTAAATAATAAAATGAGAAAAATACATTCTATAATTTTCATCAACTCATCCTAGTATAGAAATGCCAGCTTCCATTAACTGATAAAACAGTATTCTCCACATTCGATCCAAACCTATTTGCTACTAAATATCCATTGGTTGCCATTATTAATTCGCCAGCCTAAACCAGCCCATTATTCGTGTATGTTACTGCGATTTGCGATTGTTATTGGCAGTCGCTGTTTCCCTGTCCATATTAAGTTCCCGCTTATACTATAAGCGAGTGTGGCTCAGCGGTTCCAGTGTGTGCTTTTCATTCAGACGCACCCTGGTTCGAATCCGGCCCTACACCAATGACTTATATTTTCAAGTTATGTGTGGATTTGTACTCGCTTAATGTTCAAGGAAAACATCGTGAGGGTTTCCTCAAGATGACATGTTTGAGGACTGTGGTCCTCGGAGCTCGGACCTCAGATATCACAATATCCGAGGACATGTGTCTTCCGTGGAAGGACCTGGGCGCCCTCCACGATGTATATGCCCTGGGGAAGTCACGACCCTCAGTCATGAGAAAATGCGAATCAGGAGAGAATATTATAAAGGTGAAATCATAAATGTATTACTCTAGCTTAAGTGACTGAACTGATTTGTTACTTGGAGATAAATAAGACTCCGAGTTGACACATACATATGTATTGCTCATATATATTATCTCAAATTAATACCATAGAACGTCGTTAGTAATGCATACTCCTCGTACATCATCATAATTATTATTTGCAGTCGCTACGTTTTTTACAATCTTGGCAGAAAAGAAAGATAATTCTTGCTTGGTTGGCATTAGGTACTTCGAGAAAGATCTTTCTTGAAGTACCTAATCATAAGAAATAGGCATTCAAAAGAAATTGCTTGAATCTTTTTTGAGTGCCTATTTCAATACAAATAAACTACACATTATAAAAAACAAACCAAAGTGTCACTTGTGCTGGTGATGTTGAAGGCTGTGCTTTTCATATGGCTTACAGTAACTGTCATTTGTTAAACTTTTAAAAAGTACGAATATAATATTATTTTACGAACAAAATACAAAACCTAAAAGCTTTAGCACTAAATTCGACTTTTCCATACGCCATTGTGACATATATCAGCGCCTCTAGGGGCACTCTATTGATTCAACGCAACTGATTTTAATGTTCCATTTTCCAGCGCTGACCACATTTTAAGCTCGAAACTCACAGAACTAACATAGTTTTGTGCACCTACCTAACTTTATATTAAAGTTATTTATTAAAATGACATTTAAAAGTTTTTTTTTGCATATAGGTACATGTACTGTACAATATGTACATAGGTTGGATTTTACTGTAGGTCTCAGCTGTGAGCTAATCTTCATGGGACTTTTCCAGATAAGCTTAAAATTGAAATATTAACTCTAGTCGTCTCAAAAGTTTTCAAATCGCCCTTAAGCTCTGACATGGCTTAACAATTTCCATACTATGTCAAACAGCCAGGACCTACAATTTAACGTATTATCCATCCCACGAAATGATGAAAAATGGAATATAAAAATGGAAATAATTACAAAGTAAATAAAGTAAGTGTGTTAACAATAAAAAAAATAGAATGATGTTATTTTCACCCCCTTCATGTGTATTATGACCTTTACAGCCACCCGGGATCGGAATTACTAGCTTATTGTGATCACGGTTTGGTAAATAGATTAGATACGAGGTTTTACTTTGACTAGTTCAGCACTGCTATTGATCGCCACTGCAGTGCTAGTGAAACGCTTTCAATGGATAATTAAATTTTAATGCAATAGTTGTTGAAATAAATGTTAATAATCATGCTGAACACTACATTGTTCTGATAATATGCTGCGTCGCGCGAGAGGTCTCTCGTCGGTGTCATTGGAAGACCATCGCTGACTGCTTGCAGTGCACACAAGCTGAGTTGATACAGGCTTGTGACAGAACAGAATATGTCTACATTAAAACTACGTATTTGTTATTTTTTTACTATCAATATTATTCTAAAAAGTTTATTTTATCTTTAAAACATATTTGAGGTACTATATACACAACTTACATTGCAGTCTTGTACCAGAGCAAAACGATAACTGATACTTCTTATCTATAAATCTCCCTAAATGGCTGGAGCGACAAAAAACTCTCCTAAAAAGCGATCGCTTCGCTTTTCACCCGATGTTTTTTATAGAAATCAAAACGCCATCTTGCGGCGTATTTACAGGAGTTTTTTCTCTAACCCTGAGAAATGATCTGTTCGCTGGCAGAGATTAATGAGGTGAGGCTTCGAGTCAGCGAGGAGAAGATAAGAGAAGATTAGGTGGGAATGTAGCACTGTTGATCGAAATAGGGCCATGTCATAAGCCCATGTATCTAGAGATTTTTAGTTGGATGTGTAATGTTTCAAGAAAATGTAGTAAATAGTATATTTTTATTTCTATCAGGCTATTTAAAATCTGGTAACACAATAATGAAGCATAATTCATACCAATTTAAACGAGAATATTTTAGTATTATTTTGTACGGATATCAGTCAATGATGTGAAAAAAAATCTTGCACCACTCAGAATGTAAAAATACAACATAAATTAATTTAAATTTTTTGTTCGTTTCAAATATCCTTTTTGCCGATATAAATGGCAAACAGTCGTGATCGATCAGTCTTTAAAAGAACGTACATGATGTAGCCTCCTCTTCTTTCCTTTCCTCAGTCAGGAGTCAGGGTTAAAGCGAGCCACACGCGTCTGTGGCTGTCGGTTTAAGCTTTAGAATTAACGTTTTGATTGGTCCGTAATTAATGGTATTTCATATCCGCAGATATTTGGGACGTTACGACCTCAATCGATTGTTCCTCTCAATCATTTGGAGGAAGGAGTTAGACACAGTTTCAAGGAGTAAAATATAGTTTAGAGAAGACACAGTTTTAAGTATTTTGTAAGCGGTTAATCAGTTAGTAGTAATGATGTGATAGAATATCAGAACATACTTATTTGCAGTACGACATAGGTTAACATCAGGCTAATCGCGAGCATGTGTTAGTCTATCTAGTTAGGACAAAAAAACGCAAAAGTATGTTTTACAAATCTTTCGTTTTTCAACAAAAGAATTATTGGTTTCGGAATGATTTTAATAAGACCAATATTTATTTACATAAAATAATTTATTGGGAATACTTAAAGAAACAAATTAACAATATACACTAATCTAACTAAAACTTTGCACATTAAGATTTATTTATTTACTTTTACAATTGATTCGAAGACGTATAGGAAGAGATGTTAAAATTTAAAATGAAAGGCGCGCTTTCAAATCTCAAGAATCAAACAATGTTAATAAAATTGAAAAATCTCTCGCACGAGCTTAACTCATCGTCAATAATAAGTGCTCAAGTTTTCACAAGCCGAAGAAAAATCGCTAGTAAGTTAGTAGGAATGATATGAACATTGGCTTAGCGCCAGCGGCGTGCAATTTGGCGCAACTTGATCGTATCACGGTGGGAGTTGCACTAGATTGCGTTAGATTTAGACTATTTTATAGGTGAAGAAGCAGGGGAGATTCTAGGTAAGGTGTTTTTAAATCTGGCTAATGTTCCAGTACTTGTATGCTACATGTACTTACCCTGTGGCATTACATTTAAAATGTGTTAATAATAAACGGTCGTTACTTGATCTCTTCAAACAACGACTTAATTGGTCTCTAATCCAGAACACAATAAAAAAACATGGACGCTCTTACGCCAAAACTCCACCCACAAATGCACCTTATTCCTGAGGGTCGTGACTTTCCTGCAGAATCCATTTGTTGGTGGAGTTTTCTTTGGGAGATACGTCGTGGAAGGCGCTCAGGTTATTCCACGGATTTTTCGGTTCTCAACCATGTCAGTTTCCTCACGTTATGTTTACCTTCACCATTGAGCGAGTACTGATAAAAAATCTATACAACCCGGTCACATTATCTCAAGACCTCGCTGGAATGCGAACCTCTCGCCTCTATTACCTACATTGAATAAATTAACACAATATTTGTTTTGTTGGAAATCATATTGTTTATTCATCTTATCGAAAGAGGGTGGCCAACTCTGGTGTCGAGAGTTTATCAAGCCGCCCTAAGGGCCTCTGACATGGCTTTACGACTGCCATACTAGACAAACAGCCGCGACCTCAAATTCTTTTTTTTTATTTGTTTATCATAATATCCTACTAGAGGATGCTTGTTTTGCGCACCATATCAGAGCGCCGACGCGACGAGACGTCATCGACGCCAGGTCTCGAGATAATGTGACCGGGTTGTAGGTACCTCATTCCTGTAAAAAAGACCTTATTTATCTCGTTTCTTTCTCTTGGTCTACAAGACAGGTTGGTCTTCGTGCGAGCTCCGATAACAAGTGATGTATGTACAGACAGTTGCACCAGATTTAACGCTAATAACCAGTCAGACAACAAATTGCAAAGAAAACCTCTTTATTTGGTTCGCTTTTATACTCTTAAGTTAGTTCTCTTTCAAGTAGGTTTGGCTTCTTTTGTTATTAGGTAAAAATACAGTTGTTGTTTATGTACAGATTGTAATGGAATTTGGTTTGTTTATTTTTCCTGTTTGTAAGAAATACAAATTAATTGCAAGATGGCCAGTAAATTAGAAATGTAATAAGCTTTTGGAAAAATATTTATATGTATAGGTGTGCCTCATATAAAAAATTATCACTAATATGCTTCTATAAGCTATTATAAGCGAGCGTGGTTCAACGATTCCAGTGTCTGCTTTTTATCCAGCCAGACGCACCCTGGTTCGAATCCAGCCCTACACCAATGACTTGTGTTTTCAAGTTATGTGTGGATTTGCACTCGCTTACCGATGAAGGAAAACATCGCGAGAAAACCGGGATATTTGAGGATCACAATATCCGAGGGCATTTGTCTTCCGTGGGAAGCTTAGGCGCCCACCACGATGCCCAAGAGAACTCCCCTAGCGAATTAATTCTGCGGGGGAGTCACGACCTTCAGTATTGAGGAAATACGACTTATAGAATATGCTACTTCCTGGCTAGTGATCTATCACTAAATTAATATATGCCTATACGTGTCTATACTAAATTTCTTCCAAATAAAAAAGAAACGATATAAAGTATGGAAAAGAAACGAGAACCACCATGCTTACATAAAAGATACACACACACGCACAGATGCTATCTAAAGTGATATCAAGCTTTTTGAATATGAATACACCGCGTGTATGTATGAATGAATACGTCTAGATTTGACCTTTTAGCTGTCTGGCCTGAACCGCCACCAATTAGCAAAGACGGGGAGACACAGGAAAGTTAGTAGGACATGTCTGTAGGTTGACTTGTGTTAGATATTATTAAGAGTTGGAGTTTGTTAAAGATAATTACCTTAGTTCAATGTTGTTAAGTACATGATAATTATGAAGAGATTTTTGAAATAAAAATACCCACGTTATACGAACTTTACCGAAATGTGGCAAATATTTATCTTAACTTGCAGTTTTTATTACAATTTTACAACCAAGCTAATCTATATCTACACTAATATTATACTAAGCTGAAGAGTTTGTTTGTTTGTTTGTTTGTTTGAACGCGCTAATCTCAGGAAGTACTGGTGCGAATTGAAAAATTATTTTTGTGTTGAATAGACCATTAATCGAGGAAGGCTTTAGGCTATATAACATCACGCTGCAACTAATATGAGCGAAGAAAACAATGGAAAATATGGAAAAAATGGGGAAAATTATTCATCTTTGAAGGCTTTCGTTGCGTGCGCTGCGAAAACGGTTCAAGATATCAAAAAAATATGTGTGAAAGAATTATTTTTCTTGAAATGATCTAACAAAATGTTCGCGACAGTATATGTCTATCTTTTAAGATTAACTCACTAGAACCGTTTTTATGGTAATCTATTCCACGCGGACGAAATCGCGAGCACAGCTAGTAGATGATATTTCTGGAGACGAAACAAATGGACAAGCCTACTTAAAAAAAATACTATGTTCAAAATTTATACCATATTTTCCATGTTCATTAAATCGTACTAGTACCTACATTTCATGAATATCACAAAAATATATGTGTAACGTGAAGAAACAACCTTCACGCCCAAATTGAGTTCCATTAAATTTTGTATACAAATAGAATAGACCTTAAACCTATCTCACTCTTTATCATGGACAACATGGGCAAACAACTAAGTCCGTTAGAGAGTGGCCAACTCTGATATCAGACATGGGCAAACCATTCTTATCTAAACTAAAACTTCACTTACTCCTGCCTTCTCACTGCTACCAAACCAAAGGATCAAGATATCAAGAGTGGGGCAATTATGACGAAGCAAGGGATGTATCCTTTGTGCATTATTCAGATACCTCACACACAACCTACTAGCTACGGGCTTGTGGGCAACCTCTGTTTGTTGCCTATTCATATTTGGAGGCAGTGACATATAATTCGAAAGGACTGTAATTTTACCTTTCGAATGAGAGTATCGGCTATTGGCTAAAACTGGTGTATAGAATTTTTCAAGCGGCTTAAAGACCTTTCAATGTTACAAACTTGGCTTTGCAACTGCAGCAATTTAACGTGTCATTCGACTACATGTTTCGACCAGGGGTCTTCAAATACAGAACAATAAGGCTTCTTCAAGGCAAGCGCGCAACATCTTAGATTTATAGACTACAGCGGTGGTTAACATCAGGCGGGCTGTAGTCATGGATAAGCCTTATTCCGTGTGAAAAACGGAAGAACCCATGAATTGCCAATTTTGTCTGGATCTAAGGACTGACGATTGTGTTAGTTTAATGACACGTTTAATGTTTCTCTCGGAAGCGTCTAAAATGCTTCAAGGGTTACATGAAAACTTATGACACCAGAGATGTTGTCACTATTTCTTACGTATTTTCGTATTAAGGGACTAATATACGCGCATCTTTTTGCGAGTTTAAGTTTCAAACGAAATGTTTATAACTTAGTCTGTAGGCGCTGTGTGATATGTCCTGAAATATATGTATATTTATTCATAAAAAAACATTTATTTCAATCGGTACCATTTCCCGATTAAATGTGTTTATTTAAAGTGCATGTCTTTTACCATACTATGTCAGCAATTTAGGAGTCTAGATGTTGGTGGAAACCAAATTGTAGTTAGAGTGTTGTTGGGTTAGAAAGCGTTTGTGTTGATCGTATGTATGTATGTACTTACATTATGTATATGGAATGCTTGGTTAGCTGTCGTAATCTTTGGTAATCTTGTAGTATATAGATCTAGATATACCTAGATATAATATCGTGTCTTTCCCGACGCATGTGTACCAACCTACATACGTACGCGTTGACATTTATATACTTTCTTCTTTTTCTTATCGAATGAGAGTGGTCAACCCTGGTGTTGAGAATTAATCAAACCACCCTAAGGTCCTCTGACATGGCTTTACGACTACCGTAGTAGACAAACAGATGATAAAAAATGTACAGTAAAAAATAGGCTTGGCTACATTTTCCTGTAAAATATTTTATGCGCATAGGCCTTGTCAAATTCTATAAAACAGATCAAAAATATTCAAATGATTTCAGCGGCAAAACTATTTCATACACTACAAAAACTATTGGAAGCAGAAATTTATACACATACCATCAGCAAAGTCAACCAGGACATAACCTAAAAATAAAGGTTACATACATATATACAAGGCAACTGATATTATCCATCTTAGACATAGCTATTGCTTACCATCAGGCAAACTATGGTCAATTATATATTGCATGTCAACCATTGTCATATCATGTAAAGTCATATTGATTTCTAGTTCTGGGGGTATATTTTTGTCTTCTACGAAAAAAGCTGTGTCATCTGCAAATAGCAAAGTTGGGTGTTTTGTAGTCTGTATAGCAAGTCATTTATATATGTTATGAAGAGTAAGGGACCCGTACGCTTTGATCTCCGTTTTGGTTTTGACTGATAATTGACCTATTTGGGTTTCTTTTGTCTAAGATAAATAAGATTTGATTAAATGTAACTTATTTCCCCTGATCCCATAAGTTTCATGCTTAGTCAGCAATATATTGTGGCAAACGAAATTGAATGTTTTGGTTAAATCCATAAACATAGCAAAAGTTGGTACTTTTAATTCACTCCCAGTAATAACTTTTTGAAGAAAACTGCATATGGCCATTTTAATTTATTTTCCTTTACGAAAACCAACTAAGTTTTCTGTTCACAAATACCTTGTAACCTTTTATAAGAACTTTAAAGTAAAAATGGAGTTAATTTGAATGTTGTGCCCTGCGACCTGGCCAGCGACCGGCACTCTTTAGTTACCGGGCCGGAGAGTGAGAAATGATCTACCGAAGGCGACGGCGGGGTGAAGCCCCAGGCCTCGCCGGCTGCGGCTGCTACTGGGGGCACGACGAGGACAGCTGCTATGGCAGTACATGGAAAACCTGGACCAGGGCTAAAGACCGGGCGCGGACCACGTGCTGCTGACTCCAACTCCAGGAAAAGAGCGATGCGGCATCTGAAAGAGGCGACGGGAGCCGTGATGAAGGATGTAACAGGTAACGGGCGGGTGGCAGCAAACCTTCTGGGCCCAGAACCGTCCCGCCAGTTGATAGAGGTAAAAACTACCTCAGAAACCTAAAAAAGCTGCAACTAAAGCAAGAAGCAGAAAGGGACGAGCTTTGTACCGACACCAAAAGGATGGCGTAATGTAGCTGCCCGGTGTATCGGCGCTTGCGCCGGCTGTGGCGGCGAGCATGGCGCGAGTAGGAGACAATACGGCGATCGGGGCAGGAGTGGCCGGCCATACGATCGCAACACTCCTATACCTAATTAAAAAATATATATACACAAAACTTAATAGGTTTAAATCGTTTATCTCCCATTATTGGCTCTTCAAACTTACTATGCAACAGTATGTGTATATAACTACATATATAATAAACAGTATGCACCTTGAGAGTAGTTTGATTTAATATCAACAATATAAAGTAATAAAATAAAAAACAAATTATCATGAATAAGTTTACAATAAGTTGTTGATATGAATGATTTTTATTTAAACATACGAGTATTATTCACAAATAAATTGAGTAAACTCAATTAAAAATAATTAATATTGCCATTATCATCAAAACATTTAGCCCTTATCACTTATAACGCTGTACACATATAAGCTGTTAAATCCATTTTTGTCCGTTCGTACCGCTTTTACCATGACGAGGTGTGCAAAGCGCACACGAATTGCAATACGTCGATAACGGTAAATTTCAACATTGAGGGTAGAAAAGCACTATCGTTTTACTATAACCTCATTTGAAAATGATCAAAAATAATCTTGTCCAGCAAGTCCATCCTTTTTATCTATCTGTCACGCACCAAAAAATGTGAAAAAACTAATAGTCCCCGTACCATGTAGGATGCAGGATGCATGAAGCAGGATTCTAACCTGCATCATTCTACTAATGACATTAACTTTATTCATTCAGTAAGCTTTTCGGATAAGGATAATTCTTTCATATGTCAATGCAAACACAAACACATTGCAAGTTAGATAGCGCGTCATGTACACAAGTGCCCAAGGACGTTAACATCGATATTACCATAAAACAGTAGAAAAAAGTATTTATAATAAAAAAAAGGATACGGAACAAATTTAAACGTAAAACGTGTATTACTTTTACCATGACCATAGTGCATCATTACCATGTTCGATCGTGAAATATTCATACCGAATGAAAGAGCTAGTGTTAAAAACGAATGTAACTGGAACGCCGCGAAATAAAAAATAAAAGCTAGTTTTCATGTACTCGTATTTCAGATACATTTATATTATATTTGTTTACATACTTCATTGATCTGATCGCAATAAATTCGAATACAAAGAACACAAAATTCAATTTCTGTCGTCATGCTTGTAGAAAGAGTTAAGTAAACTTCACGTATTCAATTATTTTCTAGTTAAACAATAATATAGTAAAACAATAAACATAAACAAGTAAGGTGTTGCTTGCCGCGGCAGGAGATACTGCGGCTTTGCTACACGGGATGCCAGTATACCTAGCGCAAAGCCCAGTAAGACCTACCAGGGGTACACCAACACACAGGAAACAAAAACACTGTATATGTATATATAGGTATGTAAGCAGACGTTTAGTTTTTACATAAATTATATCGATTATTTATTTGTTATTTTATTTTCTTGGTAAATTTATTAGGTCATTGTTTTATGCTGTTTTGTTCTCTCTTGAGTCGTATTCCTCATGACTGAGGGTCGTGACACCCCCGCAGAATTAATCCGCTAGGGGAGTTTTCTTGGGCAGATACATCGTGGTGGGCGCCCAGGTCCTTCCACGGAAGACACAATGACATGTCCTCGGATATTGTGGTCCTCAAACATGTCGGTTTCCTCACGATGTTTTCCTTCACCGTTAAGCGAGTGCAAATCCATACATAACTTGAAAATACAAGTCATTGGTGTAAGGCCGGATTCGAACCCGGGTGCGTCCGAATGAAAAGCACACACTGGAACCGCTACGCCACACTCGCTTTTTTGTTATTGTTTGTATTTTTTCATATTTCCGACACAGACTGAACAGAATGACAGTTGCCATTTCCAAACAAAACCAGTCAAATTTGAATACAAAATACAAAATACAAATACAAATCTGTCTGTGGTACCTTACACAAACCCTATGCCGAAATCATGATTCAATTGCATCGTAATTGTGCATTTAGTATTTGACATCAAAATAAATAAAATAACAAAGTATTTATTTTACATAAAATCTGTATGTGAGCAATTTTTCTACGCAATTTCAATCACCAATACCAATTTATTAAAATTGTTTTCCTTTTAGTAAAAAGGAAGCGTTAACAAAGGCTCGTTCGGGAAATTGGTAAGAGATAGATATTTATAAAGCTGGGCCCTATCTATAGCTTGTTCTGGAAAATCTAATTTTTGCGATAACACAACGGGAAAATTGCCTTCCGACCTTCCCGTGTCATTTTATATCTGACAACGGGCTACTGAGGACATACCGCGGGAATTACAAAACAATTTTCCATTCTAATAGTTATGAAATTTGAGATGTAGGTACAATAATAAATTATTCTAGTCTATTCTAGGTGTCCACTTACAATACATTCTACAGACTTAGTAAATGAACGAATTCTTTGCGTGTTCAAAAATAATATGATGCTCGCCGTATGAGAAATGGAATAAAAAACTTATAGGTGCATATTTATGGACTTTTTTATATTGGGTACATATTATTAAGTAAAGTGATCTACATATTTTGAAACACCTTCAATAACACACAAGGTAAAATGCGGGTATGTACATACCGAATTAAAAGCTTGTTCTTTTTCTGAACGCCAAAACAATGTGAATTTATAAAAATATTTAATTCAAATAATAACAGCCTATACTCTATGTTTGTTTGTTTGTTTAAACGCGCTAATCTCAGGAACTACTGGTGCGAATTGAAAAATTCTTTTTGTGTTGAATAGACCATTTATCGAGAAAGGCTTTAGGCTATATAACATCACGCTGCAACTATAGGAGCGAAGAAACAATAGAAAATGTGGATTAAACGGGGAAAATTATTCATTTTTGAGGGCTTCCGCTGCGTGCGCTGCGAAAACGGTTCAAGATATCAAAAAAAATTTATGAAAGAATTATTCCTCATGTAATGATCTAACAAAATGTCCGTAACAGTATATGAGTTAACTCACTAGAACCGTTTTTATGGTAATAACTATTCCACGCGGACGAAGTCGCGCGCACCAGCTAGTGTATGATAAATGTGCATGAGCATAATTATATTATGATGTTAATCGATTAAAAAACACTATACTCTCGCAAGCTTACCAAACACGTTCTGGTAGTAGCTCCCCGGACCTTTAGATCGGCGATTCCCGGCTCAGATTATGTCTACCTGTAACAGGGAAAAAAGGCAAATTACCCAAAATTCGGGCGAGAGTAGCAAATAATTGTCTATTTGCCGTAAAAATAATAATTTCCCTTTGTACCCCACTTTAAAGCGTGAATTATTAAAACGCTTAAATATTACATTCGAAACGCTGACGTTTCTCTTGTTCTGCGAATTACGAAATGGACATTGTCGTATTTTGTAACGTTTTTGCAGAAAAATTGAAATAAAAAAACAAATTGGACGAGACTTTATTTTTACAACTGAAATGTGAAAAATTCATGGAAATTTCTCTGAAATTAGTCGTTTGCTTTTGATGCCGAAATATGTACTAGTTGAACGCCGTGATGCTTTTAATAAATGAAAGAGTGTTTTTGGTACAAGTGTCAATGCTTGTTGTTTATCCAATCCACAACGATACAATAGATCAACGTGATTTTTGACTTGGTTAGCTGAAAAATAAAATAATAGTTTAAAATAATGGTTAATTATAAAAGTATTTTTTTTTATAACTATGAACGAATACGACCTAAATTTTGTATCTTACAGACTTACATGACAAACCAAAGAAGCTTATGTTAAGTCGATATTATTATTTTTCTTCACAACCGATGGAGGAAATTCTTATGTTTTGAAACCATGTTGTACAAAGTAAACTTAGCCATAACCGCACACCTTAATTAAGTTTAACATAAATTACTTATTTCCTTGGCTTGCTTGCGTCTTGATATTATCAAGCACTCCACTTTGAGCCAGGGTTGCCTGTGTTTAAAAATAATATATGCCCACTGCCCACACGTCATGTGTAAAAAACGGCTTCATTAAAATTTGATGACGTCATAATATGTGTATAAATAATATATGTATAATGTATATGTTAAAAAAATATGGTCTAATATTTCCACAACAGTTATAAGGATACAATATTTTATTTAACTGAATGACAGATCACAAAGAAAAGAAGAACTTTTATGTCTTTCTTTATTTTAACTCTGGTTCAAATAAATGGCGACATCCCTACGCATTGACCCGAGTCAAAAATGTTGCCAAGCACCGGATTAATTTAATTTCAGTTCTCTTGAAGGAAATTAGAATTGCGTGATAGTTAATAATTCGCCGCAACAGAAAAACACCGTGAAACTTTGTATAACTTAGCTTGATATAAATATGTATAAATTTATTGGTATATAAAAAAATGAACTATGAAGTAACGAGCTCTAGGGTTCAATTCTGAAACTAACCGACTGGCTTATAACTTAAATGATAGAACCTTAGTAGAGAGTGATGTATAAACCATGCTAACGTGTTGTCCAATCCACGGAAGCGTCCTGATTTAAGTACCACTTTTATAGCATCCGCCCATTACTCTCATCACATATTAATTTAGACTTCAGCCATATATCAATTTGGTGCTTAACATAAGTCAGGTCATAGTCAAATTGGAGTCGGTTTAGCTTCATTTTAAGGAAATCCGATATCTAAGCATTTCATTAGAAGATATAAGATTCGGTGCATAAACTAAAATTCTCACTTAAAAAAGAAATATTACCACTGTAAAGCCACTTACTTCCCACACCGTCTGCGTAGAACCAGCCAACATCTAAAAACACAAGCGAACAGAAACACTGTCCGGTGTCATTATTAAATTTTGGAAATCCAATTAGAGAATTCAGCGAACGCGTGTCGCGGCCACAAAGAGTTCTGTCCACACTGCAACCTTAACTATTCGCGATATTCACTGGAAATATTCCGGGACTGTGTTCTACCGGGAATGGGTACAGGAGGTTAAATACTAAATAGGTGGATATAACGGACTTTTAAATATAGAAGAGGTTTGCCATTTGATTCTGTGTTTTATGGTAGAAAGCCAAAGTCTCAAATATAGCGTTTTGATTCTACATTTATTGCAAGGACGGAAAACTTTTGGAAAACTTGGCTGTGTATCCTGCGATCTACAATCCAGGGGTCTTCCAAGTTATTATCTTCTAGTTAAGTGTATTACGCTCTATGTATGTTTCACCAATGTTAGCTTCATCAAGTGGGCTGTAGACAAACGCGTCTTGCAATCGTCTGCAGTTTGTGTATTATCGGCATTTCCACTACAACCTATCTCAAATTTATTATGCAACCAACTCTTCTGCCAAGAGATAAAAAATGTGTTACAAAATTGTTGTTTAGAATTTCCACACCCTTTTCCCTTGGAGACAGGTGTTGGCGGCTGCATCTCGTGGAGGTGGCTGCGAGGTGGTACCAGGGTTGCTGGGTTGCTGGCTGCCGGCCAGCGCTGGAGAATAGATGGGTGCAGATGTTGAAGGTGGAAGGTTTTGTTTATTTTTTATTAGGTACGCAAATTATTACGTTACGATTATGTTACTCGTATTATGTTTTTTTTTAAACGTTTGACTACAGCCTGCCCGATATTAAGCATAAGTGTAGTCTAAGATGTACTTGTATTTTTTTTTTATTCGTAATGTTTTCTCTATTTGAAAACAGTTGTTGTGCGTCATTTCTGAACTATTCTTCTCGTTACATAACTATCAGTTGAGCGGTAGAAAAAAGTATTTGCATGTGTATGCAAGCTCCAAGCTAACATTCAGTATTGAGTAAGTAGTATTATTATATGTTCGGTGGTATTACCTAAGATTGAATGAATAGATTGAAATGAATGTGCGTCAACTACAACAAATGAGAAAGAAATTTTATTTGAAAGTTATTTTGGTGTACCTATACACAGACAATGAAGTATGAATTTATTACACATATTATGTATGTTTTATGACAATATGTTTCTATGAATAAAGATACGTGGGAATCCGTTACTCGACCAGTAGGTACTGAATATCTTATTTACATGGAATAGCTTTGCTTTTAACTACACCCTGTATGTTGTTAAAAATCTTTCAACATATCCATCTGCATCCCTACTTATTCTGCGCTGAAGCTTAACTGGTATCTCGCATCGTTTAAAACTGTATCTCCCAGTGTTGGCTGTCCACGAGCGCGCCTGCAAATTAACAGAATTACAGTGGCAGCGGCGTTTCCACGCTGCTGGCCTCTGCCGATGATACGTCAGCTAGATTACACTTGATGGACGTTAACTGGTGGCCGGTTTAACTTGACTTTTAAGTTATTTTAAGTTGATGAAGGGTTAGGTTGTGTAGATCGTGTATATTTGTTTGTTTAGCTACTGTAAGTACGTACCTAAGTACATAAATTTTTCTATTTTGATGAAAATTACACTGTTCGTTAAGTTGAAACCTAAGTACAAGTTATTCAGAAGACTGTGGACAAACATACAAATATACGGACATACAGTTCATATACAATATTAACACACGTGTTTGGAAAACTAAATTGATCATCATAAACAATATCCGAAACATACCTATTCGAAGTCAAATTATCAATTCGACTTAAACGACCTTTTTAAAAAGTCTGTTAAAAATCCAGAGCTAGGTAACACTTTACAAACTAAATTTTCCAATCCGATACCTCAACTTTATTTCAAGAACAACACAAACTTAATACAAACTTTTCTCCCACTATTCTTTAATAATACATTATATAGAAACAAAACGAAGGGAATTGAACCCGTGACCTCTACGACCGACGATACTATCGCCTGAGTTATACGATGTAAGCACGTAGAAAAACTTCGGTAGTTCGCTAGTAAATGGAAGGGTTTTTATAAAAATTGGATGCAATTTATTCTCGGCGTTTGGTAAGACGTAAGGTGCTAAGAGTTTGTCTTGGCTTTTCTTGCTTAGTTTATACTCTTATTATTTGGAAAAAATTGTTAGTATTTTTGTTGGAGATTGGTGAATTCATGTGTAGAGAGATTATAAGCCGCTCTAAAGTATTATTTCCCTAAATATTCCAAATTAAAGAAATAGTTCTTTTTGATTCTGATTTTTTTTAAAGAGAATTCTTTCTATCTTTGGGGCCATCACTTTATTAGTTTCTTAATAAAAATTAAACAAATGTTCAACATTTTTCTATTTCCCGTGGTACTTTCTTATATACATAAATAAACCTCTTGCCAAGTATCCAAGCTTTTAAAGCCTTTATAAACACCACAAAAAATAATTATTTTAGAAATTTTACAACCCAAATAGCGAAAAAATAATCATAATCGTGTTTTCCTCTATAATTTTGCGGGGTCTGACCCCGATTTAGCCCCAATGACCCCAATCAGGCCCATCACGGCAGATTGTCGCAGCATCATAAACAAACAAACAAGAAACACGGGATTACGCGCCCGGAACAACTTTCCTGCGAGAGGTTTGAACCCACCAAGTTAAATGTTAAACCGCGACATACAGTTTTGTCGCACAGCATATTATTGATAGATGGAATGATATGATTGTAATATGAGTATGTGTTTAGTACATACATTTTATTTATATCTAAACTGTTTCAAATTTTCAAATGTTTGCCATTCACACAATTGTTTTCACCCTCTCTTAGAGTCGTATTTCCTCATGAGTGAGGGTCGTGACTCCCCGCAGAATTAATTCGTTAGGGGATTCCTGGGCAAATACAACGTGGTGGGCGTCCAGGTCCTTCCACGGAAGACACATGTCCTCGGATAGTTTTGTCCTCAAACATGACAGTTTCCTTACGACGTTTTTCTTCAACGTTAAGCGAGTGCAAATCCATACTATACTATAATATACAAACCTTTAAAAATACAAACTTTTGAATGTAGTTTTAACTTTTTTTATGGTTTATTATATTATATTAATCGTAAAGTATATATTGTAAAACATCTAAGTAATGTTCCACTGAAAGACCTTGCCTTCTGCAACACAGTTGTTAACTAAAGCAGAAGGCAGAGGCTTAATTTCTATGTACCATGTAAAGTTTTTGCAATAAATATGTTTATGTTTATACTTAACTTGAAAATAAAAGTCATTGGTGTAAGGCCCGATTCGAACCAGGGTGCGTTAGGATAAAAAGCAAACACTGGAATCAAAATAATTATTTTATCGTAGTACAATAAAACAAGTGATTAATTGATTGAATCAAGAACTATTATTTTATAACACATGTTCATTTCACACACAAGAAAAATTTGTGATATTTGTTTTATTAACTGTGCTTTTGTACAAAAAATTTAGTATAGCCCGGTTCAACCATAGCATCCTTTTTGCATAAATAGTTGTAGATTGATGCGATGCATAGAAATGGAATGGTTTTGACCGCCATTTATAAAATTCTTCTAACTCTAACCGGGTTCTGTATCTGTCGTGTCGCGCATCTAAGCGTGGTGCGTTCTAATCGTCGCGGATAGGCCGCGGGGCCAAGTTTCCAATTGATTCGCCAACTCTGCTCTAGTCGAGCTATTACGAGTAGTTCGCTACAGAATTACACGAGACGAATGCTTGACTTCGGAACTTGGCTTTAGTTTCAAGGCAGGTTGATCAGATATTATATTGGTGAGAGAGTTGTTGCCTTTTTTGTATGTTAGACTATGAAGATGTGTGTAGATTAAAGTGTTAAACTTATCTGAAGTCTAAAATACCTCTAGACATGTTCTATAGGTACATTAGAGTTAACCTTTAAACAACCTCTAGTCTGCCTCTTCTCTTTGAGGCTTTACTAGACCCTAGATGTAATCTCGAAGTAGATTAGTTTATACTTAGACATCACAAAAGTCCAGTGGTTTAAGTATGTACAGCGCTGCAACTCACGTCACGCCTACTATTACTTTCATGCATATTTTATGAATACAATTGATGACACAAAACGGCAATATTTCGCTCGACAAAGCGCAATATTGTACAAAATAACTAGAATTCCCGAACAAAACAATAATTATTGCACATCAGAACATCAGTTACATGCCAAATCATGAGTCGGCCAACAATTAAATCAACTGTATAATATACGTATATAATCCGTTGGGAGCCAGTAACCAGGCCATAAACAAATTAAGAGTACTACTACTAAAGTGAATATTATCGTTTCAATATTACTTCCATGTGCTAGAAAAGTTGGGAATAGCATTCTTGTTACAGTCCTATTTTGGCCGCTGCTGTGACGCTTATTTCTGTAATAATAGTATGTAGGTATACAAGTCGTGCGCTTTCATATGATTGTAGCATCCCATTTTTAGCATCCAGGCAATATTTTAGTCTATTCAGTTTCAGGATAAGCAGTGATATAATGTTTACAAACGCTATTTTTAATGATAATTTTGATCTTTCGATACGTTTTTGTCAATATTACTGGCGATACTTTGAAAGATGTAAGTATCAACACTATTTCTTTCTTAATTTTCTTTAATGTTGCTTATTGTGTAGTCGTATCACGTCTATAGCTTAGTTTGAATATGTCATTTAGCACTACAACCAGTAGTCATTACTACCGATGACGCTATAATGGTTATCAAAACCTTTAGCTAAAGCAATATTACTTTTAAAACTCGTAGTAGTTTGTGTAGGTTCGTAAATAAGTCGAATTGATCTGTTTGTTCGGTAAACAATCACCAATGTATTAGTGGGTGGGAGAGGGGAGTGGGCAAATTCAGGAAGGAGGGAAACAGGGGTTCTGGCCAACCGTTTGAAAAAGTACGGAAATTATAAAGGCAAGGATTTTTTTGCATTTTTATTTAATTTTGCACGCTTTACTGCATAGTATTTAATAACAGATCAATTATTGCGGAGTATTGGAGCAATGGGGAGAAAAATGGGCTCGGAAGGAAATGTTTGGTACGGGAAAATATTGTTTGTAATTTATATCGAGGGTGAATTTATTCTTATAGAATTAATCTATTCGAGATGAAAAAATATAAATTTTTATATTGAACATTTATATCTTTACTAATATTATAAAGCTGAAGAGTTTGTTTGTTTGTTTGTTTGAACGCGCTAATCTCAGGAACTACTGGTGCGAATTGAAAAAATCTTTTTGTGTTGGATAGACCATTTATCGAGGAAGGCTTTAACTAATATGAGCGAAAAACAATGAAAAATGTGAAAAAAATTATTCATCTTTGAGGGCTTCAGTTGCGTGTGCTGCGAAAACGGTTCAAGATATCAAAAAAAAAATTCTATGAAAGAATTATTCCTCTTGAAATTATCTAACAAAATGTCTGTAACGGTATATGTCTATCTTTTAAGATTAACTCACTAGAACCGTTTTCATGGTAATAACTATTTTATGCGGACGAAGTCGCTGACACAGCTAGTTGTTTATATTTTTATATTTTTAAGGCGTTATCTAATTACTTATGATTGAGATGAGTCTATTTAAGGTACTAAAATTATTATTTTATTACCTTAAATGGACTCATCAGCAATTCCCTGCCTACTACATATCTGAAACAAGGTAAGATCGCGTTTGCTTAAAAAAATCAGCCCGGACAAAACGACACGAGTATCAAAAGAATACGTTGGTAAGATATTATTTGTCTGCTATTCGTACACGGCTCAAATAACCAATCAAAGCCACTTCGCTGCTATCGCTACTGCCAGCTCTCTCCGACCGCAGAGTACCCGCGTCGCTTACAAAATGGCTGCCAAGTACATCCTTTATCGTATACACTCAAAAGAGTCCGGTGGCTTTTCAACCAGCTCATTTTGCACCAAACCGTTGCAACATAAAAGACCTAAAATTACACGCTGTATAGAGACTCGTTTTTTAATTTCACCTGCCTGGATTTAAGTAGAGGATGCTTAGAGATTTTGTAATGGGTTTTTTGTAGGGTGTGCTCAAAGTGTTTTGGTTTTATAAAATAAGAGAAATTTATTGACTTGTATAAAATGTAACAAACAATTTGGTCATTAAAATAGAAAAAGAATTAATTAAGGAAAGAAATAATAAGGATTGACTATAAACTTCCCACTGTTACAACAAGTAACACACATTTGTCCAACAGTTCGCGTGATGTTGTGCGCTGTGCCCAGATTCATGGGACAGTTTATTTTTTGAGATTTAAGGAAGGTCTGACAGTTTTTTGAGAGTACCGATCGCTAAGCAATCAATTTAAGAAATCATTCCAATCAAAAAATAATACTTCTTAGATTGGAAGTATGTAGGTATGCTACATAATCATTTTTATAATGTTTCTTTCACATTTTATAAAAGTCTTTGATATAAAAGTAAGTACCTAATTCAGTTACCTACTAAAATCGCTTTAAACACAAACAGTTATGATGTAAATTAATTTATCAATGAAATGAAGTGGTAAAACATACACAAGTATTATTTGAACATTAATTAATTTTGGTGCAGAACATGTTTAGCAAAACAATATATTTACTTCGTCAAAAATCTGATTAAAACTATTTGATTCAACAATTTTGAAGAAAAATAATTTATTTCAACACATATGTACTCGTACCGTCACGGCTTAAATTATACCCGTGAAATGCAAAAGTCTCGCAATAATGTCTTAATGTGAATTTTCATCCGCGTTTACTACAGTTTTAATTAGTGAGCCTGACTCCAAACGGAAAATTAAAAGTTTTTCAGAGGAGCTGTATTTTATCGAAATAAAGAAACAGCGACGGAATGCCACAATGGGTTTTTTTAATTCGTTTGCCGCCACGTTTTCAGTTTTGGGAGTTCTAAAAATATTCTCTATCGTCCTTTTAATTGTGTTGTCTGTGTAAGCTAAATTATTTTTTAATGAGTAAGTGTATGTATGTAACTACACACAAGTAAAGCCTTTGCAATGTATTTATAGGCAGTTTGTTTACAAAACAAATTTATGTACGTCTATCCATTTCCTAGCGCTCAGGTTTTATTTAATTGTTGCATTGTATTTTTTTTTATAATAATAATATTTATTTCTTGGTCATCAAAAACCTTATAACTAAGTTACAACATTTGTTTGTTAGTACAATATTTATATTACTATGTTAGGATCGATTACAAATGATGTGATCTATGTTCCCCACACTAGGTTCCCCTGTGTCGTGGGGATTTACATGGAATACAAACATGAAATAATGTACCTAGTCTGCATACTTTATCCTAAGTTGTTTTCCTAACAAAAACCAAATCAAAAGTCGATTTATGTACCAAACAATACAACATTGATTACGAATTCAAAGTAAGGCGGTAGACCTTAAGAACTGTCTAAGAACCAAGACATCGACTAACCTCATTCACGCAAGTCTAGCCTAGAACCACTAGTCTAGCACTAGACCAGCACTACCTCAGTGAGGGTAATTCCCGTAATACTGAGATATCATCAAGCGCATGCAGCCTTAAACACTATAAATTGACGTCATTATGCAGCCCGTGCGAGCCTTACTGCCTACACTTCACGCAACCCTTCAATGTAGGTTTACACCCTACAGCAAAGATATTTCAATTATTAGACGCGTAATGAGGCTTGTGAACATAAAAGTCCACTAATGAATAGTGTGATTGATCAAATTATTGAGTGATACTAATCAAAATGTTTTTCTTTTATATAATAGAAATAAAAAAATCTGTGTTACGAGTAGTAGCTTCGCTCGAATTATATCCAGACAAAAAGTGCCTAACTTTTGCTACTTTAATGCCTTTACTACTACATTACTAAAATCACGATGCTTGGTTGTTCCGTTGCGGCATAAAAGATTAACACACTAAACCAAGATCATCAAACAAAATACCGTTTTATCTGAACACAAGTGTTGGATCTACGGGTTTATACAGTAAGTAGGTAGTCGTCTCAGAATTGTTAAGTCTACTGCTTCACAATATTATTACATTGTAGGGCTACTGTGGTAGGTAAGTGTTGTTGTAGGTATCCTTAGTACCTACCTTAGCTACAAAGTCTCCATCTCAAAGTGAATTCTAAAATCATTCAAATCTAGGTTATCAGTGAAAAGCTAGGCTACCTGTGCATTTTATAAGGCTCCTTATAGATAAAAACAAGACTTGTTGCACCCTCTGCTAATATAATTATACTAACACAATACTTATCAGCAACACTAACCTAGCTTATTATTATGTAAGAGTTAATAGGTATCTTCTAGGTAAGCGTATTACATTCTAGGCTGCAGCAATGCTTAACATCAGGCAGGCTGTAGTCAAAGGTAAACCTATCCCACGTAAAAAAATTGTAACTAAAATTACATCCGGGCAATCAAAGTAATTTATTCAAATAATTTGTGTATTCTTCCTCTTATTGAGGTGCCATCTCCTACCGGTTACGGCTATCATAAGGGCAATTTTCACTTTTGACACCGCTGCGCGAAATAGGTTTCTGGTGCTCAGCTTGAACCACGTCATGAGATTCTTGAGCCATGAGGTTATTTTTCAGCCAGGTAGTCAGTCTTCTGCCATAGATTGTCCCTTATATTATTAGCTGGAGCAACTAGTACTTATCGTTGCGCATTATATGACCAAATTAGGCTACAAAACTGTGCATCCATATCTTTAAAATCACTAGCTATGCCTATCCTATTAATCCAACCTCTGCTGCTAACAATTATAACGCTTGAGTTTATTGCGAACGCAACCACCGCCAATTAATGACGGAAACTCAATTATATCGAGAAGTTTGAAGAAAATATCCGACTTGCTACAAGTCTCGTACAAGAAGTGGAAAAACTATACTTTTCTATTAGTTTATGTATTGTAACCTTTTTAAAGCTAGAACCTACCTATTTTAACTAGGTAGATAGTAAATGAAAGAAAGCGACTGAGAATGATAAGGTTATTTATTAATGATACTTGTAGAAGATAGTTAATATATAATAGAATCAGCGCAGTGCCTGAAGGGCTGACTAGATTTACAGAATTTAGGTGGTAGAACAATAAATGGGCGCCTTAGTTACAGAATGCCAGCTAGATCAGCAGTAGATGCTATTCAGGGTGGGTTTCGAGCCTACATACTAGTTTTGCAACCATATATCAATTAAAATGTTAAGGGACAATACAATAAAATTTTGAAAGTGGGTAGGCTCGGCCTACCCACTGTTACCCTGAGATACAGATGGCCCGGAGCCAGGTGCTGCTGCAGCGGCGCAGGGGGTTGTTTAGGCAACCCTCAGGCTGCGGAGCTGACCAGCAGGCCGTCGGGTGTAGTGTAGTGTAGCGAAGGTGGAGGCACCCTCGCTTGAGTTTCAGATGGCCCGGAGCCAGGTGCTGCTGCAGCGGCGCAGGGGGTTGTTTAGGCAACCCTCAGGCTGCGGAGCTGACCAGCAGACCGTCGGGTGTAGGGTAGTGTAGCGAAGGTGGAGGCACCCTCGCTTGAGTTTCAGAGGTAGTATAAAAAAAACCCCGAGACGGGGTTTTACAGAAGTTCCGTAGGTAGTTATAAAAATATGTGACTAGGCAGATTAGAGGCTTTCAGCAGCCAGCTGGAACAAGGTACCGTCGACACAAAGACCCGGCAGAGGGTTTCAAAGATCGCGCACTTCTATATGTAAATTTTACTATTAGCACTTGGGGTTCAGTCTCCCCGGCGAGTCAAACGAGTAAGGAAGGACAAGCGACTGGTCTCCAGCGAATCTTATTAGCCAAGAAAGAACTGGAAGCCCCGCCGGCTGGTGCCGGCGGGCTGGTGGTTGCAATGACCATGCCGAATCGACTTGGGCCAGAAGGTGACAATGACAGCTAACTGACATTAGGATTGTTTGACTTTTTACATTTTCTGGCATCGCACGACTTGCGCATTAAGCCAGAAAATGAAAAAACCTAAGGATGCAGAATCCAACGGTTACAGTATTTCAAAAATGAGAACAAAGTTTGTAAGAGAAGCCTTTAGTGAAACAAGCACATAAATACTTCGTACCTAGATTAAAATTAAATTTAAAACGTTTCAGTTAAAAAAGTCACTTTACTAATAATTCTAATTAGAGCATTAATTCATACAAATATTCATTGTAATGCTGTAAACAAAACTTCAATTTACTAAATCATAAATCTTCATAAATTCAGTATAATTTACATTGTGTACACGTTTTATATGACCTGGCCTCTCAGTAAAAGTTCAAAATAGGCCTAAATATCAGGCAGGCTTATGTTTGACTACACTCTGCCTCATATAAAGCACCTTTTAGTCAAAGATGTAGTCCGTTTATGCTACCTTTACTTATTTATTAATACTTGTTTGAAAACCTGAAAGATATAAATGAGTAATATCTTATTTCTATTTCATCTATGGAATTACCAGTAAAGAAATTCAATCGAGCAAAAATAAAAAGTGGATGAAGCCAAGTTGAATTGATTCTGAGATCGGATCAAGCAAATACTTGGAACATAGTATCGAGAGTTCGGTGAAATATTAATTTAAGGTTTATTAGAACTGATTAAGGTTTTAACGAGTAGTTCTAGTAACTAAAATTCCATAGAAATCAATATATCCAGTAATTAATAATATCCAGTTATTAATTGATATCGAATCATTTATTAGTTTATTGAGTTCTTAATTGAGGAGTTACATATTTTCTTGATTTAAATATCAATAATTATGAATATTTTGAAATGTTATATAGAAGAACTAGCTGACTTTGTCCGCGTGGAATAGTTCTTACCATACAAAAACGGTCCTAGTGAGTTAACCTTAAAAGATAGACATATATTGTTGAAGACACTTTGTTAGATTATTTTAAGAGAAATAATTATTTTATACATATTTTTGTAAAATATTGAATCAGGCGTTACTTTGCGGAAATCCATTGTAACTGAAACTCTGGAGAAATGTGTAGTGTTTTTCCGCTGCGACTGCTCCTTAACCGACAACAAACAACAGACTTGATGGTTTTTAGGTGTGTTCCTCCATATACCACCGCCACACCTCACCTCTTAACCAATGTGGCCTCCGTGGATCTCAAGATCTTACTTACACCGCACCTTGTGTCTTGAAGCTTTGTTGTTCTCCTTCGGCAAGATGTTTTCGTCGACACGTGTTTCGCCTCTCCACGATGCATCCTCAGGACGTGTTGACTCCTCGAACGTCGGTCCGAAAGTGAGCTCGGCGAACGAACGTCGGGTCGTCTTCCAACCCCCGAGGGGAGCTGGTAGGAACCTCATCGAGATTAATCTCATTTGAGGGGCTGGGCTCCGGGGCACACTGACCCCGGGGAAGTTCGCAGATCACGTCGAGTCGCCCGTCCGGCGGCGTACCAGCAGCGGTCGGCGTTGTTCGACGTGATGAAGGTGATATGGCGATGTGCCTGTCGCTGCGACGCTTTTCTATAGCGCTGGGACGACAGGCGGTGGTTCCTGGAGGTGGTGCAGGCGCGTCGACCTCCCGCTCGGGAGCAGCAGCACGACGAACGGCGCACGCAACCTCACGGGAGGGAGCGGCTATTGCAGCGCGACGACTCTGCAGCGCGACGACTCAACAGGGCAACCTGTGAGCTCGGCGAGCAACGACCGCTCCTTTTATAACGTAATATGATGTCATACGATGTGTCATTGCTTGACCGTTACTAATCAAACTCACTAACGTAACCGTAGTTGCGTCATCGCTCGCGTGTTTACCAAATTAGGTGGTGTTTGTTTTCGTAGCAATGGTGATGATACCAAGTTTGTTTGGTCGTTCAGCATCGTAAAAGGTTGACCCTGGTGTTTCAGTATTTTCAGTTGCTCCCACACGCACAAACGGAATCCTTTATCGCATATTTGCTTAATCTGGTACATGTGGTTATTTTGCAAAGTATGACAGGTGTCTAATAAATGTTTCGCAAAGTGTGATCTTTCTGGGTGCTCGTTCCTATGGGCTGCAATATGTTCTTTGTATCTGTCTCGAAATTTCTTCCTGTCTGACCTACATACACAGCATTGCACTCGTCACACACCAATTTGTATACCCCAGACTTCCTGGCATCTTCCAACCGGTCTTTACCATTACACAGGTGACGTAAATTATTATCCGTTGTTTTATAAGCTGTATTGACTTCCGCTTTCCGCAATATTTTAGCGACCCGTTCTGACACTGGCCCCATGTAAGTAAGGCTACCCACATATCTGTTCGGCCTGTCCGGTGGTATCGCATATAACATATTGCGAACCTGCTGCCTTGTCGTACTTCTTACCAACCCGTCCACCATGTGTTTTCCGTATCCGTTGGCAGTTGCGATTTGATATATAGTGCACAACTCTTCTTGATAACCTTCTCTTGTCAATGGCACCGTTAATAGTCAATGAACATATTTTTGTGATATCTTGAACCGTTTTCGCAGCGCACGCAACGGAAGCCCTCAAAGATGAATAATTTTCCCCGTTTTTTCCACATTTTCCATTGTTTCTTCGCTCCTATTAGTTGCAGCGTGATGTTATATAGCCTAAGGCCTTCCTCGATAAATGATCTATTAAACACAAAAATATTTTTTCAATTCGCACCAGTAGTTCCTGAGATTAGCGCGTTCAAACAAACAAACTCTTCAGCTTTATAATATTAGTAAAGATAAAAACGGTTCTAGTGAGTTAACCTTAAAAGATAGACATATATTGTTCAAGACATTTAGTTAGATTATTTTAAGAGAAATAATTCTTTCATACATATTTTTCTGATATCTTGAACCGTTTTCTCAGCGCATGCAACGGAAGCCCTCAACGATGAATTATTTTCCCCGTTTTTTTCCACATTTTCCATTATTTCTTCGCTCCTATTAGTTGCAGCGTGATGTTATATAGCCTAAAGCCTTCCTCGATAAATGGTCTATTAAACACAAAAAGAATTGTTCAATTTGCACTAGTAGTTCCTGAGATTAGCGCGTTCAAACAAACAAACAAACAAACTCTTCAGCTTTATATTAAGGTAAAGGCACCTATTTCCGCGGTATTTTCACCAAAACTCGAAAGGATATTGAATATTAGGCATTAATTGAACCTTTCTAACAGTTTGGCTATTTTTATTAGAAGCTTTATTGTTTTTACTTTTTAAATAGACTATACATTTCATTATTAGGTTAAACTTTGTATTCAAAATTAAATTAAATCTGAAAAAAGTCCTAAGCACCTTATTCCGACGTAAAAATCCTTATTCCGATGTATTTGGTCCTTAATTCCGAGTGTACAAAATAGAAACGGTAGGAATGATACATGTTGTTAAAAAAATTACTACTTATTTATTCACATTAATTATTTATTAATCACATTATTATTATCAATATGGCTCCTAAAGAGCTACGTTGAACTGTCCGAAGATTCACCGAACAATTTGTTACTGGACTTCTTAACATTGAGAACTTTTTGATTTTTTATATTCAACGTTACAATATCTTGATCATCGCTGGATATTTCTGAATCACAATCAAATATGGAGTATCATTTTCTTTCTTGAAGTGGGAGTGGCTTTGTTAGCCAGTTGTCGTCACTGTCGTCATTATTTCCCTCAGTCTTTTTAAATTTGATTTCATCAATTGTTTCAAGGTTGGTTGGTTTTTTTATGCATGATTTTCGTCTAAATCAATTTTTTTGATTGTTTATTTGGCTGGTGATAATTTTGTTTTCAGTATTGGTGATCTTTCGTTTCTTTATCATTAAAAGGTTTTGAGCTTTTCTTTCGTTCTGTTTCTGTAACCTCTCTGTCCGTCTTTTAAGAATTCCCTCAATTTTTTCTTTCTTTTCTTTTTCAACTTTACGTTGATATTCTATAAATTCGTCAGCAATAGCGACAGTTGGTGTAATTTTTGTAGTTTTTCTTGTTTTGATGTTTTTCTGCGGAGATTTTGGAAAGAAAAAAGCTGTTTTAAATGGAGTCGTGAAATTCAGTTTAGCTTTTGACGCACTTTCAATCACAATTGTATTATCTATGCCCTTGTCGTTTGTGTTATCAGCAGGGTTGAACGCTTCAAGCGATATATCGCTGCTTGACAGCCGCGAGCTTGCTCGGCATGTTGGAGAATCTAGAGTCTTGGAACAACACGGCTTTGGATCAGTGTGCGTATTGGTGCCGGTCTGTGAGGATTCTTGGGTTTTTAATACTTTAGCTATACTCTTGTTGTGAATATTTTCTACCGGGTCCAAAGCATCGAGCGATTGGTCACTACTTGACTGTCGTGATCTCGCTACGTATACTGGTACTGGATGATCTCGGTCCTGTGAACTGCATAGCTGTGAATTCAAACACGTATGTTCTATCATAAGCCCAGGTGATGGTTCTTTATGTATATCAGTGCTGGAACCAGATACATATCTTATAGAACGTTTTCCCGGCATCACCTGCTGATCACCATCTAGAGAGATGACATCACCGTTCATTATGGATTTAGCATTCGGGCTAAGGGAAAGTATGATGCTACCATTTGGTCCAATTTCCATATTCTTGACAACATCAGATATATCACAATCTGCTATGTTGTTTACAATCGTTAAGTCGTCAAAAATTGGGAGACGCTGAGATTCTTCTTGTTGAATCATCTTCCAAAATTCAAATAAACATCGGTATTTTTCCTCACCCTCCCACTCATGTCCACACTCTTTAAAGCGATGAAGCACATCTGGAGCCAGCCGTTTCTCAAACTGCTCGAGGAATCTGCTTGTCTCGAACTGCTCGAGGAATCTGCTTGTTTGTTCTATACACAGTTCTTGCGTTTTATAAGTGTTGTCTGATTCTTGTGGAATAACCTTGGAAAAGTCAATATTGTTGGCATCAAAAGGAAAAATTCCAGCGGTCTTAAAACTGTTTTTGATTGTATCTATTTTTAAGCTTTTTTCAAAACATTTTTGTACTTCTCTGGCGAAATCTGTGCGTTTTAATTTAGCGTAATTATTTTTTACCCTGAACTCGTGCACAACATTTTTCCACGTGCCTTTAACCGGTCGAAACACTCCAACATCAAGTGGTTGAAGTAGATGGGTCGAATTTGGTAGTAATGCTACCAGTATAATTCCTTTGTCTTTGCAGAAAAGACTTAACGGCAGTGAAATGTGTGAGGTATGGCCATCCATGAATAAGACGACTGGCATCGGTATTTTGTTTTCCAGCAGCCACTTGTAAAATACATTGGCGACGTATTCATAAAAAGCTTCCATATTCATCCACCCCGACTCTGTGCATCCTACACCCCATTTAGGCGGTATGGTTAGAGGCAAGTTTTTCGGGAGTCGTTTGTATGGATATAGTATCATAGGTGGAGCTATTTCGCCACCAGCAGAAACGTTGACTAAGACTGTCAGACATTCCTTTTCATCGTTAGCAACTCTGTTATACACACGTTTGCTTCCTCTTTTAACTAAGACATCTTTTTCTTTGGGGCAGAGAAAAAAAGCCGTTTCGTCACAGTTATATACTCTTGACTCATTTTCAAGTACATCCAGCAAATTGTTTGTTTGAAAGTAACTTCTTACTCTATCAAACCAACTGCGTACGTCTTGTTCAGTAATTTTGTTACGTTGGGTTGGCAAATTCTGTGCTACTCTTTTTGCAACAGTTGGGTGTCTTGATAAGAAATTGGCTAACCAGTGTTTGCCAGGAATGCCATCTTTGAATGTGTTTGGTCGATCTAAATTTTCGACTAGCTTTGCCACTCCTTCCTTCAATTGTTCCTTAGAAACTGGAAAACCCTGTTTTCCTAAATAATGGATCCAGTCAACAATTTAAATTTCTTCTGACTTTGTGAGCACCGTTCTTTTGCCGGGTACACTGCTACAATATTTTTTGTCGCGTTTATCTCGCAATGTTGTTTCTGGAATGTTGAAATCTCGAGAAGCTTTATAAACGCTACAGCCATTTTTGATCCGTGTAATAGCATTTTGGAGATCGTCTTCTGTATATTTTATTCTAGGCTTCATTATCCTATAACCAAAAAAAAAATGAAAAATATGAATAATCTCACCTATTTAATCTATTAAAGAAATAAAAAAAGAAGTGAGCTATATACAACGTGTTGCTTTGCATTCTCGCCAAATTTGTAGAGGTAGGTATACTCCACTAGCAGACCATGAATGAACGATGGCGCAACCTTGAAATGGAGAAAAAAACAGCTGTTCCATACAAAAAATTCGTTGATCGTCGACAAAATAATATGGAACAGCAAATGTTTTTTTTTCTCGATTTCAAGGTTGCCCATAGTTTATTCGTGCTCTGCTAGTGGAGTAAAACTACCTCTTCAAATTCGGTGAGAATGCAAAGCAACACGTTGTATATTAAGTTAAATCAAATACATCCAGTAATACAAACGTCTTAATATGGGGCACTCTGCCAAGCAAGGCATTATGTAAAATGATAGTAATAAGTACATTATTTGTATTTAAAAATTATTCATAAACGTTTACCGCTATCTTTCTTAGTTTGTGATAGTTACTAATAATTATGATAGGAGAATAGTAATTTTATAATTTTTTATTTAGTTTTTGCATTAAGTACTTATTAAAACTAAATCTCAAATCTCAAATCTCAAAATTTTTTATTGGTTTCATACAATAGGTACTTAAAAACTAAGAAAAGATAATATTTATAATCTAATTTCAAAGTTGCACGCGGTGTGTTGGCGTCCGGACGAAATAAAAATAATCCGGAAATTAAACTGCATTGTAACCTGTACAAGTTGTGAACACTCTGTATTTTACTTGAGTCTGTGCCGCGGAATTACGTGCTTATAGAACCTTATCCCGACCTACTGTACATCGGAATAGCGTTTCATATAAAAATATCATGTTTCCTAATTCCGAGTACTAAAAAATGTATAAATTTTTCATATTTTTTATACAGAAAAATGCTTATTTGTAATATCGTCGTAAATATATATAATACTTGCTAACACTTATATTAGATTAAATATGAACTTTAATTTTCTTTCATATCTTTTCCATACAACGAATTAATAAAATAGGTAAATAAATCATCTATTACATGCTATAATTAGTGAATTTGACGCAAAAACTTACCTCGGAAATAGATTTTAATATTCATTTAATATTTAATTTGTCAAATCCAAACCGAGATATCCTTAATCATAAAAACAACCCAGAAAATCAAAATATATATCAATTCTATGAAATCGCTATTCCGCGGTATAAATCGTAATAAGGAACGGACTAAAATATTTAGCACCTAATTCCGAGGTATATTCGAAATACATTTGGGGCTTAATTTACTCAGAAAAATGCACAAAAGTTAAGTGTTTTCGATTAAAAACATATTTTTTAAATAGTTTAACACAAAGAAGTAAACACAGAGTACAAAAATAACGAGAAAAACACTATTTAAAAAAACATGGTACTCACGTGCACAGGGTCCAAAATGTATGAAGCGTGCGTTTGGGCCAGCTGCTGACGCAATACTAACCGATTATTTCAAATTGTTTACACATGACACCACTTTTTTGATGATATAACTACGCAAAGATATGTTATCTATTGAATGAAAGATCTTGCATTAATTTTCATTTATTAAATCTCTTGTAAGCGCTATTTTTCTAAATACCTCGGAATATGGTGCTAATTCCAGAACCCCTCGGAATAAGGTGCCTTTACCTTAGTATAGATTAAAGTGACCACTAGCGGCTCCTTTTTTTAAGATTACCAAAGTACTACAGACTATTGGGTTCAAACCGTATCACCGCCATTTCCACGCATTGTCAGATAGCATCACAAACAATAATTTCCTATATAGAGCTATATAAAAACATGGAAAACTCTGAACATCAATATTTGCAACACTCAAAAAAATATATGTGTTCTTATTGTAGTAAAATTTACTATTCCACAATAATTTAGAAATGTACTCAAATATGTACTCATTTATCGGTTATGTATATTATTACAGGTCGTTTTAATACTAATTAATAACTCCATCATATAAATCTCTAAATGATACATACATCAAGATGCTAAACTTACAAGCTTAATCAGTGATCCTTCCATACAGAGACGTTATACAAACATACCAAATAGTCATGTGAAAAAGTCCTAACTCTGAAACTACGTCGAAAGTTGGTCGTCCTACGAATTCAATTCCACGGCAGGAATTAGCTGAAACTTCCCATGAGACATGGTTGTGCTTGAAAAAATCGAGTGGAATAGTGTTGGACAAATGTGATTCGATATTCGAATACATGTTGTTTTCACTCGATCATATATTATTTATATCAGTCTTAGTTTTTTTTTATTAATGTCAAGTGGCAATAAAATATTTTTTTAACTTAATTGCGTGATTTTTTTTATGCTTTTCAACGCAATTTCAATGTCCCCTTTATGAAGAGTGGTAAACGTAGTCTAAATTAGTATAGTAAGATTTATAACTTGACGGAATATTTACGTCACAAACACTCATTGAAAACCACTTACAAAGTCGAATAAAACTAATCAAACAATCAAAATAATGAAATTTGTATTTGTAAAAATACTCGAATAAAACTATCCCTGCACTCATATCTATTTCCCGCGTGTAATCTCTGGACCAGGATTACGGATTTTGATTTACTTGCAGCGATTTTTCAACTTTACTCTAGTTCGTCTAGTTCGTTTTCACTTTGATCTAGTTCGTCTGTAGATAGAGAATGGATAATATGTCTGGATTACACTTTCATGTCTTCTGACTGAGCTTTAGTGAGTCATTAAAACAAAAGCTCCTCAAATTCATGCTAACAAATATAGATACATGACGCAATCATAAGTTAATTAGATTATGGATCACAAGTGTGTGTGTGTGTGTGTGTGGATATTTTATTTATCATTAACTTGTTTCCTAGACAGATATTTATAAATAAAACTGCATGTAGAAACAAAGAAAAGAATTAACGACTATGACAAAAAAACAACGATGTAAATCAGCGGTTCAGAGAAGTTTCAAATAGAAATACACAGCATTAGCACATTCAATACAAATATGGCCAATACTTCGGTACCGTTTACACGTTTCCCATTTCTCACGGTTCCTTTTGAAAAGCAAAAATTTACCAAAGCCATTTGCGGCGCCCATCTTTCTAGAGCATTTGTCTTTGTTATATATTATTATTGTTCAATATAAGACGTCAAAGTTTCGCATACAAAGTACCTCATTTCATAACCGATGCGCGATGGCAACTATTATGTTTACTGCCCAAGTGTGGGGAAAAGAGCGAGCTTAACTAGTCCAGCTTGAGGTCAGTGGCTTAAAACCAAAATAAAAATAATCGTAACATATGCACTATAGCTTCGAGTAATTATGATTACGCGGTCATGCGTGTTCAATGTTGTATTGTCTTCATAAACGAGTAAGAATTACGATTCTAAATAATCATTATAAATTTACCATTTACCGATAATTGGTAAATGGTAATTGGTAATTAATAATTGCCAACATTACCGAAGTTACATAGCAAGTAGAGGCGCGTCTTATAAAGTTTAAATATCACTTACGTTAGTTCGAGATAAGAAGCCACGTGTTTTATCTACAAAAAAAAAATTATTTAGGAAGGTCGAACCTACATTCGTAGCTTTCGCTTCTGATACCAGTGTGAAGTGGTGTGATTATTGTTTTTTTTTCTATGTATTTACTAATCTACCTCTTATACCTTAACGATTTTCCGTATAAAATTTATCGAGACTGCTCGGAAGTGCGTTGTTCGCTGAAAAGTAAAGGAAGAAACAGTAACCCCTTAAATTTGCAAATGCAATTGCAAATTTTCATGCACTCACTGTAATCTTTCATGGCATTTTTCTTATTTATTCTGCTAATAGCCGGTACTTGTTCTGTATTTTTTTTTATATGTAAAAGTCACACTAATAAAAATGTAAATCATGGATGGGACCTATTCTAGCTGCTGTTTATGTTATTGTTAGTATAATATTTCGTTATATACTGTTATTTTAGTTAATTTTACTTTCGTTATGTGGTATTGAATGTAAAAAGAAAATGATGTTTGAAGTAAATAGAATAAAACCTTAGGTCAACGGCCCCTACTATATTTAGATCAAACCATCACGATATCCAATTTATTCCCCAAAAATGGCAAATTATCCCTCAATCCAAAGCCCAATTTTGCGCAGCCTCGTAGATGTACTCGTATTGTAACGTATTTGACCCAAACAAATGTGATTCCCCGCATTTGGCCAGGCGCCAGTCTATTCCGACACTGCATTTCAATTCAACGGATACTGACTTCCCTAATTCTATGATGGATAGTCTTCCATTTGATTCGATTGTAAGCTTCATTGTGAATTTGTGTTTTAAATAAAATTGAAAGGCTTTATTGTTTTTATATTACTCTTATTTTGAAATAAGAGTTAGATATAAACAATATTTTTTATTAAATATGCTAATCTGTTTGTATGTACATATAGGTATATAAGCTATCTAGTACCCAGGACATAAGCGTTTGCTTAGTGTGGTGCTAGATGGCGCTGTGCAATGCCCCGGAATATTTTGTTATTTAAGTAAGTCTGTAATTCCTGCTCAGTTAAAACTAAACGTCCTATATGTAATATGAAAATAGTGATGAATACCCAGTTTAGGCTATCTTTTTTTTTCTTTGCAAGCAATATACCTATATACTCATGAAACGTTGGTTTAAGGTTCTCTTATAATGTTTATTTCTCTTTCGATACTATATACACCACGTTTTCTTACACACGAATACTTTTTCAAACAAACTAACTCAGCTAATAACAAAACTGTACAGACACCTGACAGCTTTTGCTTAGGCTATAGGCGTTTTAGGCCTTAACCAAAACACTACTTTTCTTTTAGAAAGTGAAGTACTTCTTACTGGGTAAGCATGCTCCACCTTAGAATAATGCTTACCATCAGGCTAACTGCGGTCAAGTGCAAACCCGTTTTAGCTTTGAGTAAAACGTATGCTTTGTCTTCTAAAGACATCAAGTATTACAATCTATTACATGGATTTATTAAAGAAGTGTCTCTCAGTAATTTAATCCCGTGGGATCGATCCGTCTTTGTCTCTCTATCAATCTTTCCCAGCGTTTCCTCGCTCATTAAATGCTTAGGAACGGTTAATGATGTTCTAGTTATACGTAGTTCGATATACGTAGAAAGTGATTATATTATATTATGAAGCAACAATAGTTTAGCTGAAAATTATAGTAATAGCTTTTTTGTTCGAGACGGTCATTACGTGCTTGGTACTTTAATAAGATAATGGGTCAGCAACTGTCTTAAATTTTGAATGGTAATCATAATCATAATCATAATCAAAATATTCATTTATTCATGAATACGTCATATTTTTTACATATAATGTTCATGTTCATTATATATACATTCAATGAATATAAATATACATGATCAGTTTATATTTAAAAATATATCAATAGATTACGTTTCTGGGGTCAAATTGTAAATTCTTGTGAATAAATCTTTTGTGTTTAAATCGTAAATTCTCGTAAATACAACCTCAAACCGTTGAGATTGTAGTTTAATGGTAACTTAAGTTTTTTGATTCAAGGATTAGGTTTTCTGCACTCAATCCAATAGAGCAGAGCTATCAACATAGACTTTATTACATCAAGTTGAGATGATACCTAACGCATCTGTATTATTTTTCCAAACGACAATTAACAAAATCTACTCAATCCCGCGACATTTCAACACCACTCAAAAGGAATCCTGATGGCCATGCTTTAACTTTAAACAGAAGCAAAACATCAAGTTAAATAATCACTTGAACCTTTGATCCGGAATAGGGGTAAAAAGGGAGTGAAAGGTCTGCTGTCGCCGAAGGCCGGTTTGTAAAGGGAAAATTCAGAATTCGCGAATTTGTTATTCAAATTGGTTAACTTCGGACCAGTAATTACCTTATTCTTTTACTTGGAAACGTTTCGGCGAATGTCAAAGCTTGTTACGTAGTTTCCAATAGACAAATCTAGTTTTTAGTAAAAACTACGTACTAATATTATGATGGATGTAAGTCACTTTAACATTTAAGCATAACAAATGAACTCGCTATTTGCAGCGCCAGATTCAAATTGTATTTCCTTGTTTTTATATGGTGTTAAATGTCTAACAAAGAGATCATTCTATCTGAGAGTATACAATATGATATCAAGTATGTATGCCATAAACAAGGTGAAAACTCAAATTTCAATCTATTTTGAGTGATTTCGTATTTTTTGCCTTTTTCAAAACAACAACAAAATACATACTATTTTACTGGCTAAGATTTTTGGTTATTTTTTTGAAAACCTATTTATATTTGAGTATTTGAGTAGTCCACCATTACTAACTTTATTCGATAAAACTGTACTGTCTTGTAATTTATCCTGTTGGTTGGTTGGTTGTTTTAAACCATATTTTTAGTCTCTTTATCTTCCAGTAAATAGTTTAAGCGCAGCCTGTTATTAAGGGTGATCCTGCCTACTCCCAGCCGACCTCTATTACGAAAACAATGGAGAAATTGCCTGAAAACATTAAAAAATAAAGAAGAGCACAAAAACAATTATCAAATTATATTTTTGATGAGTAGGCTGTACCTGACAACAATGGAGCCTGCCGTAACGCAATTCCGCAAAATATAATGATATTTGGTATTTGTTCCATTTCTCTTTTACAAAATTAGAAAAAAACGCTCACAAAGGATGTTATTCTTATATTAATTCGGAGCGTGTAACACAGAATTTTTCGCCGAGCCTCAGCAACGTCACCTAGTTCATTACACCTCTTATTCCTTATATTTTCTAGAAAATATGGTTAAAATAGCTTATATAAAATAATTATAAATAGCTTATATAAAATAATAATAAATAGCTTATATAATACCCATAGTGTACTATAAGCATGTAGCAATCTTCAATACCATTGGAACCCCTCAGGACATTTGACTAAAGACCATCTAGGCTAAATTAAAAAGACTAAATATAGAAGCCTATTTTCCGTGTAATCTAAGGTTGTATATCCTGTGTTATTAGTAAAAAGCCTGCAATAATCCACCATTGTAGATTAAACGTATTTGTCTATACCCACTAGTATATTATAGACCTATAGCCACCTAAAAGTAAAACTTACATCCCTTATTTCACCCCTTTAAAAGTGGCATTTCCAAAAATCCTTTCTTAGCGTTTGCTTCGTTATAACATCTACCTGCATGCGAAATTTCAGCCCGATCCGTCCAGTGGTTTGGGCTTTGCGTTGATAGAACACTATGTCAGTCAGTCACCTTTAAGTTTTATGTACATATTTAGATGGATTTTTGACTAGAAATTTCTTTAAAATATGTAAAAGCTCCCTATACATTATGCCGTAGTCAAGGCTTGCTAATCACCTGCCTACTTTCCCCACTTAGCGCTAAGCTCTGAAGGTGACTATCAGGCACAAGCTTACGTGATGCAGCCCAGCTTTACGATATTTAAAGCAACTTGCTGTGATAGCACTTAAGTAGTGCTAGGAGATTTATTTAGATCGCCTGGGAATTGGATAGTCATTTGATATGTATGTACTTATATACTATTACTTTATTTTAGTATCTACATATCTTTATGATTTGTTCTCTGTATGTGCGTAGTTCTATTTTTTAAGGATTGATCAACAAATCTTGAATGATTACAATTTACAACAAATTGTTGTCTAGATAGAAACAGACTTTGTCTAAATAGTCTAAACAGACGTTTTTGTACAATTGAAATTAAATAACAGTTGTTGAAAAATTAGTCTATAGCATGATCTCTGTTTGTTTTACTTACCCGACCAAATAAAGTCAAAGCGTCTTCGATGCCAACTAGATCAAATACGTCACGGAAGAAACATTTTTTCCATCTTTCCAAACTCTTGGCTGAAATCGCGGTATTCTCAAAAGAATCCCACGATACGTCGCGCGACATATTCTGCCAAAAGCAATATCATTATTTCATTGAATTCGGAAACGTGTATAGTGTTTACAATTCGCCAGCATTCCGCGAACAGATTGCTTTTTCGGGATTTTGGCAGTGTTTTTCCGGGCTTTGTCAAGGGGAAATGTCGTATGTCGTTTAGAATAACTGAAATTAAATAGAATGTGTCTTAAAATTTGATATTATGCTTGCCTGCAGTATTTTTTGGGGGCCTAGTTCCAAAGCTGTTATTCAACCCGGTTGATTTGTAAACTCTTGTAGTTTTTGCAACTCTCATTTAAAGTTACTTACTTCACAAAATCCAACGTCTAAAAATGTACCCGTAAATAAACAGAAATGCTACTAAATGGCACATTCAGCATTTAGTCATCAATCCACATAAGTAGATAGTTTAGTTTACTTACGTAATTACAATCCCAAACAAAATAATCCTCAAAAGGAAAGACAAATAGAGGAAATAACTCACAAAAGCTCAGGAACATTCATGCCTATTCGGCCCATAAGGGCACTCACTGGCCTCACCCCACCCGACAACAACTAGATATGAGGTAAAATTTGAGTTGTTCGAATAAATTGGGCTAATCGAATAAAAAAGTGGCACAGTAGTTCCCGATATATTACTATCGTAGATTTTTGAGATTGCTTACATCAAACTAGTTACAGCATTTTGTGTTTAGGTATAGAGTGAGCAACATTGATAGCATTAAACTATGTAGTTAGAGATATTTCAAAAAACTAATGTAACAATTAAATTAACAATGTACGCAAATAATAGTCATGTGTAATTAATTGGCTGCACAATTTTAATTTTTTGTTGTGAAATATGTTTCGTAAGAAGTTATAATGTAAAGATATAAGGGTGAAATGTTTATTCCGAGTAACCGTATCACACCTTAGATATATCAGGTCCAAGACATATCAGTGTAGGTTATTATAAGGCACGCCGTGGTCAAATACGAAACTTATGGGAATTAACAACCTAATTATAAAAGGCAAATAAATAATAAAACAAAAAATCCCATACCCTGGTTTCCCTTCAACACGTATAAAAAATAAATATACTTGTTAGTTTTCACGCAATTATTCAAATAGACGAATAAATATTTGTTCAAGCAGTTATTTCTAACCGGTTAGAACAATGAATAGGCGCGATAGCCGCAACCATCGGCTGCTATCAGATAATTATTTCCGGAAACCATGCCCTGCTTACCTTATTACAATATTTGTGTATAGGATACAATTTATTGGTCAGCGGAATATTTATTTGGATCTGTTTATAAATTATAAGGCACAAGGATTAGATATCAGGGATTCTGTGTTTATACTGGTAATTTGTTATTGAAATAATTACATTTTAGAAAAAAAGTATTTGTTACAAGATACCAAAGGCAATTTTTGTTACAAAAATTAATTATTGGTTTGTTAAACACCTAGTCTTCTACAGTATAAGAAACCTTGAGACCTTTCCGATAATTATCTGAAAACAAATCAATCCCAGATCAAATGTATAACAGTAAGTAGGTCTATTATCAAAAGTTATCATTTACACATAGACTTTTGTATTATAACAGCTGAGGAAAGGTTAGTATATATGTATTTAGCAGACCAATTAAGTCATGCTCTTGTTTAATGGCTCACTTCTGATTTATGTGTTGCCAGTAACGCAAGGCGTTACTTTGCGGAAACTTATACTTGCCATGGAAATTACATATATCCCTAAATATTACAATGGATTCCGGATAAAAAAGGTTTTATTGCTGAAATGATTAAGATATTTGGAACGTACGGACGTATTTATAATATTTTATGTTTTATGGTCATAAAAACCTATTTACACAGAAAAAGACTGGCTTGATATAATTCCTTCTAACTCAATTATTACAAAAATATAATATCTAAAATCTAAGGATTAATGTATTTTTCAGAGACCGAGTTTTTGTGTAAATTTCAAACGAGTTTGAAATCCAAACCAAACTTACCATTAACTGTGGTTACTGAAACTAAAATACAGTTATTTTATATCTGCTTCTAAAAACTCCATCAATAAATAATTACTTGAAAATCTATTTGAAATCTAAACTAATAAAATCATAGCTATTGTACCTAAACCCCAGTTTAGACTAGGTCGTGGTTTACATTCATGTTTATCCGAAGAAACATATTATGAGTTAATTCTTCTTCTTTTTAAGAAGTAAGTTCATGAACTTATCTGTGTCCTAAAACATTTCAATCAAAACCGTTCAGCTGAATACGTCAACTTGAATGAAATGTACAAAGACACTCACTAGCTCACTTCTTACTGACAAAAAAAATCAATATTGCTGTATAAAAATCTCAGCATCTAAATCTTTTCTTTCAAATCTGTTCCACTTCATACATACGTTACAAGAAGCGGATACATATACATGCAAGCACACACCTTTTCCACAAACATCAACCTTGTCAAAATTACTGTAAAAACCTTAGCATCTAAAATGTCTCCCAACACCGTTGCCAACAGCACCGCGCTAATTTCGTAACAAGCAGGTACTTACACCTAATTTAATATCGAAAATGCTTCCCGCATTTTGCCACTAAATGTAAATAAGCCTTCAGTTCGCTGCTAAGAATACAAATCCGAGGGCAGTTTAAAACAAAATTCTCATCGACTCTACTTCTGCTCCCTACGGTGAGAGAGCAGGGAGGGTGCACGGTGGTATGTTTTAGGGGTTATGAGTTTATTTTTTAAATTATATAGGTTATCAACTTTATAGGTTAGCATTTCATTGCAGTCTGTCTGGTGAAATATGGATCTGTAATAAAAAAAAGTGTAATAAGGTTGGTATGTAAGCAAATGTAAGTAAGCAAGTATGTAAAAAACGTATTTAACCTATTTACCTATGTATATGTATAAGGTCAGGTCTTCCTCAGCAATTAAACAAAACTGTGATTTTGTAGCTAAAACAAAATCAACAAATAATGTTCATGCTTTAGTTGTAGTTATTCATACATCAAAGCTGTCGTATATTTTATATCAAAGATTCCGGAGAAGAGAGAATAAATTAACGATGATCTACCATTCGATTCTTATAACAAAATTACTCATAAGAAAAAAGCCTTCTATGTGTTTCTTAAGTGAATTAATCCATATACATATGTTGGTATTAATAAAGTTTTCATGTGTTCTACTTAACGCGGGGTGCTATGTGAAATCGACATTTCATAAAAATCAAATAAAATAGAAGTTTATAAGACAGTGTTAATTTTTTTTCAGTTTATATAATTTTAATTCAGTGTTAAGACAATAAAAGACGCCAAAACACGATTACGTATACTTTGCTCGATAGTTTTAATATTTGAAAAATAGTTGTTTTGAAATATTTTTCACCTATTTTGCCAAAAGTAGTACAGAAATTTAAACCAATTTTATTATATCTAAAAGGTAATGCTATTATTTAGAGGAGTATAGAACCATAATAAGAATATTCTGAATTGCTGATTTTATATGAATTTATTTCGTCAAAAACGTCTGCAAAACTGCTCAAATTGTGCAAAATTGTTTGCGTTTGGACAAGACTCGTCGGGCGCAGCTATGCGCGCGATGCTCGCCCTTGCTGTCTTGTTAATACGGCATGGAATTGCATGCGAAAAAGCAACTGTAGGCATTTTTCAAAGCGCAAAGCGTTTTCGGGTGAAATATCGTGGCCTACTTTTACTCTAGTTTATAATTCATTTTTTCCTTCGCAATAAAAAATACCTCAACCCTTAATACATCCGATACAAAGATTCAGATGTTCGCAACTTCTCTGTCGTATTCCGTACACCATAGAGTAATATAATATACCAGGCCGTACACTTTAATGATTATGTAAATTTCAATAGATTATGAAATGAAACGTGCACTGATTATGGTAAATGGCTTCAGGTTTAGCCAGCTTTTGTTGAGATTATCCATATTTTTAAAAGCTTTCCATGTAATGTTTCAAATAACCTTAATTTAACACTAAGTTAACGCCGTAATAAATCAAGCTTTGTTTTTTATTTACAGAAAGCTTTGGTTCTAGTTAGTAAAGGCTTCAATTAGAACAACAAGATAATTAAAATCGATACTGACCAAAATTTAAATTTTTAAACAACCTCACACATGATTTGTTTTTAATTAATAAATAATTTAAAAAAATACATGATGAAACACAAGTATCTAAGACATTTTCCATTATTTAGTGTATTTATAAAGTTTCACGTCTTGAAGTAACAACTTATAACTAACTAACTCTGTAAACAAAGACTTGAATTCCAAGAGGTGAAACAGTCTCCGAGTTTGAAGTTGCATTGCTTTTTCATACTATTACAAAAGGAATTAATTTCAAGTCGCAATAGACTTGTACAGGTTTGCCGACTTGTCTTGTTAGGCTGCACTAGCCTGAACATACTTTTATACAAACAATAATATACATAGTAAGACGCAAAAACTAAAAAATAAACGAAAAATATCTCAAAATTCATGGAAAATGGAGACAGCTAAGAAGTTGCCTAAGGCGATAAGGCCGCCCAATGTGCAGCACTTTAATATATTTAAGGTTATTTTCTGTTTTGTAATTTCTATGTTTTATGGTGTACATTAAAGCAATATTCTATTCTAAGACTCGCATATATTTTTTGCGTGTTGCGCAGTGTTCCCACGATGTATTTACTATCTTTTATATTGTGTATATTTACTGTTTTGGACCTAATATACGATTTTATCAATACATATAATAGTGCTGAATAGGGTCCAAAATTTGTACGTAGAAGATGTTAGACACAAAATGTTCGGGTATACTTTATATCGATATTAAAACAAAGTTTCAAAGTTCGTTTTAGCAGTTTTTATATTGTTTGTCTAAGGAGTATTATTACTTTTTATCCTGAAATAATGCGAGCGAAACCGAGGGCGTCCACTAGTCTATAATATGCCCGGGACATAGCACGTTAGAAAAGTTAATTGTTTGAATTTATACTTTTCTTGAGTTTCTTGCACTGCGCACAACTTTTTTGCCACTGAGGGCAGCACTGTTTTATACATATTATGTACATACGTAGAATATATTCACACGTACACTACTTTTTATATGTCTTTACTTACAACTTTTGGAATGGTTAGCAAACATCACAAAAACAAAAAAAACATAATGCAAACACGGGCCATTTAAAAATAACTCATGTAAGTACTGACTGTAAATTTGACAGCGTTATCGTCATAAACGCGTTACTACAGTTTTACATCATTTTATAGAATTTATCATTTTTTAGTTATGATTTCACGCAAGGAGTTATCTTGCACTGCTCGTGTTTTATTGATGAAATTCTGAGAAAAAGCAAAGCTTGCTGAGAGCATATACAGGTATTGTAGCTCAAACTTGACGTATAACTTTAAACGTGAAGGAGTGTTGAACGTTGAACTTTAACATCAAAAACCAAAAAAAAACTTAGAAACTTTATCAGATGAGTCATTCTTGGCCGATTTATAATCATCCGTTGATTTAATATTCTTTTTCTTGTAATAAAATACATTGTTGTATTAAATAAAATTAATGAAAAAAAATTACTACGACATAATGTAGTTTTTTCAATCGAAAATATCCGTCTTTTTAGTCGTATTATGACTGAGGGTCGTGACTCCCCCGCAGAAATTATTCGTTAGGGATGTTCTCTTTAGCAGATTCATCGTGGTGGGCGCCCAGGTCCTTCCACGGAAGACACATGTCCTCGGATATTGTGGTCCCCAAACATGTCAGTTTCCTCACGATGCTTTCCTTCATCGTCAAGCGAGTGCAAACCCACACTTAACTTGAAAACACAATTCGTTGCTGTTGGGCCGGATTCTAACCAGGGTGCGTCTGGATGAAAAGTAGACACTGGAACCGCTGAGCCACAATCGAAAATATATTTGTAATAATTTAATGCCAAGTTATATGCGCAACTAGTATAAATAAATAGGGCAACATTTTAATAGTCCCTTTTCCTGTTTGCTATATAAAGGATGTCTCCGTATTACATATCCGTTACAAACTCTTGGCACGCCCATGAGGATTACACTACATATATGACATACAGGATTATCAGTTATTATACGATTAGAATAGTTGTAGGAAATAGTAGAATATAATAGGAGATAGTGTAGATCAGAACATCCGATGTCATAGAACCGTAAGGCGGTTTGAAAACTCTGACACCAGAGTTGACTGGAAGAGGAAGACTAGTATTTTTATTTCTTTCTGTTTGTGCATGTTGCTATGAGCCCAACTTTGACCATAAAATATTTTTCGACCGTAAATTATGATTCTGCCACCACAAACAGGTATAACAACATCATCTAGCGTTCACAAATATAACTGTAATAATATGGCTTGATGTAAAAAAAAACACTTTAATTATTAATACATACCCAAACTTATTACAACTTTAGTCAATCTAAAAATCACACAACAAAAAAACATATGTTACAATAATTTACAACATACCCGTACCTTCCTATTTTTATAAAAGTTGTTAACCCTTAAACAAACAAGAGCCCCTGTGGCTGTTTAAGAAAAAGCGAGGGTGTTTTCTGGGTAATTAGGGGCCGCTGATTTCATTTTTGATGAAAAAAATATAAAAAAGGGGGAGGGAAGGGGTGTTTTTTGTGTGGTAAATAACCTACCATTATCGATTACCGACTTGTAAAATTTTACGATTGTGGTAAAATAGTTACCATTATCCAATCCGGTTTGAAAAAAAATCTATAGGTACTAGTTGTTTTCTCTGGGTTTGCTTGTCTAATTTAGGTAATTTAAAAAACATATACATATTCACATTTCTTTTGTTCAATACATTATATTTCTTCTAAAGCATACGACATAGAAGGAGTCTAATGGTTTTATGGTCTATCTTAGTAGGTAAATAAAAATAGTCGTTTTCTATGTAAGACTTTTATTAATTATACTTATATAAAAGTGGACACTTATTTTTAGACTTAGTGGATAAAGTGCGATCACGAGTCATGTTTTAAACCGTTTTCTATATTAGTAAATCCAATAACAGTTAGGCACGAATGAACAATGGTAGATAATTTACCACAATCACCCATAACTTCACATAATCGAAAACCATGTATAGATTACCAGAATTTTCAACCAAATGGATGCAAAACAACAACAATATAGCCTAGTTTATAAATCTGGACGCAAAAACCACTTACCAGATTTTTCGTAGAACAAAACTCAAATTTTTGTGGGAGCGACGCACAAATTTCAATTTTTTTTCGCCAAACTGCCGACTTGGCCTCTTTGACATTGACTTATAAGGACGGGTGACGTTTATTAGTGAAATGTTGCCAGTAGTTGGATAAAAAAAAACACAACGTTTTACTTGCTATTCAATTCGATTAAATTCGGTGAAAAAAAAGTGCTTTTTTTAAAAAAAAATGAAGTGGTATGCATTCTACCTTTATTTTAATAAGGGTTAAAGATAAAACAAATAATAATAAATATTTCAGGACATATCACACAGCGCCATCTAGCCCCATAATAGGCTTACGCTTGTGTCATGGGTACTAGGTAACGGATATAATACATACCTTTCTTTCGTAACTACATACTTATTACATAGAAACGACCTATCATATTCTCTATATCCTTATATAATTATATTAATTTGGGTCGAGTTTCACATGACTCTGTATACATACAGTACGTAACATAAAACAAACAAGAAAATATCTTCACATTAAAAAAGGTTCTGGAAAGCGGATGTCTCAATAGAGATATTTAGAAGGTATTTCATTCGATTCGACATTTATATCCGGCGCGCTACAAAGCCGTTTGATTTTTCTTGTTTACGCATTCAGCATTATAGAAATGTACCCTGTTTGTAAGGCCGGTTACACATGGAGGACAAATTAATAAAGTAATTTATTTAAATTTTAACAATGTTTTACTACTTCTTTTTACAGACTTCAGGAAAATTAGAGAAAAAGTGGAGAAGAACCAGAAACAATATCTAGTATCTTTAGTAGATGTTTAATGGTCAATTTCTGCAGAAGTTTCACACAACCTTTGTTGACCAAGCAAAAATTTGCATGTACCTACTACTGGAAGTGGAACTTTGTCTTTGTAAGAATGATCTTTGACTAGATTCCTAGTCAAAGTCAAGTCCTAAGTAACTTTTATAGCATTCTTAGAATACCGAATCTTCTCAATCACCTGTTACCACAATATATGTTCTCACAGTACCTACTGATGCTACTAGTAGCAGAGCAGCTGGCAAAGGTATACCATTCAGCACTTCCAGTTCACAGAACAGTAAGTTGAACTCCCATTCAGGAACCAGTTCCTTTTAGCGTCTTCCAGCTCTTTCTGTCCCAGCCTTTGGATACATTTGGTTTGATGCCAGATTATCCCGCACACGCTCTGGAGATTTTAATCACTCAGTGGCGTTGCCAAGACGTCGCGAGCTCGAATGTTAGCCAAGTTGTGCCGTTATTTTTTATTATAGCATCATTGGCTGTTTAGGTGACAAACTTGAAAAAGGAGCGTGAAATGGAAGATTTTTGCTGTTGTATTATTGTTTACTTCTTTACTTCCGTCCTCGACTTGATAAGTTTTCTTTGATATTTTTTGCGTGTCGCTGGCTTCCTTATTTTCCGTGTTGGTTATGCTGATTGTACAGTTTTGGTGATTTTGTTGTTGATTTCGTTTGGATGGTGTAGTGATTTTGTTAAGCGTATGTTTTTTTTTATTTCCTTCACAAAAATCAGGATAAAAGCTTGACCATTTTTACTTTTTGAGCAAAATCTTAGATTTTAGCTGTTCCAAAAATAATTTCAACGCACTAGTATCTAAATATATGTATAAAACTCAAAGGTGACTAACTGACTGACATAGTGATCTATCAACGCACAGCCCAAACCACTGGACGATACAGGCTGAAATTTGGCATGCAGGTAAATGTTATGACATAGGCATCAGCTAAGAAAGGATTTTGGGAAATGCCACTTTTAATGTGGTGAAATAGGCAATGCAAGTTTTACTTCTTAATGCGAGCGAAGCCGCGAACACCTACTAGTTTAATATAAAGGATGTAGTTCGTCCACACATCTAACAAAGCGACTACTTACTATAAACATCATATATTATATTACCTACTTACAGACGTAATAATCTTATGATTTACAACCGTTAACACTTACCAAAATCTCAAAAACACCAATTCCAACAACTAAGCACATACTTTAAAAACTTGCAACAAAGACCGAAGTTGTGACCGCAAGTACCAGTATTTCATACAAGGAAGTACAACAGTATTTCACTCTGGTTACACTGTGCTGGGAACTCGTAAAACAGGCACGCGCCAGATCGAGCGAGGTACATTAACAAGGTTAAATTGTTTGCACTTGGCTAGCTTAGGATTTAAAAAACTTTTTGCGAATTATTAATTATGCTAGTGAATTTCCGCGGCGTCGCTCGCGGTGTATCAATACAAGAAGTAACACATGGTACTCTCAAGACTCTATCACTTACGCACATACCACGATGATATGTAAATCTAGCTCCATCAAGATGCGAAAGCGGAACAAATAAATTAACAAACACACTTTCGCTTTGATAGTATGTCGATTAGTTAAAAACACCCTAAAAATCTGCGACGTGGTTAAACAACATGTTGTACCTACCAATAACCAATACTTGTATGCTGGTTACAGAATAACTTATACCTAACCATAATCTGACCTTGCTTTATGGATGTATATGGGTCATCTTAACTAGATGCAAAAGACATATTAACAACACACGGTAGTCAAATAAGTTGCCAAAAAAGGATATTAAAACATAACTATTATATCGAAATAGTGTATTTTGCGTAAGATATCTGTCGTACTAGTTTAAAGCCTTAAATACCACTCAATGTATATATTTTTTTAAGAGATATATCGACACGTGTCAGTATTTATATTTGAGAGCTTTAAAGCCGTTTAATTCCAGGCACAGAGTCCGGAACTCAACAGAAATGCGAAATCCAAACTTTCCCATTTCAATATGTAAAAACATTTTACAGTTTGTCGCAAAGTTACTCCGCGGCCAACTTTAAGATTTATTTATTCTGGTTTATTTGTTGCGATTTATTTGTTAGAGCCTGATTAATAGGCTACTTGTATTATGGGCTACTTGTATTATGGGCTACTTGTATTATGGGCTACTTGTATTATGGGCTACTTGTATTATGGGCTACTTGTATTATGGGCTACTTGTAATATGGGCTACTTGTATTATGGGCTACTTGTATTATGGGCTACTTGTATTATCGGCTACTTGTATTATGGGCTACTTGTATTATGGGCTACTTGTATTATGGGCTACTTGTAATACTTTTTTAAACGTGTACGTAAGAAAATATATTTTAAAATGTTATTTCTATCAAATGGTGAAAACACACTTTCATTACGACTTACAAACAGAAAATAAAACACATTATTTTGGCAGAGAGAGTATGTATTTTTTTTCACTTTGTCCAAAACATATACCTAAACATACTAATAATTTTACCATTTTTATTAACTACGATGACACAATTTAAATCGCCTAAACATTTAACATTTGTACGCTGGCTGAGTATAATCTGTAGGTGCATAAGTCACGGCTTATCGAAGAACGACAATTACACAGGTCTCTTAGGAAATAATATATGTACATAGTTGTATAACCCCCGCATTGAGAACCCACCACTCCCACACAAAATTAATAATTCCAAAACTTCCCTTCTCACATAGTAAAACACTACCGTGACGTCATCAAAATGTAATTTGTAGCGTCTGATACAGTAATCCTAGTTTAATTGGGGCTCCGATGCAGTGTGCTACTTGCAGTACAGGTGTAGTACATATATCTAACTGACTTACTATGTGTGTATGATAGTGTGCTGTCAGATGATGTACTGCTTTTAGAAGGATGGAGTAAGGAATGAAAAGGAGAATACCTACTTATGTTTCAATAGTGAAAACAAGCGGTTAGTGATGTTATGCGATCTTAAGCGATCTGTTGGCGAAAGACAAATGATTACGAGTATCAAAAAACATCGAATTGTATTGGTTTATCAAGGCGCCCTAAGGGCCGCTGACATAGCTTAACGACTGCCGTACTATGACAAATAGCCGGGACCTACAATTTACCGTATCACACAATATAATTTTAGGCCCTTAGGGCGGCTTGATAAAGTCTCAACACCAGAGTTGGCCACTCTCAATCGATAAGAAGAAAAAGGTGCTTTTTCTACAGACTAAAATAAACGTTTAAGTTTACTTACCAGTGTCCAACATTATTTGTTTTGACATTTGAGAGTGAAGACCAAAAACAATTCAAATCTGTAGGTATGTAATGCTTACGAACAAAACATACATATTATGTAAATGTATTATTTGCCACAGATTTTTTTATATGACCCCATCAAAAAAATCCTAGTCCATCCCTGTAAGTCGACCAAGACTCGTGAATAGCTCGGCAACGTATCAGAGGCTTGTATTCATAAACTTGCGCCAGAGATTTTGCAGTCAAATGCATGAATACACCGAGTTTTTGGCAAAATAAAACTGCCTGAGGTAAAAACGTGAAGGGGAAATGAATATTCTAACTCGACTTCTGCTACCAGTTTGCTCTAAAACTTTACTTCAAAACAAACAAAGTGATGGCAAACCAAGTCACTGTAGTGACCCTCTTTGGATTTAATCTGTGATCATCTTCACAAATATATGATTACTCGTATGTATCAAGTATCAATGCTGGCATTTTTCTGGCTCAACGTATCAGCATTGCCATCCAGCGTGGTAATGCGGCCAGTATGCTGGGCACGCTGCCCTCTGGTAGTGGGCTGGAGCACTTAGATTATCTTTAGGCTTTTCTAAAGATATTCTAAGTGCCCCTTTTTTGTAGTAGTTGGATGTAGTATGTTTCGTTTTTCTTCCCTTGTTTTTATATTTTATTATTGTAAATAAAGTATCAATGAATTTCGCTGGAAATTTACACCGCAGTTATTGCCGTTATTACATACACACTGATACATACATATTCATATGATACCTAGACCAGGCTATTAGCTAACATAGTACTATCATAGTAAACAAACCTAGTCAGATAATAGCCCGATTACACAAAAGAAAACCCAAAATCCACTCGCCTAAAAGCCAATATCAGTCACGATTGCATAATTTGTACCTGTGAGGGTAGTTTCTACCCCAATTGTTATTTTGTCACGCATTTCCGTAGGGCTATAGAACCATTAAAGGCATTATAGTTTAGTTCGTTATTTATGAGGGGTTGCTGGATTTATTATGGGGATGTTTTGATATTGAGAAATTCGCCGATGGCGAGGGATAATCTAATTATTTAAAACTTGTGCAACTTAACAAAGGAGGTCAGTTGCTTTGACAAATGAGAGGGTCTTATATCTATATCTATGGGATAACTATGAAATTGAATTGATGCACAAGATTTTACGGGAGCGGAAATTTGTGTAAATTTTCTAGAGACAAACAAAATATAATATAATATATGTCGGAGCAAGGAAGCTGTTGTGTCGATCGCTGCTTAGTCATAATTTGTAACAATGTCTAAAATGAGATCTTACTACCTAGATAGTTATTATAAATCAGTTAGCGAATTTACAAAACTATTTTGACATGATTGTAATGATAACATTTTATTATAGCACATAGTGGCATGGAAATGTCAGTGGAAGTAGTTGAGTTGACTGTCGCTTGGTCATAGTTTATTACTAATTCTTAACGTTATTGTTTATTGTCTAATATGATTCGTAAATTCATAAAGGGATTAGAATAGAATTTACTGGATTAATCCTAATTGTTTTTACAAGTTTATGAAGTTGCTAATGTAAAAAGTCACGAATATTATTTGTAACAACCAATTAGAGCAGAGCAGAGTCTCGAGTGGGGTCGAGGCGCCATCTTGATGTAAAGCCAATATAATCGATGTGTATGGTGGCTCAAAAAGGCAGTCTAAGTTGAGCTTTGGAGTAAGTGTTAGAATTGTTAGTTAGTGTTAGATGTGGTCGAGTTGGACCCTTGATTTGTTCATGTGATGTGGTCGAGTTGGACCCTTGATTTGTTCATGTGATGTGGTCGAGTTGGACCCTTGATTTGTTCATGTGATGTGGTCGAGTTGGACCCCTGTTTTCATGGTGCTGGGTCGAGGTCGGAGCCTCGAACCCACTGCTCATTTTAAAGTTTAAAGCTAGCTAACCGTAGTTTGTATTATAAGTCGATTTTGTGAAAAGTGTAATAAACGTTTGTGAATATTTCCTATCAGTGTTTTAAAGTAGTATTTTAACCAGAATACGCTCACTAAGCTAGAGTAGGCCGTAATTCTGATGTCGTTATTGAGACTCCCTGGTGGTCGCTCCGACATATATGTATATATATATATATATAGATAAATAAAATATGTAAAAAAATACTTATGTACTAGGTTTGATTAAAATTCTGAGTATTCAAATTAAGCCTCATATTGTCGCAGCTATCTTTTTTGATTACAGTCACGTTTAAAACTACATACATTAATTTTCCCACAAACTTTATCAGTTTTCAAAAATACTTAGATATTTAATTGTAAAATTTATAAATGTAAACCTAAAACCAAACATGACCACATGTCAGGTAAGCAAACATTAGATTCAGCGCTAAAATCCAAATTTAGGCGTTTAATAAACAGTATAAATTCTAATATCACGAATACAAAATTGTGGTTTCGGATCAAAATAATTTCATGTTTCATTGCAAAATTTAATTGCTTGAACCTAAATTTCGCTTACCTTTGTAACATCGAATGCTATCTGAAACAATGTTTACTTTCATAAATAATAACATATTTTTCATACGTCAGATTGAATAGTTATGAATATAAAAAAAGCAGATAAAATATGAGATTGATATAGCATGAATGTAAACAGACCTAACTCACAAAACGCCATGATGAATTTAGTAACAAAACTGTTATTTGTGGTCTCATGTTATCAATTAGCGATATCAACTGATCCTGCCGCTAACTGCAGAGTAAGATTATACTTTGTGTCTGTAACATAATATTTGTTCTTAATATTTTTAGGGTATTTATTTGTAGACAATAACTTTATTTACAATAATAAAATATAAAAACATGGGAAGAAAAACTAAACATACTACTTCTAACTACTACAAATAGGGGCACTTAGAAAATCTTTAGAAAAGCCTAAAGATAATCTAAGTGCTCCAGCCCACTACCAGAGGACAGCGTGCCCAGCATACTGGCCGCTTTACCACGCTGGATGGCAATGCTGATACGTTGAGCCAGAAAAAGGCCAGCATTTTGGTCATGCGTCGCGTCAACCAAGCGCTCCGAGAGGTTTTGGAAAATAGTATGGGCTCCCGGACCCCACGGCCCCAAAGTCTCGACTCCAAAAGGCTCAAATATGTAACCTCGGCCGAGGTTAGCATATTTGCGTCTCTTGTCTCTATTTATTTATTTGTTAGATTTAATATGCATGTTAGGTATAATTTTAGGATAAAATGTACGTCCGTTACTTTGGTTATACTAGTATTTTAAAGTTACAAGTAGTATTAGTACATTTTCAGTTTAGTGAAATCAATAAATCAAATTAAAAAAAAAAATATTAGGTTTTACAATCGGCTCCATGTGTAATTTTTTATTAAATAAAAAATAAATATTTCAGGACATATCACACAGCGCCATCTAGCCCTATAGCTTACGCTTGTATCATGGGTAGTACCCATGATACAAGCGTAAGCTTAGATAACGGATATAATACATACATACTTTTTCTTTTGTAAATACATACTTATTAATTATTTCCAAATTCAATGTATGTTTTCCTTTTTCTCTCTATATTTATCTCGTGATATGGCATTTGCAAGTTAGGAAGATAAAGAAAGAAAGATATTAATAAATCCTGCTTTTTCAATAAGAAAACGCCTATCAGAGACGTCTAAATCGATACACGACTGTTTTAAGCATGTTTTAATGATCCAATCATAGAAACCCCAAGGCCTTCGGTGATTGGTTTTAAGATTTCAAGTAAACTATCCACTTTATTTCTTCAGTCACGCAGTAACCAGCTCCGCCAGGATGGTGGATTATGCTTCGAAATCCCTCCATGGCAGCACCAGCCTGTGGAGCTGGACAGCCACCTGGTAGCGCTACGAGACCGTCTGGGGAACGTCACCAGGAGGCAGTCCCGGGGACCGCAGATGGACTTGGCCAATAGGTAACATGCCTGTACTTAGTGCATAAATGAGGCTGTTTCAATGGTGGCCACAAGGGTCATTTGAAACGCAAATTTTACCACTTTGTTGACACATAAATAAAAAACAACAACTACACCAACATTGTTGTATTGACTGGCTTTATATTGACTATAATTAGACCACCGCAATAAAATGGCGGAATCTTAACCCTGGAAAAAATTACTTAGTTGCATATTATGTAGATTAAAACCTTGACCTAGGAGTATGAAACGCTGGTTACAGCAAGACATGCTTCTCTTTCCAATGCCGACAACTTACCATTTCTTTCCTAGTGAAATATCCCGCTACATGGACACAGTGCTGGCTCCATTCCTGGACACATATCACCGCAACATCCAGAATTCGTACCAGCAGCTCACCGGGAAGATCCTGCGAAGGATCAAGGATGAGATCAATAGCGGAGTCATTAAGAAGAACAAGATATATACTGAGCTTACTGAACTGGCTGATAGCTTAAATGTGCCAGGTGTATTTTTTTACTTATTCATGACAATTTGTAACTTGAACACAAAATTGTAAAAGCATATATATTCAGTTCGACTCGCGACTTCGTCCGTGTGGAATATTTATTTTGGGCATCATATTTATTTTTGCAAACAACCTCTTCAGCTTTATAAATTATAGCTGTTACCCACGACTTGAACCGTTTTCACAGAGCACGCAACGAAAGCCCTCAAAGATGAATAATTTTCTCCGTTTTTCCCACATTTTCCATTGTTTCTTCGCTCCTATTAGTTGCAGCGTGATGTTATTATATGTGTCTATTCAACACAAAAAGAATTTTTCAATTCGGATCAGTAGTTCCTGAGATTAGCGCGTTCAAACAAACAAACAAATTCTTCAGCTTTATAATATTAGTATAGATTAATGACATGGCAGAAGTCCTTTGGGTTTTTGAAAATTCTGAACACTAGAGTTCAGAACTTTCATGCGGTATGAAGATGTCATTGCTGATTATAATTAATAATAATGATGTTATTTAATTACTTATTTTTTCTTGAACATACACATAAATGTAGCACTTTCATTCGTTCTAACGCAAGATTTTTACAAACTGTGGGTTTACAAATGTCTTATTTCCAGGCATGTGTCAAGAGGAGCGTCGCCTGGCCCGCACTCTGGCAAACAAGCACGTGGCCCGTATCTACGCGTGCACGGAGGAAGCCAGGTCTTCCATCGCCAAGATGGGCAACTATGCTGAGGAAATGATCAGCATCACCAGGAGTCACATGCAGTCTACGCTGGAAGGCGTTGCTCGAATGTTCGCGGGAAGGAATCAGAGGTCTATGCAGAAGTAAGCTCTTTTTCCTTCCTTTTGGTTCATCTTGTTTTTGTTGTCGTATGTAGTGAAGTGTGTATGTTAGTAACTTTAAAGGTCAAATGGCTTTACCTATTCGAATACTAATATGGAGATATTTTATATCTTGGGTTAATAGTAACACTTAGTTTCATCATAAATATTATGACAAGAAATCACACTGTTACATAATGCATAAATTTATTTATTTATATTATTTACAAGTGGGTGCTCGCGGCTTCGCTCGCATTAAGAAGTAAAACTTGCATCCCCTATTTCACCCCTTTAAAAGTGGCATTTCCAAAAATCCTTTCTTAGCGGATGCCTACGTTATAACATCTACCTTCATTCCAAACTTCAGCCCAATCCGTCCAGTGGTTTGGGCTGTGCGTTAATAGATCACTATATCAGTCAGTCAGTCAGTGAGTCTGATAAATATTTCATTGTCTTTTCTTTTCTTTCTTTCTAAATCAGCGTGGCTCTATTAAATAGGTCCACATTCTTCTCGTGACATATTTCTTATTACTAAGAGTCGTGAGTGAACTGATTTCTTCTTCCCCCGCCTAAGTAGTTCATTGTAGACAAGATAGGTATAGCTATTTTTATTCCGCAGATCCGACGTAGAGTCCTGCATAGCTGACCTGTCCCGCGCCGCGGTGTCTCTCGGCTACGAGCTGGACCTCAGCCTGACGAACGCCCGCCGCCACAACGAGCAGTCGTGCGAGCACCTCACTGGATGCAGCACCAAGGCACGGAGGAGCATTGACGATGCAGTCGATGAACTCAAGGAGCAGATGTATCAGTGTGTTTATGCTTAGATGAGCTTCTTTACGTATCTACTTTACGTATCAAATAGATTATTCAATTGAATTAAAAAAAAACACGACATCGTCCAGGTAATTTCACATCAATATACCTAGCTCTTATACTTTCTTATACAGGAATACTGGTAACTTGTGCTTGACCTTTTAAAGCTTTAGTGAACTTACTTTTTAGTAATTTTTGGGTTTTATGACTACAATGATCAATAATTCCGATGCTTACTCCACTTTTAACTGCAAATATTACGGCGTGTGTCGCTTGACTGAACTGTGACTGAACTGTGTAAAGTCTATACAAAGTAGGTATAGTAGTAAAAAAAAAACTTCACATAATAACCAGTAATTGGAATAATATTTATTTTAGAAACTACAAAGTTTTTGTAGCATAAAATACCTTAATATTTTGTACAGCCCGCTATCTCGCGCAACCTAGATATCCAGGTCACTTACTAAGCCGGCATCATTATACCTCCAGCATTTATTTATAAACCTTCCTGCAGAATAAATGAGGCTCATTAGGGCAAGTGTCCACTATCCCAATCAGCGGCAATTCATATTCCGAAGCCGGTTTAATTCCAGCCAAAGTAATCTAAATTCATTAGTGGTTAGCCAGTGTTGTCTAAATATTTGAATAATTTGATTTCGCTTTGTGGGACGACTGAAAGAGCATGATTGGGGCGATGAGGGTCGGGTCCCGACGTGATGGCATGGACTCGGGACATGTATGACAATGGAGAAGGCTTATTATTGGCTGCGTCGCTTCACGTACGAAAAATTATGTCGAATCTTTTCTTCGGTTATGGTTGGTATTTTTCCTTATTTAGATAAGAAATGACAAGATAAATAATTATAAGAACATATTTGTTTGAGGTTACTGTGGCCCATACTGAAATACTAATTACATTAAATATTTAAAACCATAATTCCTGTATATTATATACCATTATTGTATGATACCTTTTTTTACATGATGTGACCTTCTACAATACATGAGATTCCAAAATAATTATACTCTAGCAGATAACTTTAACCGGTTTCTTCTAGGTAAGCGCGCGATCGTAGATTACAACGTATTTTAACATCAGGCAAGTTGTAATCAAGCGTGAAACTACCTCTTGTAAAATAAATTGCACAATTCTGACTTTGGTTTTGACGTTTAACCACAATTTCTACACCAGGGCTTACTTACTTCACTTAAAACTCCTCTTGAAAAGGTATCCATCTATTAGTCAACTATTCATTGGAACACTCCCATTATCCTGTCTACATATATGTACCTATTAGCATCCCCAAACTTTTCTCACAAAACTATTCGGGACTGTGTTTGTCAATAGTTCGCTACCTGTTTCCATATTGGGCCTCATCATTAAATAAGTAGCTTAACCATACATGCTATTCTAAACTTTATAGTAATAAATGTAAGGATTAGTTCGGTGTGTCCATATTTAATTTAATATGAAGTCATTCGTGTATAATAATGGTAAATATATTTCTCTATTATGATGTTGATGCCATGAATTGTTTATGAAATTGGGGTAGAAATATGTATGTAGGTCAAATTCCAACATCGAATACGCGGGTGTCCGATAAATACGTTGTTTGATATAATTATAATTAATTAGGTAATTGTATAATAATGCCTTGTATCATTTTCTCTGAATACGTTGTTCGAAGTTTGTTATGAGTTTTTGTGTTTTATGTATTTGTGTTGTAATATTTAAATTGATCGTAAATAATAACGATTTTTTCTGTATATTTTTATCAGATATATTATATAGTACCTATGCCAGTCTTTCTGAAAAATGCTTGAATTATTTTACCTAAAAAAAGGGTAAGGTGTGCTAGCCTAAAATAAAATATGCGTTACTTGTATGTTTTGTTCATTTTTTTTACTCGTACTTTGCGGCTGTGAAAGCCCATCCATTCATTAAAATTCCAGAAATTTGGATAAGCAATCATGACACTTTAAACAAAGTCTGGATTTCTCTGCACCTGATTTAGAGCTCTAGCAAACTCTGCGCATGGATTAATTTGGAACTAAAACATCTACACCAATATATTACTTATCTTTAAAGACGGTTAGTAGTCGATACAGTGCAGAAGTGCTGCTGCCAGATATACTAAGTTATCGTGTACTATCTCTAACACTACAGGTATGATCATTTACACATCCCGGCGTCCACAGCGATGCATTATTCATTAGATAAGGGTTGCCACAATTTGAATTTCACTCGGACCACACAATTAAAATACAAAACGAATTATAAATACGTGAATGCTAATTTTGTATTTGTAGGGATTTACTGAGGGAAAAATGTGAGTGAAATAAGTTTGTTTTGTATAAGTGTGAGAATAACCATCGTATAATTATATAATACCTATGGTATTATAATCTCTTAGCTAAACATAATAAGTTTTACTTACTTAATGTACCTACAACTTTATCTCGAAGAACCTTCGCTTTTTTTTAAATTTTAGGTAAACATTCAGCGCCCTGCATTATGATAAACAGTTAACCTTTTCCTATATAGTAATTACATTTACTACATAGTAAAAAACATAGACAACTATATCTAACTATGCCTATGTACTAATAATGATGGTAATGTAGTTTCCTGCAAGTTGTTTAATTTTTTAAATAAAATCGAGCAGCATCTTCAACACGTACTTGCGAAGCTCTCCACGGTGTTGCCAGTGAAAAAAAATAATTAACCATGCAATTAATTCACGGTACGTTCTTGCTGAAGATAGCGACACGGCGCCGTTTAAAAAATACATTAAAAGTGCTGTCACGACAGTTTATCAGACAAGATTTTTATATATCTATAAAAAGGAGTGGTTTCACAGCTTGGTGGGTTTATTTACTAACTACGTATTCTTCGTTCCACAGATTGATACACTTGTAACTATGGAGTTATGAATAAATAATTTTTATATTTGTATTTGATTTAGATGTATCTAAATGTTTTATGCAATTTAAGTTAATATAATATAATCGCACTATAATCCAGCGATCTTCAAAGCGAGAGTGAATCGGTTCTTATCGGATAAGTACGCTCCATCTTAGGCCATAGCCTTTGCTTGCTATCAGGCAAACTATGGCAAACTGCAAACCCGTTCAAGTTAAAAAATAAAGTTACCTAATTAAAAGATTCATAAGTAAAAACCTAACTACCTATTCTCGTTTTTAATTACAGATTACGCTTTGATCAACTACTTAACTTTACTAACGATCAAAATTATGCTTTGACTATTTGTTGACAAAAATTAAATGCGTTTTACATTATTCGGAAAGCAAACAACATAACAACGATTTGGAGAATTCATTTTGTGAAAACTCCGCTGTTGGTTCAGAAGTACAGGCATAGCGATGAGCGATTATATGAAGCAGGTGTTAATACTGTTTGTTTTATTTTTTTATGTATTTTTTGCCAGAAACATAGTCATTAGTTATCTTAAAGCATTAATTATATTATAATAATCTTTAAAGAAGTATCCAGTGCTTGTAAATATTAATAGATAATAATTTCACAAGAGTCAAAATTATTTATTCATAACTTAAAGTAACTAACTAATGAACCATGCAATTAATTCATGGTTCTTTTTTGCAGAAGGTAGCGACACGGCGCCTATTTATTTATTTGTTGCACAAGATATATAGAAAATTAATGACACTCTAAAACGCTTTCCGCTCCCACCGTAACCACAACTCCATGCCCAATAACAATCTGAGAAATTTCAAAATCTAAAAAGTTTAAAATAGGAATAAGAAAATGGCGCGCACCGAACGTACATAAAATTAAATATCCGGAAAGAATCAGGGATCTGTAATAGAAATCTCTGGATTTATCGGGTTTGCGGCTGGGCTTGTACTGGCTGGAATGAAATATAGGCTGAATAGAGAACCCGTGCGTTGCCATGTTTTTTTTTCAAAGACACGATGGCTGGCTTTGCGATGCAGTGTTGCCAGATGAGATTATTAGCGGTTTATATCAATTGTTTTACAGTGAGATTGTGAGATAATTGTACAATGTAATTTTTAATAGTTGCACACCGAACGTTAAACCTGTGGAAAAAATCCTATTATTATAATATTTTGAACCATCTGTCTGTACCCAAAAGTGCAAAAATTGATTTTAAATGTTCCTAAATATAAAATTATATGCACATGGATCTTAAAATATGTTATGTAACATGCGTACTGCGTAGTATACGTATATTTTAGTATCACTTATTTTCTAGATAATTTAATAAATTTGTTTTTCGAAGTCAATAAAAAGTTACGATTCAGTTTCTTCACTGAATGTAACACAAATTAGTACTATTATAGTAATTATATATATTAAAATTAGTATAGTAATTACCTGCGTCAATTGAAGCAAAACAAGCCTACGTTACATGTTATCTATCTATCGATTCCATTTCTGGCCTGTTAGCTTTGTTGATATTGGCTCTGCCTTCTAAACTAGGGTTTGCGGGTTCGATTACCGCTTGACACAAGTATTTATGAATTTTAAAATTTATAATTACTTGTGACGAGTCTGGGCGTTTGTATGTATAATAATTATGTATTTACAAAAGAAAAGTATATAAGTATTATATCCGTTAACTAGTACCCACGACACAAGCGTTTGCTTAGTGTGGGCTAGATGGCGCTGTGTGCAATGTCCCGGAATATATATTTATTTATTTTATTATTCCATAGGCTCAGTCGTTCATACGTGAAGAACTGACTAACATGTCCTGAATATAAACGTTTACCCATTATTTTTAAAATTATTAGAAAGTGAAATGGAATTCAAAACTTGTTTAAATTTCAGACTCAGCTGCAAGTGTAAAATGGCAACTCAGCCTCCCTTTTCTTTCCACGGCTGTTTTTTGCGACGCTCGTCCGAACGTGATTGATTTCCTTTTCTCGCATCGATGTGGTTTTCTGTCGCTAGTTTATTATTCCTTGATTGCTACATGTTGCTTTTGAAGTACTAAAAAGTAAGAAACAACCTGTTAGAAAGGTCGATTCTAGTGTCGAACGTTTTTTTTTCAATCCACACTTGAGGCACTTGCGACTAACACCTAGTGATGTTGAAATAAAAAGCGCTTTAATTAAACTTGGTCCTACAACTCAGTGTAAGAGAATTGACACAAAGAATAATGTCTATGCCAATATGTATACCTGATATCTATGTATGCAAAGTGCAGTTTACGATATTACTAAAGCAAAATGGATAAACTAACTGTTTAAAACAAGAGACACAATTTACTTATGCGTGCGTCGGTCGGTATCAATTTTCCCATTTTTATATTCTACATCGCTAACATACTATTACTGTGATCCAATATCAAGCTTTTGCTCAATACTTGAATATTGAAATCTCATACAGAATATTGGTCACAAATACAATAATCATGGCTACAACGATACTTTACCAATACAGCTATTTACGAAATAAACCGAACAATAAAAATACAACAAAAAATAGGGCAAATACCACTCCCCAACACGATCAATCTCAATCCAAAGAACCAAAACATTCGAAGCAAAGAGAAATAATAATTCCTATACTAAGATCTAATTTTGAACCTGGATACGCTAAGCCAAATAAAAAACTTTTCTTAATTTTTTATAACATCGACAAGCACATAATCAAGCGAAAGTGAAGTGATATGTTCTTTTTTTTATAGAATAAGAGTAGCAACCTGCAGTATCAGAGTTTCCAAACTGCCTCATAAATATGACTGTCTGACTTTAACAAGAACCCGGGACCTATAATTAATGGTGCCATCTGATATCAATACCTAACCCAAATGTTTGTAAGAGACTAAACCCCTAACTAAATTTAAAGAGTTAAGAAAACGAATTGTAAAAAAATATATGAACACAATACTCATAATAGATAACCACATAGTATAAAGACATGTATCTGACTCCGCAAAGAAGTCTGCTAACCGAGTAAGATGGAGAAAGATCGTGCGGAATGCAGTTTTCTCCAACGACGTCGCCTCATCCACGACCTATCTGACAAGAGTACATACATGTTCACCATCTCAAACCATACTAATACTACGTATGCATAGTTCTACCACTTCTAGTAAAAAAAGCCTCTTGACTCCGTATCCTATCGGGAATGTCCTTCAACAAGATTTTTCCATACGACGAAAGCAATTTATGCGATAACGCGCCAGGAAAATTGCCTTTTGGCCTTTCTCTTCCGTTTATTGAATTTATTGGCCGATTCAGAGTGACTGATATAATATTATACATGGATGCTAGATTTATGACGTCAAGGTGGTGCAGGTGGGGTGCTATGGGTGCAGATAGTGGTCTTAATAAACAGTGGTTTGTATGTCAAAGTGTTATTACTTAATTATATCCGCTAAAGGCCTGAGCACAGGCACAATCTGTTTCATAATGACCGCGCTCATACGATAGCCCGAAACTTCAGTTCGATCTGTCGATTAAGAGTGGCATCAACGCATTCTTCGCTATCTATCCCGCGTGTGATATTTTTTGTGACAAACTGAATGTAATTTATAATTTATTGTTATCTTTTTGTGAACGTAATGATACTTATTAATTTTAAAGATATCTTATTAAGTTGCTACTTAAGTGTATTCATTTCTTAATTAATGTAATTGGTTGTTACCGTTTTAATTAAGTTAGTAAATAAATTAGATTTAGAGATCAAAAGAGGCATGATTTTGCAGACGTATGATCAGTAACAGCATTGTAAAGTTGGGATTTCCCCAGTTTTCATGAAATTTGAAAAAGTTTGCATATAAAGTTGTTAGTAAAATAGGTTTAATTTGTTTCTTTTATTGACTTTTTCTTTTCATCAATCATCATCATCATCCAGGTTCTTTTCTTTTTACTGGGTATAGGCATCTCTTGTCATGCCAACATTGAAAGTCTTTCATCATTGATAGAGGACCTGGGACCAAATCGGTGGCATGTAGATTTACTCCTATTATGCCAAGCTTACTTCTTCCACGGCTCATTTTAAACACAATAAACAACTAACTACGCCTACTTAATATTCTCATAGCAAAGCGCTATTTCTTACATTTTCCAGTCTGCAAGTCCTAACAATGCTGCAGTACAATTCTTTCCTCAGTATATTTACGAACCCACGATGCCACTGCCATTCTATACGGGGGTATTTAAATACAAAGCACAGCTCACATAAAGTTTTACAACCGAGTGCCTTGCAAATTTTGTGATTTTCGCACCGTTTTCGAGAAACTTCGAGACTCTGTTTAGTTAACAGATAAGAAAGATGGCTTTTATTGGAGCGTCGGGTTACATCTTAGTAATGAGGACAAAATAATCACAATAACTACTATACAGAATGCAGCCATAAACACCATATAGTTTATGTATGTTATAATGTATCAATGGTTCAGTTTTATTCCTGTTTTATGCGAGAATACTTTATCTGCTCTAAAGGACTAGTGTACCGAAATTGAAAAAATCTAAATAACCTAAACTCTCCCGGAAAAGAACATCTCCGAAAATTCCTGACGAAAAAGTTTACCAAGCACGCTTAATTTTCACTAATTCCCTCTAAAAACATAAACAGTATCTAATTACAAAATTACAATTCGTCGTAATTAACCTTCGGTCGAGAAAAAATAAAAACTTCACCTGGCAGCCGTCCAAAAATTTCTCATCAACAATTTTTTAAAAAGATGCCGTTAAATTAATTGGGGACAGAATGACTCGTTACCTTAATAGGAGTGGGCCTTTGAAATAATTAATACACGTGTACTGAGAACGATGGTAAAATGAACCTTATTGCCTTGGCATAAGAGGGTACAGTTTTGCTAGTTTTAGATCGCTCGTGTCTTTTACGTGTCCTCTCCATGTCCAGGGAGATTTTTCAATTCAATTTGAAAAGTCACGAGCACTATATGGCACAAATACTACAAGACGTAATAGAGGATCTGTACAACTACAGCCATCATATTCATAACATAATGGGTACCAGCTAACAATTATCTGTTAAAACTTTAGCCACCGATGCAAACATATACAAATTTTATGTTGCCAAAAAAAGGTTCGTCATCAAGTCTTCGAACTTCTATTCATATGTATATGCAATACCTACTCCTCCAAATCAATTTTCGAAAGCCTTGAAAAATTATTTACCGCGACGTTTGAAGAAACCACTTTGAGACGCCGAAGTTGAAAGACTAAAGTCTGTCAACCGTGAACGGAGGGTATTCTTCCATAAAAAAATAATATCCGCCTTCTCCGCTTTACTCGTGAACTTCCACTTGTGATGTGGGTTAGTAAATAGAATTATAAAGAGACATAGATCGGCCGATCGAACGGTTCGATTATGAATAGAACAATCACTAATTACATTAAATTTAAAAAAACTAGCTAGTTTATGGTATGAACGTCGAAATCATCGTCTGAACTCTTACTGGCCTGTTAATTCAGCCCTTACGCCAAAACAATTTGGTATTATGAGTGGACTAAACTAAATGTTTCTTGAATATATTGATTAATAAGGTCAGTAATACAATTTGAGTCAAATCATAAGCCAGTTATCAAATTTTTGTTTTACTACAACCCGCTTGTTGTTAAGCAACGATGCAGTCTAGATTGTAGCACGACTACCTAAAAGGTTTCAAAGTTATTTTACATTCACTCTAGATTTGATGACCCCTGGCATTGTCACACATACAGACATACGATTAGATTTATATTACATCATTTACCCACTCTATGTATATGGTTCCAATTCCCCGGCTAGGTACTACTTAATCCGGGCCTACCGCGGGCCGTTCCTAACGAGGCGGGACCAAATTGGCTCAATATCTGTTTAGTCACGTTTGAAAGTCGCAGTTAATCACTCACACTCACCTACGTCGACTCGAGATGGCAAACGGAGTCGGATGAAGTGGTTAGCTCTAGATGGAAATAGAATGAGAAGTTGCATGATTGTGTTATTGTAATATTGGTAAATCATGGTCTTTAGTTGCATGCTGGAACTGGGATATTGTCATAAGAGGTTTTTGTAACATTTTGCTAAGAGACACATACAGATAAATGCAATGAAATGTGTTTTAAAAAATTTTGGATGTGAGTGTGATGGTGTCATCTTCAAACTTAAGGGAAAACTAAACGTTTTATAAATAATTGGAATTTTTTGTTGGTTGAAAGTATGATAACAATTTAAGTTGTGTGCTCCATATTTGGCACGATATTAGCCTGTGGGAAAACCAATTTCCCCAAAACCCAGATAACAGAGTTCTCTACTAACACACAAATATTACTCATTTATATTCGCAAAATAAAACAAGAATTCCTATTTTCCTTATCTGAAGCGATAAAAATCAAATACAAAACTCGTGCCCAGCCAAAAAGCCGAGATCCAAAACTTAAACCGTAATGAATAAAGTTCCAGAAAAATTGAAAGCCAAAAACATAGTTAAATCTCCAGGAACACAATATTTTAATGTTGTGAAGGGAGTTCTATTCGCATTTTTTACTCCGAAGTTACGATGAAAAGTTCTTACAAACAGGGAAACTTGGAGATTAATGGCTTGTAAATAAGATTTTAGAAGTACGACATGGCTTGGAATAGCAAATATCGGAGTTTTTAAGAGCTCCATTCTTAGAGAGCGTGGCGTAGTGGTGGAACGTCTGGATGGGTTGAATCGAATGGACCGGTTAAAGATCGTTTGCTATTTGCTATCAAAGTGGTCAATATCACTTTTTTATCACTTATCAGATGCGGATTCATAGTATGCCCACGTTTTGATATTCTACTATGTTATTGCACATACTCGTAGCATCGAAATTCACACAAATCGATAAATAAATAAATATTCCGGGACATTGCACACAGCGCCATCTAGCCCCGCACTAAGCAAACGCTTGTGTCGCGGGTACTAGATAACGGATATAATACTTATATACTTTTTTTTTTGTAAATTCATACATACATGTAAACGACCAGACTCAACACAAGTAATTATAAAACCAATTGTTTAACTAACAAAGTCGTAAAATCTATCAATCGCGAATTAAATTAATCACAATACATTATTATTTACATAGCGCATTGCAGATAATCTAGGCACGAGTATATATTATGTAAAGACATAAACAAGATTTCAAACCAAGACTCTGTCTTACTCGAAACGGGCACTATATCAGTCTGTAACACTAACTACAATTTAATCTACGTTTTAACCCTTTCGTTTAGCGCTTTAAAACAAAAATACAGCCGCTGCAAGCCGCTTTAAACAGGCTATCTTAATTACTACTCGTACTCTCGCGAATTACTCACTACCTACTTAAAGGACGAATTGTAGTACATACATTTCATACAAATAAATCGGCTGCTTAAATTTAATACTCATATCAGCCTTGTTTGAATTTTGTTCTTTTTGACAGCGAATAAGTGTGCAATTTTATACGAAACCTAAAAATTGAGACTAATTTTTTTTTATTAAGATATAATTTTACGCTCTTTGGTATGGATATGTAATAAATGTATATTATTATGTAATAAATAGTTTCAAATTTCTCTATAACTAAAATAATCAAAGTGCTCTTAAGCATATTATGTTTTTAACTTGTTCAAAGTAATCTATATTTTTTTACTCCTGCAAGTCAGGGTGTTTGTAAAACAGGTTGCCTGAAGCGAAATCTGTGCAAGTGATACTGTGATCGAAGATTTACAATGTTGTTCCTTAAATCATATTGGCTCTTAAGTGAAACTGTCTGAACACACCCACCGTTGTCTGAAAAAGGGAAAAAAACACTTTGGTTGTAGCCGAACTTTTGAATTACAATTCTTAACTATTTTGAGATTGACAAGGAAATGCGAGTAAATATTTTGTGTGAAAAGTCTGTACTACCAAGTTTTCTTAAACAGCAGTTAGTTTTCGCTTGAAGCGTTAATTAATTAGGAAATGCATGTTTTCTCTGTGTAAGCCGTTTGCTAAAGCAATTGTTGTCTTAATTGTGAACAGTTTTGTGCTGGATTTGTGTGCACTTTGCAGGCTCATAAATATTTACTAACGGTTACATTGTTATTGTGTTTAGTGTCTTAAATACGAATGCAATGAAGTGCAATACCGATTCTGCGTTTGCAAGGAAATAAACTAGCTTTTGATGACGAAATGTCGAAAGGATAGAGATTTCAAAAGTTTTTTTTTTTTTAACTAAAACGTGTTTGCTCTTGGCTATAGTTTGCCTAATAGTAAGCAAAGGCTAAGATGGAGCGTGCTTACCCGATAAGAACCGATTTCAAAAAAGTTAGGAATATAAATAGGTGGATTCAATGGATAATTGAATGTCTTAAGATTGTTTTTATGTTAAATAGTGTAATTGTTATTTTTTACAGTACGTTTTCATTTTGTAAAACTGTTAAGCAAGCAGTATTCTAAGTATCATTGTCATCAGTGTATCAGAGCTGACTGCAGAGCATATGCTTCATAAATATACTAACACAGAAAAAATTAACCCTTGCGCACACTACAAAACACTGCCAGTCATCTAATATCACTATATGTTTATTCTATGCCTCCATATGATTAAATGTAACATTCCAAACTAGCACAGAAAGAATGCACCTCATCAAAACACAAGCAACACCACATAACACTGCTAACCACATAATATCAGTACAGATTTCCCTTCTCTATGGTTTCGTTTTAATTTAAATGTAAAGTCGCCTCCAGACTGATGGTCTCGTTTAATTAAAACCTCTTTGTTTTGCGTATCTTTGTATCTTGAGTGCTTGTGGCGCTGTATTAGTCTTGTATTGGTCTAACTGGTTTTTTTGTTCGGAACAGAAAAGTCCCACTACTGCAGTTATTTTTCGCTTTTCCGTGCATAAAGAAATTGGAATGGATGGAAAGTAAATGAGTAGAATTTAGCGCTAAGACGTATTATAGATTAGAGCCACGGTATTTTAAATATTTTATTATAACCTTAGCCATAGTAAGAATTCAAACTTAATAATATTATCTCCGTATTTTTTTTTATCCGTATAAGGTAAGATATTTTAGCGGAAACAGTATGAAAATCACTACAATTTACTTTGTATACTAATAAACTTCCAATACTGATGTTTGAATTAGCACCTATTTTACGATATAAGTATTAAAATAGACGCATACCGATCTCTAGTAAAAACTGTTATCTTATGTCTGTTTTATAAATTTAAGTGCAGATTATATCCTAACCTATTTTGATACGCATCTATACATAACAGAGTGTGTGAAGTTTAGACAAAAGCAATTTGTTAGCCAGCAGTGCGATGATCACTCACGTATGCATAAGTAAGCGGCACGTATACAGTTAACAAAGTGCTTGGAGCTTACATAGTGCAACTAATCAGTAGGTAAAGTGACTTTCGATCTTGGAACGTGTTTGCTTGGTATGGGACCAGATGGCGCTTTGTGAAATCTTCTAGAATTCTTATTTATATCAAACTAGCGGACCCGACAGACTTTGTCCTGTCTATTGACTCTTTTTTACTCTTTAGTTAGTTAAAAAATGTTTGTATGGTAAATAGAAAAGGGCGGTTTTTAGGGACTTTCCGGCATTTTTTCAAATTTTTCTCGCCGTAAAAACCATCCTTGAAGTTCAACGAATATAAAAAAAAAAGAATTGGCCAAATCGGTCCAGGCGTTGTTGAGTTATGCGCTTACCAACACATTTTGCGATTCATTTTTATATATAAGATTAATCTTGTTGCTGAAATCAAAATCCAAATTTACTCTATTTTAATGATTATATTAATGAGATCTAGCTTAGCTAAAAATCCGCAATAGTGCTACATTATATGCTATAGTCAAATAAATAAATATAATGATAAATACTTATAACGGTAAAAATAATTTAAAACAGCTCTCGAATTGCTATAATTTATAATAATAGCTTCGATCATATACGATAAGCTACTGAAATTTTTAAATGTCATAGTTAATTAAAGGATATTTGACCAAATTATTAAAGATGCCAACAGAAAACAACAACTATCGATTACTTTTTACTGATTTACTTATATATAGTCGAGTCTATCTACGTATTTAATCTAACTACATACCGAATTTCTTGCAAATCGGTCGTTCCGTTTTAAATAAGAAACAAATACACGATTTCTTATCACTACTGACATATCCCACTGCCTTCCCTCCTCCCCACATAGGGTAATTGCTGTAAGGAGCTGCGGAAGACAGGGCGGTTATTAATGACTGCCCCCTTATTTACAAGTCATTAACTGAGCGCACTGCTGTAATCAAATGTTCTACCTTTATTCTACGAGCATGGGTGGGGTTAGAATATTTGTTGTTCTGAGACGTTGTTTATACATATGTACTTCAATATGTTATGAAATATGTTTCTAAAACAATACAATATAGTCTGACATAAGTTGCTATATATGTTTTATATTTTGTCTCTTGTATTAAGCTATTATTATGTATGTTTGTATATATTATTGTAATATTTGTTTATGTTTATTCATATATAAGTAGTATAAAACTTTTGATTTTATTTTTCATTATTTTATTTTATATCATAAACACCTCGTCCTACTCACTTAATTTGAAGATTATGTATATCCCTGCCAGATTGGTTGCCTGGAAAAGGTCGCTCTTAGCGATAAGGCCGCCAATTAAGACGCTAATTTTAATTTCTATGTTTTTTTTATATGTGGTGTTTTAATAAAGTTTTTATCTATATATCTATCTAAGTTCGTACAAGAGAGTAGTAAATTCTGGTATCGAGATTTTTCAAATCACCCTAAAGGCTAATGATATGGATGAAAAACTGTGATCTTATTATGGTTGAAAATCACGCATTCGAAAGGTTGCCTAATGCAACAGCTGAATAGGGCTGTATACCTGAAAATGAAGCATACATACAAATGTCAGCTATCAATTTCTTATATAACAAGGCTGATAGAACACATCATAAGATTGTTGATAACAGGTATATTCATTGAAAGTAGTATAACAAGTATATTTACCCATTTTATAAGTTAATAAAATGGGTAAATCAATGATCTATCTAGACATTTTATTTTACACAAAATAAGTATGTACAAAGACCACCTATAAAAATCTGTGCAAAACAACCCCCAGCGTGCAGGTCCGTTATCTCGAACCCACAACCTCAGGCGAGCGAGTAAAGCAATCTCCAGACATTATGCAAATAACTAAAGACTCTCCTATTACCCCAGCAATTTTTCATCCTCAACGGCGGCAAATTAACAAAACAGCGTCAATTAATTACAATACGGAGCTGGCGACCTCTCTAATTTTTCCCGGACAACTCTGTAATTTTTGAACGAAACTCGGTAACTCAGTTTCTAAATTCAAAATCAAGCGGGTGGTTAATGAAATTTCCGAATGAAATTCGATTTGGTTTCGACGTCCAATCTTGCCTAACCTCTGCTGAATTAATAGCAAGAATCTGTCTTGGTGAAGGACATTCCTCGAAGACAAACGCTACGCCACTTGACTGGGGAAACTGACTTGTCCATATATCATACAATTTACTATTATGAATGGCTTAGCTCTGTTATAATAGATCCAACCGTTTATTTTCTTTTTGACAGCACCAATAGAACGTAACTGCGTCATGTTACGCAAAAGTTAACTTTTAAATGCGAGGTATTAAAAATATGACAACTGCCTAAGTTTGCTCCTTGATCCCGTTTAAACATTCAATCATTATAGCTAAAGCATTGCCATCATAAAATCAAATCATAGATTCTTTGAGCCGATTAAAATCACAAACGTATACCTTACCTCATAGCTTTCATACGAAAAAATATGTTTTATTCCTACGCATATTCATACGTGTAATATCAGCGACCTGAGGTGTTACCACGTTAATCCGGAATAGCTTACTTGTTGACAGAGTCTAATCTACGTCTAGAACAAATTACATCCAAATCTTTTCAGCTGAAGAAGTAACAATCATGAGTACAAACACTACACAAAGTTTATTTCTTATATTATTAGTATGATTTTATCGCTTCGCCTTGATTAGGAAGTAATGTCGTGAAAGTTTCTAGTGCAGCTCTGTAATTGGTGTAATTGCTTCGTATTTAAATGGAATACGCCATTCAATTTGATGTGGGTTGAAGCAGAGCCACTGAAATGCTGCGAAAGCTACATTTTCTGTATTAATGGAGAAATATATTACAAAAATTTGTAAATTAATGAAAGAATATCGTATAATAGATTAATATGTAAAATGCGTTCATATTATAAGCATTAACGAATCAAAATATTAATTCTTGTACGTTACGTTTTTATCACTCCTCATATATTAGAATAGTTGTGGGTATGTTGTTTCTTTTCAGATTCTAAATGTTATTATAAATTAATTGACTTTTTAGAAGAAAAAAATAAATTGTATACCTAATAACTAAACCATAATACTTGTACGCCTATCGGCAGAATATTTGATTCAATATTATAATTTTAACATCAATGTATGACAATATTCGAGCAAATAAATATATTTCATTCATTTCATATAATTTCTAGAAACAATAAACATATTTATTCAGATTCTGGCATTGCTAGCACGCAAGTAATACTAACCTAATATCATCGTATAAATGACAGCAATAAAATTATACACCTTTATTAGTCCTAAATAACATTCTAGTCCTAAATTCACACTTCCTAATACTGGGAAGTGAGTTAAACACATTTACAAACAAAAAGACATTCGCCCGCACATTTTACGGTTCACTGTCTCATCCTGACCGTACGTGCCTAGAATACATCCCTTTGTGCGCTAAGTCCGAATGAAATTTTACATAAATTCGAAACGAATTGTGTCAACAGCAAATTTTAGAGGTAATTCTGTTAGGTGTTTGCAGGTCTTGGACCGTGGATGGACATTATTTTGTGTTTAACTTATTTGTACATTTCCGGGTTTAAGCAGGTTTTGTTTTAGTCGCTTATTTACGATTTAGAACTATGCACAATTGTTTAGTATAGCAATAATCTATTGCCTAAACATCTAGTAAAACAAATAAGTTGTAACTAAAAATTAAATCAATCTACAGTATTATATACTTAAGTAAGTTTAATAAATAAATGTATTTATAACTAGTGGACGCCCGTAGATTCACTCGCATTATTTCAGGATAAAAAGTAGTCTATGCCACTCTTAAGACTACCTACATGGCAAAAATCATGATGATCCGTTCAGCCGTTTTTACGTGATGAGCTTTTTAATAGACAGACAAACAGAGACACTGATAAACAGAAAAAAAATATCTAAAAATTGTTGGGACGTGTTCTGCTATCAATTCGAAGTATCTCTAAAAAAAAATCAGTGTTCAGATTTTCGACCATCTTCAGCTTTATTATATGTTTAGATTTACGTGATATATCATAAAAAAGACGGCTATTTTATATGTATTGTATAGTTTTAACTTTAACCGATCTACATACTATTGTGTAAAGTGTAAGTGAAGTACAAGTTTGGAAACTAATTTAGTGCGGCGCTGCATGAGCTGAGCTTACATCTCGAAAACTGCTCTGATATAATCTGGAATCGATACAAACTAGTTACACCTAACTAAGCACTCGTGTTTGTACTAGGTAAACAGAAGTATGCACTTAATATTTGTTGAATAGTTTGGAGATGAAGAGATCGTTTAACGCAAAAAAGGCTTTAGTGATTCATTTAGGTATGCATGCGTGATATTGCACCATTCCTGCATCATTATGATTTTTAAAACTCTGTGACCTAAGTTTTGTCAGAATATGTGTACGTTTTTTTTAAATCTAGTTTTGATCTATGCACCTTACACCATCTTTCGTCTGAAAAATAACGTTAAAGCGATGGCTAATCAAATTGCTTACTATTGTTTATGAATATAATTTGAACCGTGGGAAAAATAAACTATATACTTCAAAAAACATCTATCCGGACAGGCGCCATGTTTTGTGATAAAATAAATAAATTAAAGATGCCTCTACTTTGAGTTTTAAGGATTGTTTTATTAATGATTTTTATCAATCACAATGGCGTCTAACCCAGCTTCTTACAAGAATGGAGGAGGCGTTTAACTCTGGCCGTGACTTGATTCACACATGATATAAAGGACCGAGTCAAAGGGACCCACGGCTTGTGTTAGGCTTCGTATATGTAAAGCAGCTTACATACTTATTATGTGTAGTTTTACTGATAATAAATTGATTAGTTCGCTCGTTTGTGTGTTTTTTCAGTCCCTCATTTATTAATTCCACTTATAATGAATGAATGAGAAATGAATGAATGAATTGTAGACGCTGATGACATATGTGTGTAGCTATTCTTCTAAAAACATTTGATGAGCACGCAAAAAGCAAAACAATGGGTTTACTTTGACAGCTGGCAAAATTAAATATTTAACACAGTATTCTGACACACTTAGCTGAATTATTTGAAATATTGAGATTTTATTTGAAAAATCAAGGGTCTTCAAAATCTTTTTTCCTCACAGTCATACTTACTTGCTGCCAGATAGACTTATATAATTAACATATGTTTAAGAAAGAAAGCTGTACAACCTGATGAAGCTGTGAAGGACGTATTTACGCCGAAAGAAAAGTATTGGATTGTTTGTCCTTTTGTTCGGTTGAGAGTGAAACTTTTTGAATGCCGATCGCTGTTCTCCCTTCCAATGCTCTTGTATTTCTGCGCTTTTGCTATATTTTTGTGTTTAGATACGTTGTATCAAACAACGGGACCGATTTCAACATATTTTTTTATTCCAAGAATGTATGAGTATGGATGGATTGAAACACGGTCGCGGATGAATTTGAGGGTAACAGCAATACGAATGCTACAATTTGACATGTAAAATGTCAAATTGTATAGTATCATTATAGTTTATATACTATCATTTTGGTCAATAATAGAACTGAACAATAAAAGCATATTGTTTTTGATTATTAATAAAAAAAAAAAAACAAAAATCGAAAGTAACAGAGATAAAATATAGGTATATATGCAATCATAAATTTATTTGTATTTTACGAGCATTTTATATTGAAAAATTTTTAAAACAAATATTTAAATTTCAACAAACTAATGTTGGGGTCACAATGTTTTCATTATTTTTGTACTAGTTATCTGTAAGGAATTAAGAATTGTATGCAATTTAGTCAATTGATACGAAACACAACATATGTACGAGCTTCAACAAAAACTGCAGTAAGCGATCATCTTTACATTTCTCGGAAATAAATAAACAAAACATTCGTCAAAAAGACAGCGAAGGGTCTGCTCCGTCGAAAAATGTCTCCAATATGTACAAATGATGACACATTTGGCCTATTTTATCTGACATCGGTAAAAAAAATCTAACAAATATGTAGAAAAATGTCGGTAAACAATTTCTGGATAACAATACTCACTCAGAATCAAATTTATATTAAAAACATATAATGTACTGTCACTTGAGCCAAAACAGACGCACTGATATATGTACGTCAATTTTAACTTCTGTGGTGGTAGAATTCGCTTTGCAATCTTTAGAAAAGTCCTGCTAATATTAATTACTTTTATCCTTATTATTTTGAAATGTATGCAAGCCTTACAATTCATGTATGTAGTTTCATTTGTTTTGATAAGTCGTACCTACTTATAGAATACACAAACAAATTTATCATGCATAGTGAAACTGCAGCTATCTCATATTTTCTTTATTATGATAATATCTAAAGGACGGTGCTCTTTAACTTTCATACTTATACTTATACTTTCAAGCACAAAATGCATAAAACATTTTACTACTAGGTAATTAAAATATAATGCCAGCGAACATCTGCTACGTCTTAGTAGTGACGTCTACGAACCGTCTACGAAGCTCGTAGAGGGTACTACGTCGTAGCTGAGCTACGAAAATGTTTTTGAAATGGAATGTAGAATTAAAATGATACTCGCGTTATGCTACAATGTTTTAGGTATTTTCTTTCTATGTATTATGCTTAATATTACATTATTGGTTGTTGTAAGGTGTTGTTTTGAACCGGATCCGAGAAAAACATGTATTTGACAAAACAGTATCATAGATATAAAAAAACTTAAATAAGTAAATAAAATAATAAATATTTTTTGCTTAGTGTGAAATTTGCTTTTGTTGAAAAATTTGTGTTCGGGGGTGGTGGTTTGTTTTCAAACCATCCTAAGGATTCTGATATGGCTTAACGACTACCGTACTATGACCAACACCTGGTTCAAACAACTTAACCTGCAATCTTATTTCATTTTTTTTACATAAAATAGGCTCACGCTTGACTACAACTTGCCTGATGTTAAGCAACGTTATAATCTAAATTTAAACCAATGAATGTGTGAAACATCAATATCACACATCACAAGCATTCTCACCGCATCTGAAGCTTGTTCGACATAAAATAAAAATGAAGCATCCATATCAGTCGGTTAACTATCATAACAGCCATTAACAATACCGATGGCAATAAAGCGAGAGATGTAAAAAAGAAATGCTATAAGGATGATGGTATTGGCAATACAATATATAGACTGCTAATCATGAAAGAAATCAAAGAAAGAGAGAAATTTTTATTTAATGTACTCTCTACCGGAGCCCCGTTACCGAAAAATTATAATCCAGGGGTCATCAAATCTAGAGTAAATAGGTAATAGGTTTTTTCTAGGCAAGCGTGCTGCAGTGGTGCTTAACATCAGGCAGGCTGTAGTCAATCGTAAGCCTATTTGGTGATAAAAAACATGGTACTACAATAAATATATAAATTGATGCATTATGCAACAGTATGATTTCTCGCTATAATTGTCAAGTACTTATATCGTATACATTCTTACAAAATATTTAAGTACATTTTTCTCAATAAATTATTATATGTTTAATATAAATTATATTAAGGAACCTGCAAAAATTACACAAATCGCTAAAAAAATCATGAAGTCATCAATAATTATGTATGTGTCAAATAGAGTTACGTGATAGGATAAAAATCACGCCATATATTTGTTTAACTGAACTTGTTCTATGATCATAGACGCTAATATGGATATACTGTATACTATTTAAGATAATACACATACATACATACATAGTACATAATAAAACCACTTGTACAAACTATGACTCATCCTAAGACAGTTACTATAATTAGAAAAAAAAATGACGGGACAATAAACGATTTATTAAGTTTTTACATTCACATTCAGGTGTCTTCAAGTAAACTGGTCGACAGATTGTCGGCAACGAGTCAATTATACTCGCCGCGAGTACAGACCTCATTACATGGAATATATCTCGACGAGAGGTGGGGACGTACTTACAGAGGGCAAAGGACAAAGAAAGAAAGAAAGAAAAGAAATCATATATTTAAAAATTAGTATTTAAGCTGGCATTGAATTTTTAAACAATAACTTCACGGTTGACATAAAATCTTAAGCCTCTGAAAAAAAACAATAAATTTTTCTAGACTTCTGGAAGGAAGAATGAATTCTGGTATTGGTATTTGGATTATTGAACTAAAGTTTGTTTCTTTCGTGTCATAATCATAAGTCCATTAGAGTGGCTTGAACTGCAAAGTAAATCTAACTAAAATGATTTTAAAAATGATACGCGTCACAGCTCACAATTAACTTCAACTCCCGCTATATATCGTATCCCACCTCACCCAGCCTCCCATTTCGCGCCGCGCACACTTTTAAAAGCTCGCACTTGACGTTTATTTCCTTTTTATTCTTTGTAATCTACGAATTTAATATAGCTGCCATAAAAATATAGCGCCTGAACAAAAATGACGCGCCTATTTAATTTGAACGCGGGAAGACGCACGTTTATTCAAATTTCGAACGCTATTGTTTTCGAAATGGAACATTCGAGATATCAAGGTGGATATTCACAGAGTAAATAAAATACCGCGCATTTTCAGTTGTACTTATATTCACTTATAGTATTGATATTGACTAGTCGTTTATCCGAGCAGCTCTATTATAATCCACAGAAGGAACGTTCCGAGCGACTGCAGTTTCAATATCTCTCGAAAACTGAAAGCATTTTAAAATATCCTCAGACACCGTTAAACTTTACTGTTTTAAAACCACCATAAAAATTCACCGATAAAGAGAAATTTCCACTCGTTACCATCCGACTACCCGCTTCTACTATAATGCATGTGTTTCGACAACCGAAACAATATGCAACGGATTTCAAGCTCTATGTCATTGGATTTAAAACGAGTTTTTGTGTGTGGCGACATGGATTTTATCGCGTCATTCAGCGTTCGTCAACTGTCAAGCTGCTGTCATCGAGCGGACGGGCCAGCGAAAGTTGGACTGTTTAACGTTGGAGGTTTGTAGACGGGGCGGGTCTAGGTATGGTGGTGTTGCAGGATTATAATTTTTGATCCTGTGAGTGCAGTAAACCATATACGTGGCTCATTAGGTCTTGATCCCGGAGTAAACGAGGCGGCTCTAATTGCGGCCGCTCGCTCCCTAAAAATGGCGGCAGAATACGTTACGGTAATTTCGAATTTATGTTTTCACACGCTTTTGAACTTTTTTATGTTTTGCCAGATCGCAGCTGGAAATCCTTTACGTGTGTTTTGGAAATTGAAAGTAGCTTTCATGTATGTAGTTTTCTTTCATATGCCTCAAAGGACGGAGAACACTTTCTAGGTTTTTATAAATAAATAAATATTCCGGGGCATTGCACACAGCGCCATCTAGCCCCACACTAAGCAAACGCTTGTGTCGTGGGTACTAGTAAACTTATGTACTTTTCTTGTGAATCATAAACTAAAGTTTTACTATACGATTAACTTGACATAAACACATAGCATATAGTTACGTACATAATAATAATGCTCCATAAGTCGGGTAGTACTGCGGATCCTAAAAACTATAGACCCATTACATGCTTACCTACCATCTACAAGCTCCTTACATCAATTCTGACCACAAAAATTAACGCGCATATAGTCGCGAACAACATTTTAGCCTTTGCTCAGAATGGATGTAGGGTTGGGTCCCGCGGTACTAAGGAGCTCCTCCTCATTGACATGACCATTAGCCAGCAAGTCCGGCGTAACAGAGGGGCTTTGTTTACCGCCTGGATTGACTACAAGAAGGCCTATGATTCGGTGCCTCATTCGTGGTTGGAAAGGATATTGGAGTTGTATAAAATTGATGTAACTCTGAAGTCCTTTCTATGTACATGTATGAGGCAGTGGACCACAGTTCTTCGTCATCCATTTGGTATCGAGAGCCCCTCTGATTTGCAGGATTCTATAAGGATTGAGCGAGGAATCTTCCAGGGTGACAGTTTGAGCCCATTATGGTTTTGCCTGGCACTGAATCCTCTCAGCACTTTGTTGAAGGATACAGGGTTAGGCTGCCGACTTCGGAGACAGGGTGAGATCATTAGTCATTTGCTGTACATGGATGATCTTAAGTTGTTTACAAAGAAACTTCCTGACTTGGTGACGCTACTAAAAACCACGCAAGTTTTCAGTAGTGCTATCAAGATGGAGTTTGGTGTGGATAAGTGTGCGGTCATGCATGTGCAGCAAGGGTAAGTTGTAAATTCACCGAATTTACAACTTTCTGATACAATGACTCTAAAGTCTCTCTCCGAAGGCGAAACCTACAAATACCTTGGTATGTCGGAGTCGTTGGGTATATCAGTGGTTGACGTCAAGCGAACGGTGAAGGAGCGCTTCTTTTGTCGGTTGACAAAAGTGCTTAACAGCCTTCTGTCTGGGGGCAATAAGGTGCGTGCCTTCAACGGTTGGGTGATGCCTCTACTGATATACTCCTTTGGCATACTGAAATGGACTCAAACTGAGCTGGACGCCCTGGATAGAAAGGTCCGTCGACAGCTTACTTTGCACCGCATGTTACACCCACGCTCGTCTGTTATGAGATTGTACCTCCCGCGGAAAGTGGGGGGTCGTGGCTTTTTAAACGCTAAGACCCTTCACAACCGCGAGGTGTGCAATCTCAGGGATTATTTCCTTAACAATGAGTGTGGGATACATCGCGATGTAGTAGCTGTCGACAAAGGCCTCACTCCGCTCTCCTTGGCGAACGAGAACTGGCACAGACCGGTGGTACTTAGTGTTGAGGATCGCAAGAAGATATGGAAGAGCAAAGAGCTGCACGGGAGGTTCTATCAGGCCCTTACTGGACCGGATGTGAATCTCTTGGCATCAGTGAACTGGCTACGCTTCGGAGACCTCTTTGGGGAAACCGAAGGTTTTGCTTGTGCAATTGCTGACGAAGTTATGATGACGAACAATTATCGGAAATTTATCCTGAAAGACGGTACGGTCGATATTTGTCGAGCATGCCGCCGTCCCGGAGAGTCACTCAGGCATATAATTTCCGGTTGTTCTCATCTAGCTAACGGCGAGTATTTGCACAGGCATAACCAAGTAGCCAGGATCATCCACCAGCAACTTGCTCTTCGATATGGCCTTGTTGATTCTCAGATACCGTACTACCAGTATGTACCAGAGCCAGTTCTCGAAAATGGTCGTGCATTGCTCTACTGGGACCGAACCATTATCACGGATAGGACTATTGCTTGCAATAAACCTGATATCGTGATAGTGGACCGGCCCCAGCGCCGGGCAGTTATTGTTGACATTACCATACCACATGACGTGAATCTCGTGAAGGCCGAGAAGGACAAAGTCAGCAAGTACCTTGACTTGGCCCATGAGATTACCGCCATGTGGGATGTTGATTCGACGATGATTGTCCCGATAGTCGTTTCAGTGAACGGTCTAATAGCGAAGAGCCTCGATCAACACCTTGAGAGGCTCTCCTTAGAAGGTTGGGTTAAGGGACAGATACAGAAGGCAGTGATCCTTGACACGGCGCGTATTGTCCGTAGGTTCCTTTCTTTGTAGCCTCTACCACCGGTTGCTTGGGTCCTGCCCCGTTGCCGGCGGCATCACTAGTTTTAAGTTTTTTATGATATTTGTTTCTTTTTTTTTTATACATATATTGTAAAAAATTTAAAAATAGTTGTAAATAAATGAATATGATAATAATAATAATAATAACGTTTATTTGACCACAATAAAAAGAAACAGGTATAGCAATAGAGAACATTTGAAAATTGTACTAACTATGAAATAGGGCTTAGGGCTATACACTAGTTGGTGAACCCTGGACATCAAACTAGGTCAGCACCTGTGTGATGATGTCCAGTTATTTCTTCTTATAAAGAAACAATAAAGCTAGTACATAATAATATTGAGGAGAAAACTTATGAAGTTAGTGTTTTTCATTGAACAAACTTTACACAACACAACAACAATCTTCCCAAACGAAAACTTTCTAAAACTAAAGCATGCTAAAGCGTGGGCTCAAAACTCAAAACTAAGTACTTACCTGTAGTGTCTTGATTGCAATCTAGTAAGCACTAAGTATAGCTTTATACACAGACAGCTTCATACAAAAAACAAGATTTGATATGGCCTGATGCCTTAGTTTTACAACTGATCCTTCAGCAACACAAACTAATAAAATAGTGTTTGGGAAGGAGGACACTGATATGGCTTATAGTAACTATTTACATTAGTGATTTTAGTGCAAACATAAGAACATAAAACATAAAAACAACACATTAATTTCTTACAAGTTTTGTCGGTATTTACGTATTTACATAATAAAGTGAGCGAATACAGATGACAAGTTAATGTTGCCAGAAAGCTGATTGTAACCTGCCTACTTCAGTATTTGGGTAAATTTATGATTAGGTATAAAATATTATCATGTAAGTAAGTAAATAATTATTAAATACCTCCATTATTAACATTGTTACTCAAGTATGAAAGCTGGTATTAATATTAGGTACATATATATAGTTTGTTTATATATTATGTATATCGAAGTGTGTGTATATAATATGTGAAATGTATGGATAATATATAATTATAAATAAAGAAGAATTTATACGGAAAAATATATTATTTTATATAGGTATAGACATAATAGTACAAGTGTGAATGTTACTTTTACACGTGTCATGCTGGTTTTCTAGAGTTTGTCTCTTGGAAAATAACAATTATGTAGTCGCAGTAAACTGAGAAAACTAAATATAGATTAAACTGGGAAGTCGTGTATTTCCTGTTTCGTTTCCAGGTAGGTACATATATTTCATAAAAGCAGTTTTGATGTTTTGTTACAAATAAAACCATGTAAAAATAGCTTTTATAAAATATCACTGAAAATGTACGGGTGTTTTTTTTTATTAATTATACATTACTGGTAACCGTCAACAAAAACAAATATGAACTCGTACTTACTATAACAATATAAAACCAGTGTCAATACCAATTATAAATGTTTTTGGTACAAAAATAAAGGTACCCGCTTGATAATGTCGTATAAGTGAAACTGCACTTGGAAAGAACACTAGGAAATGAAACTCTAGAGAAATATGTAGTATTTTGTCGCAGCGGAAAAACACTACATATTTCTCCAGAGTTTCATTTACAATGGATTTCCGCAAAGTAACGTCTGATTCAATATCTTAATAATACGAGGCTTAGAAATTTATCTTGAAATTTTAATTGCTGCTTCCAAACATAGTAGTGTCTGTTTGTACACAGCTAACAAGATAATCTTCCAAGCAGTCCAGAAATTTGTCAAACATATGCATACAGTTAACAACGTCTTTGTATCCGACAACACTCCTTTTCAGCAGAAGTCGTATAATCTCCGATACGTAGATCAAACAAAGGAAGACTACGCAGCTTTAGCTCAAAGTAAGTGCACTCAAAGCCGATTGAGTCCTGTTGGAACAACATGCATAGTCATAGACTGGGATAGGTGCAGCATAGATTCAAGGACAGGTTGTGTTTGTGTTGAGCTTGGGTGCCTGTAGCTTCGACGTTGGATGAAGTTAAAAATAGCCCATTTTATTTTCTTATACATGTATATTAACTTTGTACTAGAAAATCCAGAAATAAATGTCATTAATTGATTTTAAAGTTACTAAAAAATAGCTTTTGCTTTAATTTAATGACTAGTTTAGTCCAAAGAATAGAATCCTATTTTATCTTATAGAAAATGTTACTACACATATTTTGACTTGTTTTATTCAATAATTGGAGAAGCCAAGCTTTAGATTCACTTGTGATCATGAGTTCAAGTTTATTTGTAGAGCTTACTAGACTATACTTACACTATACTATTACTTACTAGACATAGGTATTATAAGGATTGTGATAAATCTGGCCATTTTTTTTTCTCTATGATATCAAGCAGTTTTGAAAAGTATCATACTTTACAATACTGCTTACTAACTTGAAAGCATGTCATTATATTAAGGAGTCTTTCTAAAAATAACTATAAAGGGGAATACCTTCCTGACAAGACAAAGCTCCTCGCCTCACCAGGTGATTCTTATTAATTTGTAATATTGTCATTGATGGTCTGCTGGCTTTGAAGATTAATTTGGTGAGACGATTTGTACAAAGAGTAAAAAATGGAAAAATAAATGTAATAAGTTTTTCCTACGTATTGTGACATGGTCACATCTGAATTTTACGTATTACGAGTAAGTGTGAGTGTTATACATACGGTAAGTTGCCAAATCAGGGGAATCGAGAGCCGACCCAATAAATTAAGGACATGGCTAAGAGGAAGAACAAAGTATGAGAAATATTGTAAGAAAAAAGTTTTTGTCTTCACCTTCAGTTATCTAGTACCTTGTTTATTTAGCATGGAGCTAGAGGGCGTTGTTTGCCATGTCCTCAAATATATATTATTTATTAAAGTTAAAAAGGTCACCTTTAACAAACAACCAGCAAAATCTAAATAAATAATACTAAGGTAGGTAAGGTCCATAACTCAACAAGCCTGCATCGGGGCCCTTTTAATTTCTGCGAGAAACACTGGATTAATGGCGACGTCTTTAATTAAACCTCCAAATGAAAACCGCGGTTTTACGACACTGTTTTTTGGGGATCCGGGTATTTTTAGACTGATAAATAAAACTTTCGAAGGATGAGCAAGTTCTTTTTTTTAACGGATTTGAAAAAAATATTAAGAGTCTTCAATTCACATGTACGAGATTTGGAAGGAATTAAATTTAAAAAAATGTGAAAAGACATTTTGCAAGTGTATATATGAGATTATTTACGATGTCAACAATACTCCATGAATCATAATATTTTATGTGATAGTCATTATCTTTAGAACATTAAACGTCAAAAGATACATTTTATTGAAGATAATGTTAAATAGACACACTAATCTGTATCTAATATTACTATGATTTGTTTAATCTGATATTTAAGCAATCAACGCAGCAAAATGGATACAAAATACGGAACCACAAGCCCAAACTTTAATTCTCAGTATTTTTTCCCGGCGGTTATAAGGACGGGTTAGGAGGGTTCTTAGGAATTTTCAATTATGTAGGTCTATTTGTTTCATTTGAGTTACGCACCTGCAAGCGCTTCCGGCCGCAGACCTAATATTAATGGAGACAGAAGGAGATAATAAGAAAATACTTAGTAGGCTAATAATATTGTTCGATACTAAGTGGACTGTATGGGGTTGATTTTGACGTACTTAACAGAATTGATGCAAAGAGGGCAATCATAAAAAGCATTCACCAACCTTTCATCCACGACGCTGCTTCTCCGGGGATAGCCTCCGTGATGCGCGACAGACGAATGGTGCTGCACCTGCTCCTCTTCTATACGAATTCCTTTAGTTCTGTTCCAGAGTCACGGACTCTGGAAGTGCTGGGGTGTCACGGACACAACCGACGCGCACGGCGCGACCTTGGCAACTTGGTGAAGTGCTGGTGTGTCACGGACACATCCAACGCGCACGGCGCGATCTTGGCAACTTGGTGAAGTGCTGGTGTGTCACGGACACAACCACCGCGCACGGCGCGATCTTTGCTACTCGCCAGGTCTGCGACGCGCAGACGTCCGGTCGGCTCTTGCAATTCACAACTACCCTCAATTGCATCAAAAACTACTATTAAAACCCAACAAATATACTAGTACTTAGTTTTGAGCTACAATGTGTCGACATTTTTTTTCCACTTGTAACAATCTCTAGTCTAATGGGACGAAAGGGGAATTGTATTTCTCGTTAGTTCCGCCATAATTCTACATTTCTACACGTATATGTATCTACAGCTCTTCCCTAATAATTATTAAAATGAATGTTTGTGTGTGTATGATTGTAAATTCTGCACGCTCAAACGGCTGAACCGATTTGGAATAAATTTGGTGTGGAGGTAGATTAAATTCTGAATTAAGGCACACTTATTATGGGATCGAAAAGAAATTGCCGATTGACTTCCAAAATTCTATATGAAGATGGCACCGATGATGATGATATTTTATCTTAAATTAACGCGGGCTACGGGGCGCTGTTAATTCTATTATATGAGTATTTCTTTATGAATATATAATTTAAAAAAAACGTGTTTTGTTTTGATACAAAATTCCTGTCACTTTCGGGTTAAACAGTAAGTACACCAAAAAATAAGATATTTTTTCGCTTCCGTTGCTACGTGAATAAGGAACAAACATCATCAAACCATCATGCAATTTCAATTCAAAATCATAACATGAGAAATACAGATAGCGCCGCGAGAAGTCACTAGTATGTATGTAGTAAATACTCTAGTCTTTGCATGGTCGGTGTCCTTAGGGACAAGATTAAGGGAAGCTAAACAAATTCCACGTGTTTTGGTAGGATTTCTTTCTTATGTTAACCTAAGTGACCACTGACGAAAGCTTTAGGTAGATATATAGATAATGGAATACCTTGGGGCTTTTATTTTGGTATCTGTGCCCAGGGATTTTGTGAAACCTAATGTTTCTTATATTATCAATTTCTAGCAAAAAATGGATCCAAACTGAGACCTCAGACTCATAACCCACACCAATATATTTTACAACAGAACAACACTAAGTACTTAAGTGAAATGATCGAGCTTATGAAAATTCAATGCCATCATCCAATGTCACCTAGTATTATATTGGGAGATGACTCTGGCGTCGTAACACAGTCTAAGAGCTACCACGAGGTCAGAGGATTCACACGTCATTGTATAATATTACGTCTAATAAACTAATTTTGTATTTGAATTTGTTTCAGGAGTTACTCTTCTATAACTTTCGCTGTATCTTAACGCTATGAATATTTTGATGAACTTTAACTTAAAAGGTACTATTGCCAATGCAAAACTTAATCGTTTTTGAATTCGTCAATTAACCTTACGAGAGTCATAAAGTTTAAGCAACTAGTTTTCAAACCACAAATTAACCAAATCAGACAGGCTGTTATCTATACATCGCGCGTCAAATTGAGGGCAAACTAGTAAATATGTAAAATAAGTCGTGCATTAGGTAACAGTTAGGAAGTTGCCCCAAGTTTCTCTTCTACCGACTTAGCTTAGCGCAATCTTCTGCGAGATTAAGCCCCCAACTGTACAGGTGGTAGAAGTAACTCAGAAGAGTTATATTAAACAAGTAAACCTTAATTTGTCATTTATATCGCATGATATATTGTTACTGAAATATCTAACTAATAATAACTTAAAATTATTTGTAAAGTGGTTACCTAATAAAATAAGGATTTAATGCGCGGTCATAATTATTTTTGCTTCCATACACATATATGTATGTCTTAAAACATATACTTCACAAGGTCAGCCTTACGTGTTGACGGATCTTATAGATCATATTGATACGTATAAATTTATTTGTGCACGTAATAGAGGTACAGTCCAGCCAGACCCAGACACCATTGTTCCGTATCAAGTTGCAGTACTGCACCTACATTCTCTAGCCCGCAGCAAACAAAACTTGCTCTAGTCCGGCCGCAGTTGGGTTTAAATTGTTTTTATGTGAACGGCCGTAGTTTACGACGAACAAATGTGATTCACTCGCGTCAAGCTGTTTATTGCGTGAGCTTTATTGCCGCGGTTGAAGAGTTATTATCCTCTAGCAATCACTAACTAGTAGAATTTATTTACTAGTAAAGTTTATTTGGCAGGTAATAGAAATGTTTGTTATTTGTTCAGCGATATGGACGAATGTGACTGTGGATCCGGGTTTATAGGCGTGTTAAAACGGATAGGTTAATTTTGACGTCGATTTGAAATTTTGCTAAATGATCTGTAAAATTTTAAAGACACTAGAGACAATGAAACCATATCGCGTATTATGTTATTCTATACTTGTGCTCGTGTCGTGTGAAATTTTGTTAACAGAAAGTCTTAGAAAATAAACATTCAATATATCAAAGCAAAATGGGTAATAACTTTAGAACAAGATTAAAATTTTTGTTGTTAAATGCTCTCAATATTTTTGTCACCAATAACTCACTATGAAAAATATCAACCTATCTATCTATCTAAATCTAATAAGAACATCAATAACGGTATACGCATACTATATGCCAAACAAAAATTTAAAGTAGCCCCGCAAACTTAAACGCATACTAGACTAAAAACTAGAGCCAGACTTACACAAATACCACACTACACATCCTTGAAGTTCACCAACCCTATCGAGATCGTATAAAAACACTTTCCCATCCACTGGCGAGCAAAATTAACATTTTTACAGATTGTTCGTCTCATTACTCTAGCGTACATAACGAACCAATTTCCATGAGTACCTTTTATTCCAATTTCATACCTTTTACTCTGCGCATTGAATGCGCTGTGTTCTTGAACAGAGTACCTAAAGTTTGTTTATTTTAACTGCAGCTTTTTCTATAAGAATCTTTATCGAGGGTTGCTGAGTTCGGGGATTGTCAAATTGTTTGCGTGTTTAAGTTTTATAAATTAATTGTAGATATGTTAGTGGTTTAATGTACATAATATGTAGTTATCATTTCAAGATCAGGAGAGCGGAAGTTTGAAACCTGTACTAGGTATATAAGTACATATATACAAGAAAAGAAAATTAAAAAAAACTGTTATTAATTGAATAAAATTAACGATAAAATTATCATTTTTGTCATTTTCACACGTTTTCGTCATTCTGATGTCATAAACGATGATTAATGAGATCTAACTGCAGCTGTCTGTATGAATCAGTATATTTTTACAAAGCTCTGTAACTGTTTTCCACCGCGGTCCTACTTTGCACATCCACCGAATGTTGCCATAGCTCTTGCAATAAGCTTTATTATTAAAACGCTCTGGTGTTGCCATTCTATATACTTTTACGAGTATTTTTATGATTATTCGCGTGTATTAATGCATCCGAATCTAAATGGAGGAGTTCTCTACACCTGCTGCAGCAGTAAAAGATGTATGTACAGATATTAAAAATATGATAAAAGCAGTCGCGTAAAACGTAGGTAGTAAAGAGATTTTCCACATAAATAGACGATAATTTTCTAGTTTTTAAATTCACATGTGAAGCAATCATAGATTAACTGTTCATATACAAACTCGAGACTCTTGTTACGAGTATTAAAAAATATGTTTGACGATCTTGACAAAAGAAGTAAACTAATTTCGTGCATAAGGGGATTCTAAATTACATACTTTTAATTATTATAGGTTTAAAAAGGTAAATTGGTTGGATATAAGACTTGCCTTTGTGTGACGCCATAATAAGTAAAATGTTATACAAGAACTAATTTATTTTTATACATTCTGAAAATCATGACGACGGACGCTAGATTTAAGCCCTCTTATATCTACAGCTATGTCTAGCTATATAAAGTATCTATAGCAACGGGATTAAATAATTAAAACTACATCCAAAGTCCCTTGAAACTAGAGAAACTTATTCTGTAAGCTGTTCATCATAATATTATTCGCCTTTACCCATAACAGATGGAGGGAAAGTTTGTTAATTTGGAGTTATTTTGGAGCGGAAGAAGAATGTCCTTGAATAAGGGGTTTTTCATTAAAATAAACTTAGGGAGAGGACATCTTTGTATTTCGATGAGTAGTTTTTGATGATGCTGTTAGTGACTATTTCAAATTGAATAGAATAGAAAAACATTTATTTAAACAGATTTACAGACATTTAGCAAATATGACTGGCCTGTTAGCTTAGTTGGTAGTGGCTCTGCCTTCTAATCTAGGGGTTGCGGGTTCGATTCCCGCTTGACACAAGTATTTATGAAATTTAAAATTTATAATTACTTGTGTTGAGTCTGGTTGTTTGTATGTATAATAAGTATGTATTTACAAAAAAAAAAAAAAAGTATATAAGTATTATATCCGTTATCTAGTACCTACGACACAAGCGTTTGCTTAGTGTGGGGCTAGATGGCGCTGTGTGCAATGTCCCGGAATATTTATTATTTATATAAACACACACATACAATAAATAAATAAGTCTGCCCGATAAATTGAATATATCATAATTGAAGGAAAACTAGAAACACGCAATGCAGGGTTGTCCTACGAAGTGTACTATTAAGTAGAAATACTCATCTACTTTACCAGATATTTGTAGATATTTTTTGTACCGATTCAGAAGCTTCAGATCAATAACTTTATTAAACTATGGTCAAGTGCGAACCCGTTCAAGTTAAAAAAAAAAAAAAAAAATACAAGCAAAGTCAAGCTCATTTTATTATTAGTAGTTATTTGAAAAATAGCCATTACGATCATCAATTTTTTTTCGAAGCATATATGTGTAATATGTACATATGTTGCTTCGATTGCTTTGTCAGTTTGTTCTACAAGCGACGCCCGCCGGGTTTACTTGCTTATCTTTAAATTCGAGAACAAAAATAGCCTATTTGTTTATTCTATATATACCTATTGAAGAAGTAACAAATATACACACATGCGCAATCATTCACCTTTGTAATATTAGTGGGATGGGATGATAATTTTCTCCTAAATTTTGAACTAAATTAGGACAAACACCGAACCATTATCAAATACAAATTCGCTGAAGCTACCGAAACCACAACCAAACTGAAGCCCACAACATACCTGCCAACTAAATATAACTAAGTTATCGGATAAGTGTTAGTTAATCTTAGTTCGGTCTTCGTCTTAACAAAAGTCATCATTACGGAGTATATAAACGTAGGTTTTGTTCTTAGTAAACAGGCAGTTTTTAAACTTGCCGTCAGGCATGAGTTTTGATTGTCTTATCTTGTAAATATAATAAAATAACATATTCACTGCCTCACAAATGTTAAATACAGAAAAAAAAAGTAGCCTATGTCAGTCTGTGGACCCTGTGATAAAAATCACATTAATCCGTCGCTTCTTTGCGCCATAAAAGCGGAATAAATATGTAGATCAACATACCTACACACTAACATATTTCACATTCATGATATGATTATGATATATTTATAATCCACCAGTCCATCCTATGACTCTTTCAGGTGCTTGAAAAATATCCAAGAAATGCCTAGCAAAATATAAAATTAATACATATTTAAAAAAAAATTGAAACCAACAGGCAACCGTTGAGTCCACTCGTGCTCGACAATAAGCATCAGCAAACTGTGACCGCAGCCACCTGACCGAAACAACATCGACCGGCATACATCACGCAAAACCAATAAACATGGCGAGTAACTCTCTCGGACTGCGAATACTGGTACTATGGAAATGTAGCCAAAATAGTAATTGAGATGAACAACGCCGCGCCGGCGCGGTTGAGTTGGGTGGACCCTTTGGCGACCAATCATTTGTTTACTTATTAATCTACCGAACAGGCACTGAGATTAGAAATACGATTATATTACGTACTAGCTGTGCGCGCGACTTCGTCCGCGTGGAATAGTTATTTTGGGTTGGGCATCGTATTTATTTTTGCAAACTACCTCTTCAGCTTAATAAATTATAGCTGTTACCCATGACTTGAACCGTTTTCGCAGCTCACGCAACGGAAGCCCTCAAAGATGAATAATTTTCCCCGTTTTTTTCACATTTTCCATTGTTTCTTCGCTGCTATTAGTTGCAGCGTGATGTAAAGCCTTCCTAAAGCCTTCCTCAATAAATGGCCTATTCAACACAAAAATAATTTTTCAATTCACACCAGTAGTTCCTGAGATTAGCGCGTTCAAACAAACAAACAAACAAAAAAAAACCCTTCAGCTTTATAATATTAAAGTATAGATACGGCAGCGTTCGGTTATTTCTGACATTGTAACCAATCTTGAGCCTTGTGTGTGGAATAGAGATGAAATGAGGAAGTTTTTTTGACGCAACATTTGTAATGGGTTACACAAATGTTCAGGGACAATTTACACAACGCCATCTAGCCTCATACTAAACAGATAAATTATATTATTACTAGCTTTTACCCGCGGCTTTGTAAGGGTTATTATACATACATCACTTTTTCTATTAAACAATCTCCATAAAAATACGATGTGTAGTTTTAAAGATCTAAGCATTCATAGGGATTAGGGACAGACGCGGTAAGCGACTGTTTGAGCAGATTTGTAGTTTGTAAAAATTCCGATAGATGTCGCTGTACAGTCTTAAAACGCGCAAACTCGCCGCTTGCCATTTCAGGTGTTAGAAAACTAGATGAAAAATTGAAGAATAATAATATATACAGCGACTTTGCTCTTTTTACTTTATACTGGCTAAAGATCGAAGAGAGGCCTATGCCCAGAAGTAGGATGAAACTGGCTGTGCATGATGATGTCACATACATTTGAATTTGATCTAAATCTTTATGCTTGTGTTCTTTTCTTATTGGTGTAATATAAAGAATTATTGATTGATGATGTGGTTAAAGTTATTACAATTCTATAGTATAAATAATTCGTACCTCTCGACGCATTACCAGGCGTGCCACTGCATATCTCCCGACTCACAATTCCACAATTGGAAATACCACGAAAACGAGCTGCGAATATATCAGCCTGTCAGTGTTGCCGTGTATAAATTCCCGGAGTTTTTCCGGGAACACCTGGCGGCATTACCTTGATTGCGAGTCTTGCTCCCGTCGAGAGTGGCCGCGAATATGGAGCTATCTCATCTTTGGAACATTTTCTTGAGACATGGCGTTTGTTATATGGATTAGATGTTTTGTCCTACGTAGTATGTTAATTTTGTCAACTGGCATCTTCATACATTTGGCATAACCTGACAAGGAATGTGTAGAGACCACTGCTGTCAATACTAACTCTAACATAGATCTTCACACCACTATCGTAAAAACAGGGATATTTTGTAGCAGATTGGTTTTTCGACTATGTTGTCAAAAGCTGGGATTTGTAAATGAGAGTAAACATGTAAATAAACCAGGAAAAGTTACAAATACTTATCAAACATGTGAAAAAGAATATGTTTTCTTTTCTATTTCAATAAAAACATCTCTGGCCGCGTGCATTTGCGTGCTTGACACGCGCTTGGCTTTTAGAAGTCGATAGTCTTTAACTCTTTAGCCAAATGGGGTTTATGTCTTCCCGTTACTGGAACTTTTCAGTTTTTGCTCCAAGCTTTAACGATTCAGAAATTAAATGGAGTGTTCCGTTAACCTAATTAAACGGTTGTTGTGTTGAACTGAAGATGGTACGAATTTAAATGGTTGGATAAGGTATTGCTAAATAATAATTATGGTAATATTCTGAAAACGTCATTGGTTTATGTTTTTACATATTATTTATATGTTACCAGGGTAATTACAAAAAATGCGGAAAATAATACGGAAATAATAAATAAAACTTTGGATTTGAGTTACCTTAGGGCCTCTTGACGTCCACTATTTGAGATAGTGAACAAAAAAACAAAAAATTGATAAGTCATTCAAGTAAAGAATACATATCATATTACTAAATAAATTATGAACTGTTGAACCTTACTTAGCTCCAAGTTAACTTTACCTTACCTTACTTAGCGCCAAACTCACTCAATGGCTCCCATAAAAACTTTAGCAACAATTTCACTTCAACGTGTGAGTATCTCAAATTACTTATTAGCAGAACTCGACACCTGTACGCTAATTGAAGTCTGGCAAAGCTTGAGCTTTGTTTCTTGCCTGTAAAGAACTGGTGACAAATCCGCGAGCCAACCGCACCTCTATTTTACGTCTTGTGGAACGTATTAAGACAGAGGTGATATGAGGGGGCAAAACCCATAATTATATAGAAATACGATAGTACGAGATCTGCCCGAGAGGACTCCCCCAATGAATTGATTCTGTAGGGAGTCTTGACTCTCAATAACGAGGACTGCGACTAATGAAGAGGATATTGTCCTACACAATATGATTTTGATTCCTGGATGAGGTCTGCACAAGATCGACGCAGATGGCACATGCAAAAGGAGGCCTATACCCAGCTGTGGGATCCCAAGGGCGGTGGATGATGATGATGATGATGAGTTTAATAAAGAAATTTCATGGTTTAATCCCCCAATTAAAACTATTATGGTATAAATACTCTAATGAAATAAATCCTAAATATTACACTTGAATAAACCTTTACCAAGCGGCAACGATAAGCGTTAGGTTAAGATTTTTTTCTCTTTCATATGTGCAAGTACCTACCAGGGTTAGACAAGACAGACATATTTTCTTACTAAAACACAACCAACAACAATTTTGGTCCTTCACTATTACTATTAACAGATACTGGGGGTTCCAAGCCCTCATGTAATGGCAGTCCGACCCCAGAGGTCTGTATATAACGGCGTGCGGCGCCCAAGTTTCTCGCTTTAGCTCGCAGGCTCTTTGTCTCACGGTAATGAGTCAAAAGTTTCCCCAGTCGAGAGTACATTGCTTCACGCTCCGTTTCTTCGCTGAAGTACTGGTACGGTCCCGAGATCGGCCTGTGTTTTAGAGCTAGGTGGCGCTAGTTGCGCCTCAATGTTTGGAAATAACCTTTACTTTAGAATTTAGATCTACTACTTAGCACTTACCTACAATTTTCTTTTAAATAAGCCAATTTAAATGAATCAATTGATGTCTTAAATTTAGGTCTCAACTATTTTGTTGATACTTAGAACACTAAACCCCGCTTGCTCAAAGACTATTAAAACATTTATAGTTATTATTTACTAGACAGTTTTCTCGCTAAATGCGTTTGAGAATCGTTGCTTGAGTGAGCCTAAAATAGTAATGACATTTGTTTTCTCTGAAACAATAGCAATTTTATCATTAGACATTATTGGAAATGTGAACAGTTTGTTTCCAATATATTATTTCAAACTCGATATTGCCCTCTCAACATCCCTAAACTCTTCGAAAACAAAACAATTCTGTGAAAAAAGTCTTATAAAATTCCAGACAATTCAATAAAAACAATAAACAAGATAGAGTACATTAAGAATAACATTATGTCAGTTCCATATTACAACATACCTGTTATATCTCCGTGTACCTTATATCAAAGTTACGAGTGTATTCAGCCAGTTGCCGACTTAATATCCTACTTCCCGGTACAGGTGAAATGGTTCGTCTTCTGAGAATCCTGATTAAGACTCAGAACGACGAACTTGGCTGTACAAGTGTATAAGTCACTACGTTGTTACTATAACAACTTCAGGTTGTTGCAAGAAGGAATGAGTGTTCATAATATCGGTATCCTATATCGATTTCATAATTATTTATTTTGATAATAGACGGTTACTAAAAAAACTTTAAAAGATTGAAAACCGTAATAACATGGGTTTCTCTCTGATTAAAAATACAACTCGTTTGTTAAGTAGGTATACAAATGTATTTTCCGAACGAAATCTCACTTTTTTTAGAAAATAAAGTGAAATTTACTCCATTGTAATATTGATACAGAAAATGAATAGACATCTAGTTATAGCAAGTAGATATGCTTTTATCTATTATATCAGTATCTACAGCATCAACTGCAGATTTATGACGCATAAAACCTTACAAGCAACTCTGACCCTAAAAACCCGCTTTAAAAACAAAACAAGACTAAAAGAAACCGTGCATCTTGCGCTTTCAAAGCAGATGCAGCCAAACTGAAAGCGGGAGCTATCAAATAGTTCAAGCTTTAATATTAAATTCTGGAGAATTGTCCATTATTTGCCTGTAAACTTTTACGTCCCGCCTGCCGGCTCCGCTGGCTCTGTTTAGATTAAAATTTCAGCGTATGCTATATAAACATACGTAGGTGTATTGTAGATGCACTTGCATTCTGACAGATGCAGGATTTAAACTTCAATTTTGGCTTGCAACGGTCGACGGGATGCCACTCTTGGCTAACTGGAAAAACGATAAAGTTCTGTTTTTTATAGTTTGAGATCCTTCTATACTAGTCAAGTCAATATGTATTTTTTTAAACTAGGTAGTTTATACCTTACATATGTTTCAGTTTAAATACCTTAATACGTGATACTCCTTATTTTCAGTTTTCAATTTAGTATCCCAGCTTTTCCATTTTTAACCGACTTCAAAAAAGGAGGTTATCAAGTCTTCTGAAAGTTTTTGTTTTAAGTTTAATATATGCTCGCTTTGCCATGACTTACAACATACGAGTATATGCCTCTCAATGTTACAATGCTAATTGATATCATTTCTTTTGTAAGTGAATCTAAACCAATCTACCTACCTCAAGAGCCCAGTGTCATCATAATGAAAGACTGCAAGTGTCAGTGCCGCCGGCTGGTCTATGTAATGTAACGAGAAGCCCTTTTATGGGGCAAAAGATTGGAACAGACAGAGGACAGAGGAGGACAGAAGATAATTCACCAGGGGAGTTACGACTCTCATTAATGAGGTATACCACACGAAGAGGAAGAGGAAGTAATATTATAAATTGTATTGACAGTACTAAATCTACCTGCATCACGGGCCCAGTGTCATCATAATGAAAGACTGGTTGTGTCAGTGCGCTGTGCCGCCGCCTGGTCCGCGGCAAATTAACCAATATTGACGACGCAGCTGCCTCCATCTACTGCTGCTACTGTATGCACGGGAGGCAGGAAGTTGGTGGATGTGGTGTCCTGTGGATTAGTTCCTTCTTCCAATTTCTTAGAGAGTTCCTATTGGTGTATTCTGGCAGGCTCTTCTGAGAGGTAGTTCTATTCCAGAACAGGTGTGTTCTACCTTGGGCCACAGGTCATTCATAATTATCGCTTCTAGTAATCTGGTGAATTAAAATGCTTAACAAGTGAAATTCAAAACTAATGCTAACTTTTACTAACACTTAAATTCTAACGTGATTACCCATGAGATTAGATAGAATATTATCATAGTGATAGAATATTTTCTGTTATCTGCTCGGCTGCTAAATACCATCCTTAAATCAAGAATCAACCTACATACTTTATGTCAGGCATCAGATCTCCAGGTGTCCTGAAGCAATAGATACCCGTACACTGTAGCCCTAGGTGGAGTAGAACCCGCCGTAGCTGTCCTTTCAACCTATGCCTTCTTATCATATTTATGTGAAAAAGTATATTGTTATTTATTTTCTAGTAATACCACATCCACCCTTTCGTAACATAACCCGAATCTAAACAGGGCGAAGCCGGCGAAGTTTAGTGCTGCGTTACGGGAACTTCTTCCGGCCGATGCATATCTCTATTAAACCGAGACGATATTAATATGCCTCGATACGGCCTCGCTTGCGACCTATATTGCCTGTATTTGGTGCTTATGTGTGTGTAATTGTATATGTATATAATTTGGAGGTTATTATGTGTGCGTTTTGCATGACAAATTGGATTTAAGTAAATAGTGATGATGCGTTTGTGTGGATATTACTGTGTACAAAAAATAACGTATCTAATATCATGTGATGAGAGAGGAGCTATTAGGGCAAATCCAAAACCAATCTAAGACCGTTTGTAGTGTGTATCAGTATCAACTTTTTTTCTCGTTTTTATACAAATCCATAAGTCATTAAGAACTGAATCCAAAAAAAACTGCTACTTATGCAAAAATGCTCCTTGTATAAGTTTTTCATATGTACATTGGTATTTCGCTTCAACTTAAAAAGGTCCCAAAGTTATTTACCATCAAAGATTCAAATCTTCGAGAGTAAAAATACCTTTATTATTCCAAAATAAGTACGCCAAATTAGTCGCGTTTGTCTACGAATAAGTATTCCCTTTCAGACGATTACTGCTAACCAGTACCTATCTCTTGCATTTTAGTATTATTAATATTCAACCTTATGTTTAGGTAGTAAAGTCGAGAGTTGGTCGGCAAGCGTGATATTGTCGCCATACATTACTTGAGTTGCTCCCGGACTATTGTGTTTGTAGGATATACGAGAGCACGGAGCGTGGAGTGGAAGTTAGTTGGTTTTGGAGAGAATGGTCTCATCACCGTTACTCAATTGTTCAGGCGAATAATGCTAGCATTGCTGTGTGAATAAAGCAGAAAATGACAATTGAGATTCCAATGAAATCGTTTTGAGGTTTTCGGTAATGGTGCAATCATCGTCAAGATTGACGGGAGAAATATTTTATAATTAGTCATGCAAATGTTTGTGTATCTAGAGACATGTACAGATTTGTTATAATATGGACAGTCAGACATGTCAGAAGCGACCCTCGCACAATCATCACTGTTACGCAATCCTTGCTTTTACTACTGACACTTCTGGTGACCAGGTCACCTGACCAATAGCTATAGGCTTAATGGCAGAGCATGCTTGTACGCACTAAAACACCGATACCTGCTTGGCTACAGATTTTTGCATACCTACGAGTATAATAAATAAATATTCCGGGACATAGCACACAGCGCCATCTAGCCTCACTCTAAGCAAACGCTTGATATACTATATCCGATCTATACAGCTTTACAAATCCATGGCTACACCTATGTTTATATTAAACGTGGCCAGTTAGAGCAAAAATTATGTGTCTGTCTGCGGACAGTCCTCGCTATTCGCTTGTTTATTCACAGAATGCCTGCGGAATTGCCGCCATGCGCAAATTAAAGTTATGGCTGCTCTGGTAGTGGTGTGTTGACTTCCTTTTTCTCATTGTAACGGTGATGAAGTGGCGAATGCACATGTAGGATGCTAAAAACTTTTATTCCTGGCTGGTAATGCTAAAAGCCGACATAAGATGGTTATCTTAAACCCATATAATTAACTCTACATCTCTAACGCATAGTTAAAAGATGCATAATTTTGAAAATATTTTTTACCACAAATATGCAGGAGTCTACGCTTACTCGCTATCTATACTCGCTTATATTCGCTATTATTTTATTCTATACTCACACAGTTAAACCTGCAAACCTGTGAGGCGTAAACTGCGAACGCTGAAAATTTCCCCTCTAACACCTAGACACGATCAAAGCCTGCCACCGATGCTACGGATGCAATGTGCCACGCAAGCCATCTACGCCGTAGCAATCCGGCCACGTAGTCAGGATTCTACGCCGTAGACGCAGCTACGAGCCACAGACTACCTAATTATTCAGTCATTATGCGATTGACATGATTGTTATTCGGTGCATGTGTACGGAATAGCAATCGATGTTTGATTTATTAAGTGTATCTAAGTTAAGCATAATTATAGTATCAACAACGAGTAAGATACGTTATGTTACTAATTTGAGTATAGGCAAATTAATAATAATAATTACCATTAAATGTGTCTACAATATATCTTTTGTCTGATAGAAACTACTTTGACAGAAATGAACTCTTCTTGAGAGAAACTTTTTTATTTCTGTGACTGCTGTCAGTGTCGTTCCGATAGTTTTGATTGATTTTATTTTGATAAATAAACTTTGTTCGTTTATCAATTTTGTGTTGCATAAAATAATGCGATCACAGCATGTCTTCGCTCGATGTGGTTCTGTACCTAGATTGGTGGGTTTACTTCATAATAGCGATCACATTTTTCGCAGTTGCTTTCTTTCTAAACTACGTGGTCAAGAAAATAAATGGTAAGCATCATGGATCAGCAGGTAAGCCTAAAACAATATTTGATTTCACAGCTTTTGTTAAACATGCTCCTCAGTTATGAGGAATACTACTCAAGGAAGCGGGAGATATTTCTAAAACATATCTTTTGAGTTTTTCTATTTAGAGCAATAGGTACCTACCCAAAGTTATTTCCTCATAATAGTTACAGCATCCAGCTCATAGAATACGACGATGACTCCAAAACTTATTTCATTGCAGACGCTCGCCTAGAAGAAAGATACACCAACTTACAAAACAAAATATCCAACAGCCAACAAATTTTAGAAAAACGACGTATGGCAACATCCCATCTTCCTAACAGAATACCATTAGAAGTAGTCATCGAACAATCTAACCCCCCAACGCTAAAAGGTTTGTCAGTAACCAGTGACAAAAGTGATAGAAACGATTACCGTACAGTAAAAGACCGCATTGATATCAAAAACTTCCCCAACACAGCTGCTGATTTAGTCAACACAACAAACGACATTAAGCCCTCCGAAACAGAAATAGGCCAGCAAATATTCCTAGGCCATATCTACAATGAAATAAACATCGTCGGTAGAAGCAAAAGCCTATCTGAGACAGACAAAGAAGAAGGTGGCCAAGAAACCAGCAACAAAAGACAAGAAAGCAAATCCATACCAAGCGTGAAGAAAATGATGGATAAACAGTATAAGCCTATAGAAGAATTTAGGAACTGGCCTGTTAAGTTGGTAGTAGAAGAACCTAAGTCTACAACTTCGGATACTGAAGTTAATGATGAAGTAAAGTAGTATTTTAATATATATTTACTTTTATTTTACTCTGCATTTATAAACTAAGCACGTACTTAGGTACTTACATAAAATAGTCGGGTATTAAAAAATGTAAAAGAGCAAAATTTGCACTGAAGGGACAAAGTCATTCAGAAGAAATGAGAAGGAAAAAAATAATTATCTTATTAAAAGGTTTAGTACTACATGATGAAAACAAAACAATTTTGTAAAAGTTGTCCGGATTTTTTTATTGTTGCCAAATGTTGAAGATAAATGCTAAACGTGCTAAGCCAAGTATGATATTAGTTGTAAATTTTTTCATTATGTCTAATGTCACTGTCATATTTTTTTAATTTGATTATTTGTTTGTCGACGCGCGTCGCGCCATCCATACCTATCATAATTGTTTTTTTTAGATGAAAATAAAATTTAATTTTGCAAATAACAACTAATTTAAGTAGCTCTCAATCTTTTCATAGCGTTATAAATGTGTAATTGCATTAAAGTTGTATAGGTTTGTTGTGAACAGCCCCGGTAGACCATGACTTCTATCATCAAGTTCCACTGCCTCTCAGGAGCTGGTGACGAAAGTCCTCCATGCTACGTGCTGCAAGTAGACGAGTTCAAGTTCCTTTTAGACTGTGGCTGGGATGAGAAGTTCGATATGGACTTCATAAAGGAATTGAAGCGGTAAGTTTGAGGTTAAGTTTTGGTTGCCAACGGCCGATAAATAAGGGGTTAAATTGTTAACTTGTACCTAACTGTAGCTTAAAATAATGTAATTAGTTTTGGCGAACATTTATTTCATGTCATAGCTCTTTTTGGTGTATCATAAGTATGTTATGTGTAACAAAAACATTTTCCCACCACAGATACCTATGTATTTTACTTTCACTACTGAGTATCCTAATACATATGTATTTTATTAATTTTGTGTAATTTAGTGTAATTACGAATACTGGACAAAATATGATATAACTACACAAAATCTAAATATTACAATAGTTCATAGACAAAAATTAAGTTGAAAACTTAGGTTCACCAAACTATTGAACAGACAGCTAAACTATTTATGTTTCATTTCCAGGCACATAAACTCCATAGACGCAGTACTGCTGTCCCACTCAGACCCCATTCACCTCGGAGCCCTACCATATGCAGTGGGCAAGCTCGGACTGAACTGTCCCATTTATGCCACATTACCCGTTTATAAAATGGGACAAATGTTCATGTATGATCTATACCAGTCACATAAAAATGTATCAGACTTTGACCTGTTCTCTTTGGATGATGTGGATATGGCATTTGATAGAATAACACAGTTGAAGTACAATCAGAGTATTGATATGAAAGGTAAGAATTTTAATTGTATTGATTAGTAAGCACTATGTGTTGCTATGTATGTATATTAGAACTGTAGATTACCTACTTATTATACTTTTGAAAATGTGTTATAACTCTTATGTTGCACCTGAAATTGCATTGTTTAGAGATATTAAATCTACACAAGTGTTCTATACAAGAGGTAACTTACGGTAAATGTTGAATCTATAGTTTTGTCATAACCATAAAGGAAGTTAATGAATGTTTGATGCTTTGGTCATGGGGTTTAGGACACATAGTAGGTAACCTATGTCAATCTGGGGATTCAATACTATCTCCATACTGAGAAATGTGTTGAAATATCGCTCAGTTGTGTTCAGAAGAAAACCTACATCAATTACAATTGCTATATTTACATACATACATTTAATTTACAGGTAAAGGTCTAGGTCTAAAAATCACCCCGCTACCCGCCGGACACACCCTCGGAGGCACTGTCTGGCGCATAGCAGCACCTGGTGAAGAGGACATTGTCTACGCACCAGACTTCAACCACAAGAAGGAACGGCATCTCAACGGGTGTGAGATAGAGAAGCTGATGAGACCCTCGCTCATGCTGATTGGAGCCATGAATGCTGACTATGTGCAGCAGAGGCGGAGGTTGAGGGATGAGAAGCTTATGAGTTAGTACCTGATTGATTGAATTTATTCTTCACTGATTACCTACTTTGACAAATCAGGTAGATTGAGAACCCACAATACTGGGTTAGGGATATTTGACTTGTTACAGTCATAATATGATATAGCTCAATGCACATATAGTTATAGAATATTTTCTTGATTGTTTATTGCTTGTGTACACTGCAGAAAGATGTGTAAAACTGGCTTCATTTTTCACTGTAATTAAGCAATTGAGCATTCTTATAATGAAAATAGTTTGATATATACCTCAGCTATTTTAAATTTATGGAATAGTGTAATTATCTTATACAGTTACCTACCTATTTATTAATTTAAATCTGTTCTAATTATTCTTTTTTTTTTAAATCTTAGGAAACTCATTGACAACCAATAAAGGTACCAATAGGTTTGAGTATGCATTATAACATTATGCTTTGCTTCTGTTTCCAGCAACAATCCTCACCACTCTCCGCGGCGGCGGCTGCGTGCTGGTCTGCACGGACACTGCAGGCAGAGTGCTGGAGCTGGCTCACATGCTGGATCAGCTGTGGAGGAACAAGGACTCTGGCCTGGTCGCGTACTCACTGCTGCTGCTGTCCAATGTCAGCTACAATGTTGTGGAGTTTGCCAAGAGTCAGGTATGTGGAGTTAATGTAATGACTGTGTAAGCAATATGGTTAGTCTAACAATGTCTCTGACATCCGTTGTCAGAGGAAGTATTGACAGAACAACGTAAAAAAATATATGACTCAGCTCAAAAGTATTTCGAGGTCTATAGAATGTAATAGATTGGATGGAACTGTATGTAAAATTTGGCTCCCTGAAGATAAGAGATTGTAATGAAATATAGGATATATAAATAAATTTACGCATAATTTAGTATTAGTATAGTGTTCATGTAACTAAATTCTGATTTGCAAATTACAATAAGGGACATCATGCTCGAAAGAATAATAATAATATTTAAAGAGTTCCCATTATCGAAAACAATAAGGTGGACTATGATAGCTTAAAACCAGGTTTAGTTATTTTTCAGTAATTAAAATCTGTGAATAAATAAATAATTAGGAAAAATAAAGGCTCATCTACTATACTAATATTATAAAGCTGAAGAGTTTGTTTGTTTGTTTGAACGCGCTAATCTCAGGAACTACTGGTGCGAATTGAAATATTATTTTTGTGTTGAATAGACCATTTATCGAGGAAGGCTTTAGGCTATAAAACATCACGCTGCAACTAATAGGAGCGAAGAAACAATGGAAAATGTGGAAAAAACGGGGAAAATTCATCATCTTTGAGGGCTTCCGTTGCGTGCGCTGGGAAAACGGTGCAACTCGTGGGTAACAGCTATAATTTAAAAAGTTGAAGAGTTTGTTTGCGCAAATAAATATGATGCCCAAAATAACTATTCCATGCCGACGAAGTCGCGGGAACAGCTAGTTTATCATAAAATGAAAACAAAATTCTTCATTGTAGATACACCAATTACGATAATTACAAGTTTAAGGAAACTTAGTGTTGTATATTAGATACAAAAAAATACAGGACATATCACACAGCGTCATCCAGCCCCATACTAAGCTTACGCTTGTATCATGGGTATTAGCACAGAATAAATAATACAACAGAAACCTATCTCCCTGTTGCGAACACGCAGCGAGCGGAGGGCACAGTAAAGTACGCTCGACAGTCGTGTGTCAAACGGCACATCACTCGATCGCTGACCGCGTCGCCAAAGTATGAAAAATGAATTTTAATTTTATCAGTAACTATATCTAGGTACTTAAATAAGCAATTTAGAGTCGAATTCGAGAGAAACAGGCTTAATTTAGTAAATATCTAAGAAAAAGGTTTGTAAATATTTTGTTATAATAATACATACAAAAAATTTACTGATAACGTATTAATTTATCAAAAAATAATTTACCGTTGATTAATTATAACACTAAAATAATACAATTTTATCGTTGTACCTAATCCACATTCATAATGGCAACCATGATAGCTTTGAGAGAATCGAACCGTATGCAGTGAAATATGAACTGTAAATCGTTACGTTAAGTATTAATTTGGCTTGCGCGTGGGTTACGAACGTCCGCTGCGAACGTATTTCGATAGCGTGGCGCGTTTTTGTTTGAACATAGAGTGCCCTGGTATTAGATAACAGATATAATACATATATATTTTTCTTTCATAAATACATTCTTATTATACCCTAGCAAACCACGTGAACTCCGTTTCGCCACCAGATGGATTCGTTTTTTCTTTTTTTTATAAACCTCATGGAGCCTGAGACCTTTCCAACGAATTCAAAACCGTGGAAATCGGTTCGTGCGTTCTGGAGTTATAGCGTCAGGAAGGAAAACCCGACTTATTTTTATATAGTAGATAGAAACGACCAGACTTAACACAAGTAATTTCAATTTTAACACAAATAAATAAAATTACGTGTATATTTGTTTTTGCCAACAATTTTCAACGTTCCAGATAGAGTGGATGAGCGACAAGTTGACCCGTGCGTTCGAGGGCGCACGCAGCAACCCGTTCGCGCTTCGCCACCTGCAGCTGTGCCACTCGCTGGGCGAGGTGACGCGCGCGCCCGGCCCCAAGGTGGTGCTGGCCTCCTGCCCCGACCTGGAGGCCGGCTTTGCACGCGACCTGTTCCTGCTGTGGGCGCCGCATGCGCAGAACTCTATTGTGCTGACTGCCAGGTGTGTATAGACTTTAGGTGTTATATATATTACTGCTAAACTTGGAAGAAACAATCAAGCGATGCTCTGCCAAAACTAACACAGGCCACCACATACTCAGCAACACAGTGGTTCATAACTGGAACAGGTTGCCAAAAGAGGTGATCAGCGCAACATCTGTAAACAACTTTAAGACCCGGCTTGATGACTGGTTACAGAAAACCAAAAAATCACTTGTTAACTTGTGATCATTGCACCAGTGGACTGTATAATTTTGAACTTTGCGTGGACTATATAAAACAATTTTGACACATGGGCACATCAGTAATTTGCTGCTCGCCCATTAATCAAAAAAAATATAAAGTACATTAGAATAGCCATATTAGACGTAGTGTTTCATTGCCTGTTATTGATTACCTTCACATTATCTGTCTGAACGTACATTTGTAGTCACACATAAATAAATTGTATTTGGACTTGATTGTAGTGTGGTAGTGGTTTTTAAAATAAGTTTGTTTTGGTATGACACCTGTTATAACCTCGTTACAAGATCTAGGTCTCTATTCAGACCCTTGATCATAAAATCAACAACCCAAATAGCAATTTAAAAGATCAGAATTCTCTCAGCTTCTATCCAGCCAATATCACATACATACTAGCTGAAATGAAAACTACCTATTTAGTGAGAAGTCGTTTAAAATACCGTTATATCTCTCCGGTATATTATATTACTATTATGTTTATATCTGTTTCAGGACCTCCCCCGGCACTTTGGCCCGCGAGCTGATAGAGAAGGGAGGTAACCGCAGCATCGAGCTGACCGTGCGGCGCCGCGTGCGGCTCGAGGGGGCCGAGCTGGAGCACGCGCTGCAGCAGCAGCTCTTGTACCACAACAACCCACCCAAGTATGTATAACCGCAGCATCGAGCTGACCGTGCGGCTCGAGGGGGCCGAGGTGGAGCACGCGCTGCAGCAGCAACTCTTGTACCACAACAACCCACCCAAGTATGTATAACCGCAGCATCGAGCTGACCGTGCGGCTCGAGGGGGCCGAGCTGGAGCACGCGCTGCAGCAGCAGCTCTTGTACCACAACAACCCACCCAAGTATGTATAACCGCAGCATCGAGCTGACCGTGCGGCTCGAGGGGGCCGAGCTGGAGTACGCGCTGCAGCAGCAGCTCTTGTACCACAACAACCCACCCAAGTATGCATAATATAAATAAATATTCCGGGACATAGCACACAGCGCCATCTAGACCCACACTAAGCAAACGCTCGTGTCTTGGGTACTAGATAACGAATTTAATACTTATATACTTATCTATTGTAAATACATAGTACTTATTATACATACAAACGACCAGACTCAACACAAGTAATTATAAATTTTAAAATTCATTAAAACTTGTGGCACGCGGGAATCGAACCCGCAACCCTTAGATTAGACGGCAGAGTCACTACCACTAAGCTATCAGGCCAGTATGCTGGTTCTTCTCCTCAGTAGTTACCTTACTGCTGGGGATCGTGTCTTCTGGATACTATTCAGCTAGTTCTCGCCATTTGTAACTTGGTGCGAAAATTCATTGGTAGATCTATGTATGTTGGCATGGATGTAGCCCCCTGCTCTAGTATGACATGATCATAGATCAGACCAGAGAAGACATCAGTTTCCTTCCTCCTACTGTCCAACTCATGGCACAAGGCGGTCCAAATTGCCATATCTGTTTTATTGGATACTGATTTGGTCAGACAGATGTAACATAACAGTACTTTGTCATTATACAGGGAAGAAGTAGCGGGCATATCGTCCGACTCGGACTCGGACGGCGAGCTGGAGATGTGGGTGGTGACAGGGCGGCACGACATCCCCGTGCGACACGACGCGCGCGCCGGCGGCGGCGGCTGCTTCAAGTCCAACAAGCGCCACCACGCCATGTTCCCCGCGCACGACGAGCGCCCGCGACACGACGACTACGGGGAGTACATCAAGGTACGTGCGACACGACCCCCCGTGCGACACGGACTAATAAATGATTCATAAAGATTTGACCGGTTTCTTTTGTTCTTTGACAAACTCTCGACAGAATTTTTCAGTTTCATACGAAGTTACTTCAGTGAAGTATACCAATAGACCCATTGTTCTTCAAATAAAACCACAGGAGCTGTATCATAATGTGTTTATTCTTGTAATTTCCAGCCAGAAGACTACAGATTGGCTGAAATAGTTGATGCGGAGGGAGATATCAAAGACGTAGCGCCCGCACCCGTCGCTAAACAAGAACCTGACGGTAAACTCTTTTTATTTGTATTTTATCTAAAAATGTGTTACAGCTACTAGTTGTCCATATCTGAATATTTGCATATTTCACCACCGCTTTTGGATTCCGCCACTCGAGTTTCTTCCGACAATAACCCGTCTTTCAATCCCGTTTACCGCCGTATCCATTCGTTCCTCTTTAGATCCCGTCAGGTGATCCCGAGCATAGCCCTTTCCATCGCACGTTTTGCGAATTAAAAACGACATCGTTCTCTGAATCCAATCTTAATAGATATTATATTGATTGTATCTGTTATACAAGTTATTCTCTATTTACAAGCTAAGTATGGGGCTAGATGGCGCTGTGTGATATGTCCTGAAATATTTATTTATTTATGAAACCATTTCCAGTGGAGATGACCGAGATCCCCACAAAGTGCGTGACAACGACTCGTCAAGTGGCAGTGAAGGCGTCAGTGCAGTACATCGAGCTGGAGGGGCGGTGCGACGGAGAGTCGCTGCTGAGGGTGGTGTCGCACGCCAAGCCGCGCGCCGTCGTAGGCCTCCGCGCCGGCCCCGCGGCCCTGCACTCGCTCAGGTAACTGCACGAGCAGGGCACTCGACTGATGGCCACCTAGTTAACCTCTAATTAATTCTAAAGTCACGGAATGTTAAGAATTTGGGATATACTAAAAGATAACAGTTATGTTAGTGGTCAACTTTCTTTGATTGGACATTGGTCTGTATAATTATATTAATCAAAGTCCAATCAATCATATTGTATTGTAATCTTATCTATTCTATAGTGCAAAATAATACCCTCACACTCATAATAAATGTGTTATTGATGTGTACATATAAATTGTATTGTTTTTTTCTTTTCCAATTCAAGGTTATAAAATTAAATTTATATTTTTTTTCTAGAAAACACTGTGAATCCCAAGGCATAGAGAAAATCTACATTCCACAAAAGGGAGAGACAATTGACGCTACCACTGAATCTCATATCTACCAGGTAACGCTTTGTACATGTAGGTACATAAACCATGGTTTAAATCAATAAAATATGTTAGGCAACAACCAGTCTATCATCTATACATATAATAAAGCTAAAGAAGGTCAACAATCTGAACATAGAAGATATTAATTATTTTTTTTGGGTATACTTAATATCTATAACAGAACACGTTTCAGCAGATTTTAGAAGTTTTGACTGTTTGTTTAAACACCCGTAACGCAAAATCATCATGATTTTTGGGATGTAGGTAGTATGAAGTCTTGGAGGTGTCATAGGCTACTCTTTATCTAAATCTAAAATAATGCAATCGAAGCCGCGGGCGTCAACTAGTTTAATAATAAATTGGAATCAGACTGTATTGATCTTTGAATAAAACTATTACTACAGCAGTGTACTGTAGTAGTGTAAAAAATATGCCTTCGGTAAGATTTGTTAGTTTTTGGTGCGTTTTGTGTTGCTCGGGTCGGGTAATTGAGAAATGACAAACAAAGGCACACGCATTTTTTTGAAGACCGCTTATGACATGCGTGGGACTTTAAATAGACATAATAATGAGTCCCAGCTTGCACTGCTGCAGTTAGCGCTGTTCCGTTGAAACTGACGGGTGACCATCATCATCATACACAGCCTTTGGGACCCCACTGCTGGGTATAGCCATCCCTTTGTACGTGTCATCTGCGTCGATCCTGTGCAGACCCCATCCAGGTTGGAACCCCAGTTAACCATCGTGGTAGGTTTTAGGCGGTAGTGGAGTCTCATTAGCTCCGAGCGTGACATACCCCGCTGCCCCCCCGGGGAGAGTGCGGGGATGCGTTAATGCATTTCCTCCACGAAAAAAAAAGGGATGACCATACTTAAGTCAATTTATGACACACTTTTGGGCTACCTTGCTTTAAAGAATTAAAAAATATGTAGAAAGATAGTATTCTCCTACTATATTGGTGTACTTGTTAATTCCCAGGTGAAGCTGACAGACAGCTTGATGTGTAACGTGGCGTGGCGCAGCGCGGGTGCAGCCGAGCTGGCGTGGCTCTCCGCGCAGGTCGCCAGTAGACACCAACGCAGCACTGGAGGTAGGACAGACGCCCTGAGGGGGGTTAGGAAACTGGAGTTTTTGGACACTTTAATATCACAAGAGCAGAATCCTAGATTTTGTACGCAAGCTTGCCAGGAACTGATGCTTACTTGCTTTAGCTTTCAGTTCTTCATCGTCAATATTCTCTTGAAAAACGATTGTGCTCATCGATACTTAGTAGTCGTGGATTTGTAGCGAACAGATTGTCTCCTATCCAATACAGTGAACAAATCTTAAAGAGACAATAGCGCTATCACTATATATTTTATAAGCTGACTAGAAAATTAATTTAAATAATCAAAACTACGAGGATACGAACAGGCTTATTTCTGGAAAACTCCCAAAATTCCTAAACAGTCATACCACAGTCGACTCACACCCGGATGCGATAATTCATATACAAACATCAGCTACGTTTCTTTAAAAAAAACGAATCTTTTTCCTACTTACAGAGGAGCCAGAATCCGACGTAATGATGTCCCTGGAGGAAGCCCCGGGCACGGCCCATCAAGCCAAGTTTATAAACTCGGTGCGCCTGTCGGAGCTCCGCGCTGCCATCGCCAAGATAGGGCTGGCGGCCGAGTTCGCGGGCGGAGCCCTGGAGTGCTGTAACGGGACGCTGGCTATACGACGAGTGAGTTACTCGTTTTTTTTTTCTTTTTGTCTACATAAAAGTAGTGTATAAAGTTATGCATTGTAGGACATTCTGCTATCATAAACGTAACAATAAACAGCGAATCTCTTCGTGAGTTAGTAACACTCTGCTGGCTATACGACGAGTGAGTTATTTATTTTATAATATTTTTTCTGACATAAAAGTAGTGTATAGGTTTTCTTCATTGTAGAACATTGAATAAAATATTCTGCTATCATAAACGTAAAAATAAACAGCGAATCTCTTCGTAAGTTAGTAACGGGACTCTGGCAATACGACGAGCGAGTTATTTGATTTTTCATGATTTTTACCACAAACGATAAACGAAACGATACCCGAACAAGTGAATGCTGTGGCTCAAGATGGAGGTATATTTGTACCGTATTGAAACTGACGGTAGTAAAATAATTGGAAACAATTGTTCAAGCATTGTAAATGTATGCTATGTTCTTTTATCATTATCATAATCAGCCTGTGTTCACCCTCCGCTGAGCTGGCCTACTGTCCAACGTGCCACATAGTAAGGGTCTCCAGCCTGTCTGATCCATCTCCTACCAAGTCTGCTTATAAATGTCATCCGACCATCGGGCATACTGTACGCATCTATGTACATGTCACCTAAACTTTTTTGTGGCTAAGTTTGTTTCAAATATTCTTGACTTATTGTTTTTTTTATGTATGTATCATTTCTTAACCTTAAAAACATTAACAACTTTTTATATGTACACCCCGTCTAGTCTTTTTTTTTATATTTTCCTCTCCATCCTACGGTTGCCTGGAAGAGATCGCTTTTAGCGATAAGGCCGCCATTTGTGGCATTAGTTTTAATTATATTTTTCCGTTTTGTGGTATGTTTTTTGTGTCCAATAAAGTATCAATCTATCTATCTATATGATGTGTATTTGCTTTCAGTTGGAGAACGGTCGCGTAGCTCTGGAAGGCGTGCTGTCAGAAGAGTACTACAAAGTGAGAGAGCTGCTTTATGAACAATTCGCTATTGTGTGAACGACTGATATATTTAATTAAGACATACCTACACTCTTAGTTTATTAGTTCCCTTATCTAGTTTATTTAAGCTATCTTAGTTCAAGTTTGTAATGTAAGTTTAATTGACCATGAAGTTTAGTATTCTTTGTAAATAAATTATTTTATTGGCAAAAAATATTTAATCTAACAGTTTACCTATTGCTAACTATTTTACTAACATTTTTAGGTAATCATGTAAGGTTGATCATTAACATAGGTATGTACTGGATATATTGTTCTATAACTGTGTCCTACAGTAAGCAAAAGGTAAGAAATAAAAACAGAAAATATATTTTTACCATTTTTCAAATATTTTATTTCAATTATCCGGGACCGGTTCACATTAATAACATTATGTAAAGAAAAAAATAAGGTACAATTCTTTAAATACAAAAAGTAAGACACGGGTTTCTACTGTTTACTATTTATAAAAACTTGATCTGAGATTACACTAAATATTCCTTCTACAATAACGCCTACTTTTACACCAAAAAGTAGTTTTTAATCTAATTTAGGTACAAATAGTTTACATCTCGGAGCAGCGTCCGTTTCGTATTCGAATAAATCAGATTGCCGCCATCTTGGTTTTCGTAGCCATCTTGATTTACTAAAATGCTGTTTATTTTCTTATTCATTCTGTATTTCAAAGGGTGTATTTACTATAAATATTTCAACATTTAAAAATACATTATGTAGTATGTACTTCACTGATTCACCCTTTTCTCTACAGTCAAAAGGCCTAAACTGCAGTTACATATACCAAGATGGCGCCGACAATCTAACTGTATTACTCGAATAGCATATATTATAAGAATTTTCACACTGGGGTCGGTAGCAAAGCCATGCTTTGTAATGAGATCTCGCAACACTCGGCGTGAGCAAAATGAGAAGTGGCCAACCGAAACAATAGAGTTAACAATTACGTATTATCGTGTATTTACAAATTTCAATAAATAATTCATGATTAGGCGTCGATTCTGTTTGCCATCAAAAAAAATATAAATTAGACAGCTATGTATACTAATATATTGTCTGTCTTTTGCTGTTCTCTAGTATAGTTAATTTGTATTTAACACAGCAAACCAGAATCGTCGCCAAAGCGACCGACCACAGATCGCTCAAAGATCAATCACAAAAGTAATCGCAGATCAAAAACATTTTCTCTTAGAACAAATGTTAAACTTAGCATCTAAAACATTCTGGCACATAACACGCATCCAAACTACCACCGCACGTCTTACAACATATAGTAAACACTATTCAATAAAGTAAATATTCTTAACATAAGAATAACAGAAAAAAAACAGCTCGGCAATCAATGGAATAAGATATAATATATTGTGATGTTAAAATTAGGATTCCATTTCGTTCAATTGGCGCGCTCATGAAAAAAGTATTCTGCCCAAAATGTACTAATAACGTCTACTGATTATATATTTGTATGAACTATGTGTACATTTTGAACTCTCTTAGACGGTATCAATAAAACATTGATGTATTAGTAAACTACAACTCGCATAATGTTATTTCTTAGATAATTGCCATTATTTTGTACATTTCTGATAAACACTTAATTATACACATATTATTGTTTGTATGTATATGTTTAGGTACAACCTTTTCATTGTTCTGATTGATCGTTGCTATAAAGCTGTGTCATTTAAAATAATAACGCTTAAAGCCTTGAGGCAAACCAAGTATAAAACTATTATAAAAATAAACAGTCGTATAAAAGACAAAGGTCTCTACAGATGAGCTTTTAGCTTCAAGACATACAAAAATCTTATTGATCTTTCCTTGAACATATTGTATATAAAAGTATCGCATCTGTAGAGTCCATATTCAATAAAAACATCTGCTAAAGAATTATTCTGACAGCAAAAGGAATATTTCAAAACCAATCCACCAATCATAAAAAACCAAGAGCTTCCAAGCTTGGCGGTTACGTTTCAAATAAAAAAATGACCATCAAAAGTCCAGTTTCGGTTAAAATATAATTATCTGATCATACAGTTTATGGTTGGTAACAGGGTTTGAGGTATTTCAAATATTTATAATACTGTTCCACTTTATACATAAAACATCTATATATACAATAGGCTTTATATAGTCACAGGTAAGGTACACATTCGCTTAACAATACACCATTCAATGGCAAATCCAAAATATCACTATTCTACGGATATAGATATATAGTTAGTTATATTTCTCGATAGTGGAACAGCTGTCTAAATACATATAATTGTATACATATTATACTTAAGATTCAATATGTTTTAGTATCTATACACTATCGAATTAACGTATATTTGTTATTTTAAATGTACAACAAGGATAAAAGCGTGGCACTGTTTCGACTCTAAAAATTATAAATTCTTGTCCTCAAACAATGCCATAAAAACAAAGCGAAAAAATGGAGAACAAAATAATATTCGTTTAATTATAAATGCCGAATACGGCCTTCTCATTAACCCTCTCTCTTACAGTCGGGAAAGCGATACCTGTAATTTTATACATACTTAAAGTTGAAAAACAATTAGCATCTCGATTATTGTTGAAATGAAAAGGAAAGCGCGATATTTGTATTTTATTGCGATTTCGCACTACTATCACGCGTTATGTTCAATCTGTGTTACGAATATACTTTATTAGACACTACTCAAAATGCAAAGAAATCTTTGAAAAATCTTACATACAAAATACGGCAGTATAGATGTGAAATACATAATATGACAACAAGGTACAGTATATCATAGATGTACTAGTTTAATTAATGCCCTGTATCAAAGACTAACGTAACGCCAAAAACTTGAGCCAATAGGATCATTTCCTCGACCGTCCGCAATCTCAACACGTCACCGTTAAAACTAGAATATATTTTTTTATAATATACAAAATAGTAACAAGTTTTTGTACTAGATCCGTTCATTTGTACATTTTTGGCGCGTGGGCACGATGAAGGGACCAATTGACAGCTAGTTCCGAGGACTCGTTCGAACAAAATACAAAACTGGTATAGAAAAGTTGCCAAAAATCAAACTTGATATATATAGCACAAAATATATTTTATTGTCAGCTTATAATAAATCGTGAAATATCCTGTATTGATAAAGTTTACATAAAATTTATCAAATAAATCAGCGTAAATAAATTGAGAAACTTTCCAAAAAAGTCCATTGCGTGGAACGAGCCCTCGGAGCAGAATCGAGCCGCTTTCACTCACAGCCATGGGAACTACTCTAACTCTATGTACATTTAAATGCAAACTAAACCTCGCCCGTGATATGTTGTGATGGATGCATCTACATGAGAACGGCGATTGTGTTCACGAGAAACCACTCACCCGAACCTAATCTAATTTACAACCTAACTACAATAAATAATTTTGAATTTACCGTCCAAACTTTTATAAATACGCGTAAAAAAACGCTTTAAAATTATATCTTAATCGAATAAAGGACTCAAATCGATTGATTCATTCACAATCGCCCATCTCAAACATCGCGGCCGCGCGCCGACACCGAACTGAAGAAGCTTGAGAAGCCACAAAGGTCACTGTTACCTGATGAGGTATCAGCTGTTACCCAGCGTTGTACCATAACAGGTCACTATTACATATTTACCCTACATCTCAGGTCAGGTCATTGTTGCCCGTATATGTTGTACAATTTGAAATATTCCTGTAACCTCAATACCGTGTGTCTCAGCAAATGAAATATAAAGAAGTCACAGTTACACCAATTTTACGTCAAGTCCACACACCGAGGAAAACTAAGTCTAGAGTAAATCACACAAGTTTCCATTACTCTAAATACATGTAACTTTGCGAATGCACCACATTCCTCAGAGTTAGAATCAAGTCCAAACATTCACAGATAATCACTATATATCGTAAACCTCTCAATGAAGATGTTTACAATACAACCTTTGTACCTTGCTCGCAGCCCGCTTGTTTACCAATCTTCACTTCAGTTTTCATCTAAAAGTTCCATGGGTATATTTCGAGAGATAAGCCGTATTTATGCCTTATCAAGTCCATCAAACCCTAAAGGGTAAACACTATCAGAGGGTTAAATATGTATTACCCAGCAAAGGTATACTCATATCGCTGCAACTTCTCGAACATTTTGAACGTCTTTCAAACACTGCTTCGGGGTAAAATTTCCACAGTCTACCTTAGGTCTGCCTCGAACTTTTAGTATAGTTCTTAAGTCCTCGAAACACTGTTAAAAGGCAACGTTTGCCATCATACCTATGCTCGATACAAGAGCTAACTTCCCGTTTTCAAGTCCTCCAAACACGATTACAGGTAAGAGTTATATACAGCCTACCGCAGCGAGGCCTCCAGCATCTCCACGAAGAGTTTGTTCATGGGCGCGCGTCGCTCGCGGTGCACGGTGGTCCAGAAGCGGCGCACCGCCACGTCCGCGTGCCGCAGCGCGGGCAGCACCAGCAGCAGCTGCTGCAGGGACGCGTTGGCGTTGTAGGGCCTGCGGAGGACAAAACATCCTGTTCATTTTGTTTTTTTTTACATGTGATAGGTTCACGCTTCACTACAACTTGCCTGATGTTAAGCGATGTCATAATCTAATGGTATGTTTGGTGCGAATGTATGTTTGAAAACCACAGTATTCGAGAACATGTACTATACATAGCTTCCGTGGAACAATTTGGACGACTGTTGCAACGACCGCCGTATTAACTATACTCTCCTGTAATTTATTTATCTTCTTCAGAACTAAATCAATCGTCAAATAAACCCATTTTGAGCCGATTTGCAGACATCTAAGCGGACGTGACGAAGATTTCGATTGCGGGCATACCAGTCGAAGCGTTTCACAAATGTTACGAAGTTTGGAATCAGCGCCAGAAACTTTGCATAGCTACCTAAGAGAACTTTGATTACCTAAGAGAAATTTGATTCGGCGATAGGGTTGAAGAATAAACCTTTTAAACTTACGATTTTTATGGAACTCGTTACAAATGTCAGATCATGTTTATTAAGTACCTTAATGCGGAGACAGCGTCATTGAGCGCTGCCAGTATGGAGTCCCTGAAGCGGCGCAGCGCTGCATGCTCGTCGATCCTCGCCTCAGAATTGGCGAGAGCGAGCGCTTTCAGCAGGTAGCACTCTTCGCGGTTAGCGGCCGCGCGCTCTAGGCGCTTTGCTACTCCGGCAATCTGGAGAATTAATAAAAAGTTATGAAAATCAAAGTTTTGAAAGTCAGATATTTATTTGATCATCAGATTTTCTGAAGTGACAAAGTTACAAACAACACTGTAGTCCAAAGTAGAACATATCAGCAATGGAATGAATATACCTAATGGTTTTCGAAAGTGGCAGCAGAAACACAAGTCTTTGCCGACAAACTACAGTTACGAGGATACCAGAGTAATTATAACAGCAGGTAATTCCACAAATTCAGAAAATTTTCGCTAAAAATGAAACGTAAAGCTTTTGGAACTTCGACATTTGGTTGACCGCTGTCAATGGTTAATGAGTATTAAGTTACGCATTACGCCGCATACGCATTACGCTTTTGGTTGACGTTTCCTATGAAAATTATCCCATACTAGCTGGTGCCCGCGACTTCGTCCGTGTGGAATAGTTATTACCATAAAAACGGTTCTAGTGAGTTAACCTTAAAACATTTTGTTAGATTATTTCTAAAGAAATAATTCTTTCATATTTTTGTGATATCTTGAACCGTTTTCGCAGCGCATGCAACGGAAGCCCTCAAAGATGAATAATTTTCCCCGTTTTTTCCACATTTTCCATTATTTCTTCGCTCCTATTAGTTGCAGCATGATGTTATATAGCCTAAAGCCTTCCTCGATAAATGGTCTATTAAACACAAAAAGATTTTTTTAATTCGCACCAGCAGTTCCTGAGATTAGCGCGTATAAGCAAACAATAAACTCTTCAGCTTTATAATATTAGTATAGATGAGATCAGTGTAACTACCTGTGTGAATAGATCATGCGCCCCAATATCCCTGGCCTGCTGCTCGTCGAGTGTGAGGTCGGACGCGAACCTGAGTCGCAGCGCGCCGCCGCCGTTCATCGAGCGGTATGCCAGCATCAGGCTCAGCATCTCTGCCCACGTGCTCTGCAGGAGGCGCATCTGGGAAGCAATACTTGTTAGACAAGTGTATTTAATATTCTGGGATATTACAAACAGCGCCATCTATCATTTGAATGTACTAATCAGTACGTACGGTTCTGGTTGATTATTCAAAATGGCGCACCTGGCAGTTGCCAACATTGGGACGATTACGCTATTTATGTTTCGTATACATACTTTTATAGCTAGCTAGCCTGACATTTTTGTTTTTTATTACGCTAAAAAAAGTGAGGCCTGCCAGGTAGAAACAGAAAACAATTTAAACAAAAGATTAGGTACACGTCAATTAGAAATATTAAAATTTTACATGACCACAATATAAAATTACATAAGTTATAACTATTACATATTAATTTTACTACAAAAAAACCGGTTAAGAACGATGACGGTAACTTTAATCGTTCAAAGACAGAGTCAAGGAAACTAGTTACACGTGTAGCAGTAAGATAAAACCGATTGAAGACATTCGATGTTTAGAAAAAAACTTGTGAATGATGATGTCCCAATGATGATGATGCTGTGTCCCAATACAAAATTTTTTTAAGCTTGTGTTCTTTCGTTATTGGTGTACAATAAAGCATTTTTGTTTGTTGACGTGTGAGCCAGGGTGACAAGTTACCTGATCATTGAGCTGCAGCTCTGTGAAGCCGGGTATCTGCTTGGCCCAGCCGATGACGCCGACCAGCTCGCGGTCGTACAGGTCGGCCAGCAGGGACAGCGTGCGCACCGCCGCCTCGCCGCCGCGCTCCGCCGCCGCCGGGGACGTGCTCAGCAGCACCGGCTCGTATGACGACAGCGCTTCTAGCACCTGCGGACATTGATACTCACAATTAATGGGCTCATGTTTGACACTCGCGGAAGTAAGTCATACATCTAGTTAGTTACCTTGATGTCATCTAGCTGCGGTCGCGGCTGCAGCGCGGCGGGCGTGTCCGGCGCGCGGCGGTACTTCTGCCGTCCGCCGCGCACGCGGTCGAGGCGCACCCCCTCCCGCAGCATGCCGGTGCGCAGACACTTGCGGAAGCGGCAGGCCTGGCACGCCTTGCGCCGCCGCTTGTTGATCTCGCACTCGTTGGACGCGGGGCACGTGTACTCGATGTTGCCCTGGTAACGAGCGTTCTGGGGGTTATTAGATTTGTCTACAAGTTTAGCTTTTGAATTAATCACGTCACGTTTCGCATGGGTTAACGTTACGAGTGGTGTGCGTTTGCCTGAGAAGCCTATAAAACGAAAACTTATTCTTCATGTAAGGCCATTTCTGATTTTAAGACTGATTAGTATAAGGCACGGCGCACGAATACTTTATTTTCTGGCCTCAGTAATCCGGCTCGAAGGACCAATTTGACCACGATATAGCTACGTGCGCTGGTACTTCAAAATAAGTGTCACTAATTACTACCGTTCATCATATACTATGCTGAATTGGGGCCACTATGTTAATCTGTCAATACTTTTTGCTCATGCTTTGTAAAAAAATTAGCTTTGTTAATTATAAATATTTTTTTCTCATTTTTTTATTATTATGTCATGTGAGCAGACCAACCTGTATGGTTCTCTTGAAGAACGCCTTGCAGGCCTCGCAGCTGGCGACTCCGTAGTGGAAACCCGAGGCGGTGTCCCCGCACACGAGGCAGGCGCGCCGCTGGGGCTCCTCGTCGCGCGCGCCGCTCGCCGCGGCCGCCGTGGTGGACGAGCAGTGCTGCACATCAACATTTTGCTTTACAGCAGGGTGGTTTCACAATGAATCGGATATATAATACAATTCTTATAAATCTTTCGTGTTCATCATTATTTTGAGAAGGACTATAAGGATGGACAAAGATAATGACCACAGAACCAGATAAACCATAGATAAAGGTAACATTTTAGGGCTAGTTTTTGCTATCCCTACAAGCACTACATTAATTAAATTTTATATCAATGAAATGTATCTTTTCCATGAAAGTCGCTACCTCAATTAGCCTAAGATAATTAGGACATACCTGTTGTTCAGGGCTGGTGTTGCCAACAATAGATGTAGCGCCAGGGGAGACGCAGAATTCTTCCTTTGGTTCGAGGTCCAACTGTGGAAGGAAAAAAATAGAGAATTCATTATTTAATAAAGAAAAAATAGATATTTATTTATAAAAAATATAATTAGCGGTGTTTGCCAATCACAAATACAAAGGTAGAAAGTAAGTTAATAGTAATTTATATAGTGTTAATAATTTAGATGGTACTTATTTAAAGTGTGCTATGAACATTTATTGCTAACAAGAAATTCATTGTATATTTCAATTTGCCTACCTCTTAAGATTTATTTTCAAATTATGTTATTATATTGCCGTATGAATAATTAATAACAACAATTTTCAAAGAGCACAATTTTTTTACCGTTTTTTACCTAATTGTAATTAAATATGGAATAATATGTTGATTAATAGTTCTTTGTTGTCTAGATGGCTACACTACAAATAAATCATAGATATTATCAGAACTCGGTGCAGACTCGTGTAAATTATGCATTATCACTAATTAGGTAAGGAAATGCATTGAGATATAATACGCGCAAGTATACACATATATACAAACGAAAGTTGGTTAGTTTGATCTTCTTGTATGCCGCAATAGAACGTCAGGTCCTGGTAATTTTTAGTACACAGCTAGTATACGGTATCGGAAATGCCGTAAGCTAGTTTTTATACTAGAATTACAAGATCAACCCGCACCGCGGGTAACAGCTAGTCAATATTAAATTGTTACTGTGAATGTTAATGCTAGTACCATTATAATAAAATTTCCCACAAATCACGTGCTCAAATTTTAATTTAATTGTAAAAGAATGCATTTTAGAATGATATGACGTATTTTAGAATTATTACCGTTTATATGTCTTACATTACGTTATATTCGTTTAACACAGTTTAATTTTTCAAGATCATAATACAGTTAGATATAAAAATTATAAGCTATTGTTTCTGATCTTTGGAGTGAGAAAATAAATATTCCGTGAAACCTCCGTAGTTTCCACGGAAGAACCCTGGCTACTGCAACACAGGGAATCCTACAGCAGTAGTTCTATGCATGCTAGCTTAAATTGTATAAATGTAAAATTGTAAAAAAATTAACTGTTGCTTGTCTGTGTCTCATTAGATGGGGACCATCGCAAAGACACAGACTAGCATCTGGGCGCTTTAAACTCTAAATAGTAGGTCCCAACTGTATTGTAGTCATACTAGTCATTAAGCCTTTAAGATTATCTAAATGAGTTTAACATTAATTGTGAAGATTGAACAATTCCTATCTACTATTATCAATATGAACATACTTAATCTAATGGATTCATAACATAAAAAATATGAAAATAAAATATATTTGTAAGCATAACATCGGAGGCCCATCAGGCAGTGAATATTATTGAAACTAGATTTTTGGTTATTTAACCGGGTCAATAAATTCGTTTAAGAAGTTTATGTAATCATTTGATTACTAAAACTTCTTCAACGACTAAAATCTGCGGGGGAGTGACAGCCCTCAGTACTGAGGAACAAGACGCGAGGATGCGGAGGAGGAGGAGGACGAGGAGATGATAAAAATATTTACCATCTTGACCTCTGGTGGCTGCATCATGGGCACCTGTCGCGGGTGCAGCGGCTGCGCGTGCGGCGGCGCCGGCTCGGGCGAGGGGTACTGCGGCGAGGGCTCCGACTCTTGCTTCACTCGGCGGAGCATCTGCTCGCCAGACATTTGCATCATCTGCACCTGGAACCAACAACATGACGGAATTAAATTTAAGTCTTAGACTTTTTTCATTTTAAGAATAAAATAAATTTATTGTAATTTGAAACATAAAAAGACAAAATAAAAAACATGATACATAAGAAATTTCATGTCACAACCCGGCCCAACTCAGCATGAGCTGGATGCAAGCATCCAGCGCTGGTCTTCCGTTGGGTTGGTTACGTTTTAAGTCTTAGACTCTTGTTCGATGTGGAAGGGACAACAGTAAGGAATTACTGTATTGAATCCTCTTCTCTTCTTTTTATTGTTTTTTTTGTTGCTGTGTTGTTTTCTGTGTCTTTAAATGCTTCTTTCATTCGATCTTTCTTCGAGTCGTATTCCTTTTAACTGAGGGTCGTGTCTCGTGACTCCGTCACAGAATTGATTCATTAGGGAAGTTATCTTGGTCAAATCCACAGTGATACTTTTAAGGAAGACACCGTGTTCTCGAATTTTGTGGTCCTCAAACATGTGAATTTCCTCACGGTGTTTACCTTCACTGCATGGTGTCACACATAACTCATTAGTGTCGGGCTTTTTCAAATTAGCATAACAAAATATTGTTGAAACCACAGAACAGAGAAAACTGAACCTTTTGAAATGATTATCTTTTAAATGATACTAAGTATCTAGGGAGCTTGAATCATGAGTTGTAGATAAAAGCTACATATTGGAATACCTTTTGTAGGTTCAGGTACTAGTCATTTAATAAGTGTAGGTCCAATGTAGGTTACTTAGCTATGTATATAAAGTGACCTACCAAAATAAATAAATAATTCATTATTGGAAATAACTAAAGTAAAATTAACTCGTATGCGTCAATATATGTAAATTGGGTAAATACATTGCCCTTCATTATAATCCCTCCTTTATAGTGAAATATAAGTGGGAGCGAATTTTAGGACTTCTAGAATTAATTCCAATAAGATAAAACATAATTTAGTAACATAATTAAGTAAAGTAAGTAATGTTTCACAAACAATTCAAAATCTCTGTTTAATTTTTTAAAGTTCAGGGCCAATAAAAGCTTTTTTTATTATATAGGTAATTCTAATGAGTATGCTCCAGTTTCGATTACAGTGCCTCTTAATAAAATAAATATTTCGGAAGATTTCACACAGCTTCATTTTAATCCCAAACCAAGCAAAGGAACAACAACAAAAAAATAATAGCTAATTAGAAAATTCCTCATTAAAAAATCGTTCAAAAAGCTAGGTAATGTTTTGTTAATTGCCCCAATTGGAATGAAAGCTAAAATAACTGGCACGTGTTTCTTCACGTCAACGCATTTGATAAGGTTATCTCACGTTGTTGCATGAGGAGTTATCGCTAAGTGCAACGCAGACGTCACTAGTTGTGGAACTGCTCGTAAAATAGGGGGTTTATTTTATTACATTATTTTAAATAGTATGTAATAAGTAAATTGTTAAATTACATCCAAAAATGATGATGAACTCAATCGATTATGATGATTCAACCATCTTGAACACCATTGAATTTTATGGCATACAAAACAATATTTTTAATTCTAATTTCCTTTCATTTTTCTCTAATTATTCTGATTAGAATTGAAAAAAATCAAGGTTGAGTTGTCTAATAACAACTACCACAATGCTGCCAAAATATATTCAAAGCAAACATCGGAAAATCAATCGCATATCCAATTTCCGTGAAAACAAGTCGAACAAGTTTTAAAAAATCCGCAGAAAACGCGAATCGATGCCAAATATTGCACCGAGTAGGTTAATATTTATTTACGAACACGAAAAACATTCTATCGCGATTATTCAGAGAGCGCGCAGCAAAAACACATTTATCTACGATAAGTATAAAAAAATTCAAGGATGAGATAATCGAGTTCAATGTACCCGTGACATTGTCGGTGTTGTGTGTGTTAATACTCGTGATGCAAGTGCAACTGCATACCTATCGCTAGCTATATGCAGCGACATAGTACCTACTGGAAATACAAAAAAAATATAATATTGTAAATTTCTTATTTTTGTACACTGAACAGTCAGGCATTTGATCACTAATTCACCAGAAGCGATACCCGCACGAGTAAAAATTGTAGCCCAAAATCGAGCATGCCTGTTATTCCTCTTCTTCTTCTTATCGAATGAGAGTGGCCAACTCTGGTGTCGAGAGTTTTCAAATCGCCCAAAGGGCTTCTGACATGGCTTAACGACTTTTAAACTAGACAAACAGCCTGTTATTTATTTGACATAATTATAAAAGTAAGAACATATAATTAGTCCTCTGACTACGTTACAGCCGTTAGGCTGTGTCACGAGGTCAGAGAGTCTTCTGCCAATAAGGAAAAAACCGGACCATGATTATATTTCCCTCAACAATAAAAAAATGTCAACACAGATTTCGCAATATCAAAGTACGGAATGAAGCAGAAATGTTTGTTATTGCTCAGTTTGTTGAATCGAATCATGCACTTTCAAAAAATGGTGGTACAAGATGTAGTAGTTAGAGATGGTGTTTTAAATCACCTGATTAGAGCAATCCATTGCCTCTTTATGTCGGTATCTATCGACTTATTCATTGTAGGTACATCACTAATCATTGCACCGTCTGTTTTGTAATGTGGAACGAATGTGGAATTAACACACAAAAGAAATGCAATTTCGAATAATAATGCATTTTTTCTTACACCACTTAAGTTGCAAAGAAAGTGTGTATTGACCCAGAATATTAACTATTTATACCTACATATAAAATGAACAATACAAATTACTAAACAAATGTATATAAACCTATGTACATTATTTTATGCTCATTGTACATTATGTACTTTGGTAGTAAACTTAAAAATGGATGTACTTTGATGGTAAATAAATATTATATCTGATATAATAAAATCAAAATTTAGACGCTTAGCTAAACTAAAACTTGTTTACAAACATTGTATAAGTTCTTGTATGCACAATGCACATTGTATAATATGTCATAAAAGATATACTTAAGTAAATGGTTCTCAATATTATGTACTATCACATTACTTATTTCGTAACTATTCATTAATGAGTAATAGAAATAAAGGCTTTTTATTTTTATTTAATTTTATTTTTATTATAAAAAGCAGCAGCAAAAGAGTAAATAGGTTTCTTCTGAGTACGGTTTTTTGCTAATAACAGACGTTTTTCAAAATATTGCTATAAGATTTTACTATATATATTTTCTTACAAAACGTTTTGTTTATTATTAAATTCAATTATTTTTAATTTCATAATAGACGCAAATTATAATTACAACGATACTTAAGATTTGATGAGCTCTAGTCGTATGCGAACCAAACATAGAAATATAGAATAGAAAAAAATATAGTCAAAACTTCAAACTACTCTAAAGCAATAGGAAAATAACTACGATTGATGTGAGCAATGAATTGACAACGAGGAATGATTGCACTTCCGACAACAGTTGAGAAGATTGACCTATTCAATGATTCGAATATGTTGTTCACAGGGGAAATATCACTGACCGGTCAATAAACAAATGTCCAATGAATATAATTACATAGCATCATTAAGAGGAAAACAGATATAGTAGATAAATAAAATAGAAACTTGTAATAGCAGTACCTATATATGCTGCTTATTTATCGACGATACAATGTACAAATGTATGTACCTAGTAGTTGTCGCAAGCGGTCTTAGCAATATCCAGAGGAAGAGACTAAACAATAACATACAATGAAAATGGATCCACAATTTATCGAAGTAGAAAATCGTATCTTACAATCCGTGGCGATTTTAGCTGGAGTATAGAAGTGGAAGGAGCTATAAAAACGTGAGCATATCATATGGAAAAAAATTAACAACTGTATCAGATGTACAATGATTTGTAAGTAACTCGATCGCATTATAGATGGAGCCGTTGGATAGAGCATTTTAAACCAGGATGCACACATGCAAAGTGCATATAATGCCTGGACATTGATATGCAACGGGTCCGATTCTAACATCACTTTGGCAACTGAAACCAACGCATAAAAATGTAACATTACACTTGCATTGCTTTCTTCAAACCTTATGAAGAGCTGTAAAACCCACATTATGTATCACATAATATACGTAGCGAGATAAGTACAGGTACAACCAGTACACATTATAATACATATTATTTTAATCACAGTAAGCCTTAACAAGGGAAATACTAAAATTAGAGCTACAATACAATCGATATAATAGACAAAAAGTTAGACTGGCGTGAAAAATCTGGGCCCAATAAAGACATGGGACGAAAGAATTGGAACTCTCCAGAACTAGAGATATTGGATTTCTAGTTGCGGTAGGTCATTGGGGCAACGACACGCCTCCTCATATTAGGTTTATTCTTGCCTCAATCTTGTAAAAGACCTGAAATAAACTGTGTTTTTCTAGTAATATTTATGATCTAGGCTGTGTCATATGAACAAGGTTTTATTTGTGTTTGTTTCACCACAGATTTCACTGAACTCTATGATTCATCTTCCTCTCTCTATGCAGATATTTAAAAGTTTACTATCTCCCGATTTTTACTAACAAAGATCTTCCAAAGTAAACTCTACTGAGAACTCACTTTTCGTGACTGATTCATTTGAGTATATTTTTATTTTCGTTTAAACTAATGTCGATGACGTTTATTTAATTTATAGAGAGCTAACAGATTTGTAAGTAAAATGTCTGTATAATGCTTTATGAGCCGCCTAGACCGCGAAGTCAAGCGCTGAAAAGTTGGCGTAGGTCAAGAACGGGTCTAAATGTACTACGGCATGATAGGAATGACTGAGCACATCCGGTGGTTAAATTCGTCTTTGTTCAACAACTACCTATCTTATTAATCGAAGATATCGGTTACTGATTTTATCCGAATGCTGATCGAAAGTTGAAGATGTGATTTCTTTTTACGCGTTTGGCAATAGAACAGTTTGTTCTATGTTTTAAAACATCGCTGTTGTTTCAGGGAAAAAACTCTCTTAGTTACAAAGGTCATTTTATATTTTTATTTTCTCTACATTTATTCCTCAAATACGCAACAGTTACAGAATATTATGAAATCGTGATTTATTTTGCATTTAACTAAATCTTGACTGAATATTTCGCTATCGCTCAAATTCTACTATTGTAACAAGTAACGTATATGTATTTATAATGTAGATACAAAATAATAACACACGATCAAAAAAAAGAGCAAAAGTGAGAAGCGAGCGATAAATTCAAAAAAGAAAAACATCCAGTAGGTAAATAGAATGATTCCTGAGTGCGGGCGGCGCGACACTACTTATGTGCGCTAAATAGGTATAGTAGGTATATAGGTATTCATAACACGCGGCGAGGTTCGTCGACCGAGCGTCCGCGGCCTCACCTTCGTAGATAAACGTCATTTGGAATAGCCGAGAGCCGCCATCGCCAGCGCTCTACGCGGTCGGGGCTTGGGGCAGGCTCGACTCGACGCTACCACCGGCACCGGGGCGGCACACACGACCAAGATGCTATATTTTGTCTTAAGATGCCGCTATTTATAAAAATATAGTAACTTAAGCAATATTTTATTTTATTTAGGCTCAACATTGGTAATTAAGCACATCCATACTTTCATAATATAATATGCAACATTTTATATTAAGATATCTTAAGATAAAAGTTATAGCAACTGAAGGTATCATAGACAGCTAAAATTGGTTAAGGTATGATGGGACTGACATGCCAATGTTGGCCAAAGCCCCAATAAATAAAATTATGATTTAAAAAAAAAAATAGACAGCTAAGATACGATACTACATATACGTATATGTATATCACGGTACTTTACGGAAGTTCTAAACATGTAAATACGTTACACTTTGATTCTAATTTGTGCAATAAGGTCTCTTTTAAAATAACACAATGTAAAGAATGCTATATTTTCATAGCACGACCGTATCGCAGTATCTTACGATTCAAACCCAGTATCATAATTTGAACATATGTATATGTATTGTACTTATTATCATCGTTTGTAATAGCTCTTATATACGCTGTCGTATTAAATGTGCAGAAAACGGCCGCCATAGTTGAAAACGGAGGATTTATTCATTAAAGTGAGCGATGTTTTATGTTAACATAATATACTATGGTATCTTAGTCGTCTGTGATAGCCCTAACTCTACAAACTCTACTCCCGCCGCCGGGCCTTTAGGCAGGCTCGCTCACAAATTGCCCTCCCAGACTAATTCGAAGAGAGATCTCGGCCTCCCTCGCCTGATAACCGTTTTGGGGATAGAAATATAGGAATACTCAGCAGTCGGCGCTTTAGATGAGTATTTCAGGATTTCCAAAGGATTTTAGCTGAAGAGCGTTAGGTATTGCTCGAATTTGATGAGAAATTGTTATCTACAGTTAACGGTAAAAACCACTGCCCAATATATTACAAACATTATATTTTAGGATAGATCTATTTACGAATAGGTATCTGAGTTACAACGACAATTTACGTAAGAATAACAAAACATCGTTCAGTGCTAGGTTCTTGGGATAAGTTAGATAAGTAAGATAAGTTAGAATAGGACCTACAAAAATAAATGACACTGAAATAGACTAAAATATATAGATAAGTAATTAAAATCACTCAGACAACTCAAGGCATTGTATAATAGTAATAATACTAAACTGTAAATGGTAACTAAAACTTTTAAGAATTAAAAGTATTCTTAACAACGTAGATATATTTATCTATTTGATTTCAACTTTTTGCTTATAGCCAGCATCGTTACCAAGACAATGAAATACAAACTAGAAAAACAAAACCGCATCAGAAAAACAAAAGCACTAACTGCGCAACAAAGAAAAACAGGCTCATTGTAAACATAGAAGGCATCTAATCTATGATGGCGGTGACGAAACATCGTGAATCTGAAACAGGCATCGAGCGGCATTGCGTATTCAATGTGGCAGACCCAGACCTACCGCAACAACGCTTTACATTCGCAAGTCACTCGGTACTTTTCCACAGCGCCTATCATATTATTATTTATCGCTTCATTTTAAAACGCGATAAGATTCGCGCGCGACCCATTTTGCAAAAGAATTCTCGAATATTTTTAGACTACTTGTGCATTGTATTAAAGCAGTCATGCCTCATTGAAATTGAAAAGCATACGAGTATGCAACGCAAGTGATCCACCGTTTGTTCAGGTGGCACCGCGCTTGACTCATAAACGAAAGTGTTTTTCACTTGTTTCCAGACACGAAATCATTACCAGACTATAATTACGTATGACAAGTATTGATTCAAAAATGCTTAGAATGGACAAGTTACACTTTTACTTCGACCTATTGAACGAGTGGGCGTTTTTGTTGTCTTCCCTCACCCTTCACCTCGAGAGTTCAGCGCGGGTTCACGTGGAAGTCATCGGGTCAGTAGCGCAGAACATAGACGGCCTATGTAATATTTTAGGTAGCTTTACAGGGAATCTAATTTGGGCTGTCAAACGCGAGATTTACAAAATGGCCACCGCCGCCGCGTCGTAGGAACTTAACCGTTGTTAAGGAACAATAAGATGTGAAGGATGAGAATATAATAACATGTACCTATAGATATGTAGTTGCTTTTTAAATCTAGTTTTCCTTGGTGTGGCGTTCAGAATTAGACGCGACTCAAGGCCGCGCCGCAAGGTGCAGAATCCATCCGTGAGATGATTGCGTCACCGCTTTTTTTCGCGAGATAATATTGGCAGAAATAAAGAAGTCACGTTTTACAGCGCTATTTATGCACTTAGGCAACTGTAAATATTGCAAAATGCATAATGTGACTTGTTTGATCAGGTTTATCGCTATGATAAAGGGGTAGGAATTAGACCAGATAGGTAAGTTTAATAATTTCAATTTCAGTTAATTATATGTATAAGCATATCTTCTAGTTAGGTGTAATCTGTCAGTGAGATACCTACATAAAACTAATTCAAGACTTAACAAAATTTCTAACAAAAACATTTCAAAATGGCGTCTCTACGCAGCGTTTATTACAACCGCAGTTGAGGTTCAGTTCAGTCCAATTACGTTAATTAACAGAGAGGTATCACTAATTCTTGTACAATAAGAGACAGCTAGAAAAAGTAAACCTTCATTTCAATATTACGAACAGATAAAGGCTGAAGATTGCCTTTTATCAAACTTCGCTTTCTAGATAACAAAACGCAGGCAAAGCGACTTGAAATTAAGATAGGTCAGGATTAATGCTGTACTGTCATAAATATTTATTAACCAGAGAAAAAAAGTAAAAATACATGACATTATGTTAGGAATAAGATAGAAAAGTTTTTCTCTTTTTCCATGACATTACTTTTAGATTATTACTATTTAAAAATTGTTTTGTTCGTATAATTTTAAGTATAGGTTACAGTTAATTTACGAGTTTGTGTATCTGAATACGACTGGACTAAGAAACAATTATGAGAACTCAAGTGTTCGGTAAGTAAATTTAGAATTCATTGATTTTTAATTAACACATAACACATGCAAACTTTTTTAGGAAAGAATAATCAGAAAAACTAGAAAATTAAGGTAGGTCAGGAATTGTCAGTCATCATTACTTTATAAAAAATATATAGAAGCAGTCTCAATACAGAGACTAATGAAAAAACAATTTTAAAGCATGTAGAGGCAAAGTAGTTATGAATAAGATACATAGTTATAGAGAGTACATAGTTATAAACAGGTTCAATAAAGTATGTAACTTGTAAATTAAGGTAGGTCGGGATACATTGTGATCCATTTTCCACCTTGTAAATTAGGGTAGGTCAGGACTGAGAACACATTGTGACACATTTTCCAAGCTTACATGAAGAGTAGACGCGGGCTGGTAGCGTCGCCGTCGCGTGGTCGCAGGGTTGGAGGGGCGAGGGGTGGGGGGCGGGGGAGGGGGCACGTCTAGACTGCGGCCTTGACCGTCACACGGTTTCCGCGCGACCGAGGCTGTCGCGACCCACAGCCCGAGTTACACGGTATACGGTATACAGCTGCCGTATGTACAAAATGTACAAAATATATAATTAAATTAAATATTATTGTAACTATTTGTCAGTATAGATAGGTACATGTGTTTAGAAATGGAATAGTCACAATCAATACATAGCATATAACAAAGAGGCAACAAAAGATCTCGTTCTTCCACGGTCAAAAAAATTATACAATATAATTGAAAATTAAAAATAAAAAAATTGCCATTGTCGTATTATGGTTTATTTGATACGAACATGGTATACATATTTGTTCCAAGTACTTAATAAAAGCAAAGTACATAATGTTCTTTAGCGCTAGTCGGTACCGCATGTTACATAAATTTAATGACTTATTGCTAACAATGAAGATAATGAAGCATTTGCAAAAAAATGTTTTAATTGCATTTTAGTTAATTATGAAACAAAGCACTGTCGAACTGTACAAGTAAATGGATTACGTTTTTTTTTTAATTTGAACGGGTTTGCACTTGGCCATAGTTTACCTAATAGCAAGCAAAGGCTATGGCCTAAGATGGATGGTTATACATTGTAATGTAAAAATCTGCCATTTCTAGTACCATTTTATGTACATTGTATATTTTTATTAAACCCTGTATGATGCCACTGAAAGGCTCGTGAGGAAAAATCGACCGGAAACTTGGAGCGTAATGTATTATAAAAGACCTACTTTACAACTCTTTATGTCACGAGGAAAACTTTTACTTTATTTATGGTGAGCTTTGAGCTTGGTTATGTTAATTTTAGAACCACGAGCGAGCAACATAACTTTCAGAGTAAAACTGATGAAAATAACAAGATCAATGGCATAGGCATTTCTTGTAGGTCTTTTTTGTCAAAATATTTTGATAAGTAATATTTAAAAATAAAAACCTAACATATTATAAAAAAAGCATTGCCCAAAGTGCTTTTCACGGCATTGCGTAGGTTAGCCGTTAAATAATACATGCCCAATATTACCAAGTGCTTCGTCAACCGCGCCTAAATATGCACCGCCAATCGTAACATAAAACTACAATGTTACAGAAGTGTGTTAAATAAAAATTTGGTCGAACAACAAGTCTCGAACGTAGACGCGGCCGGGTCTGTGAACTCGCTCGCTGCTCGACATTGCGCCGACATTGGGCTAAATAACGCAGATAGCGCGGGGTCGACGCCCGCCTTCGCCCAATATCACGCGGGCACACGGGCAGAACTCGCGACCACCTGCCTACGCCGCGTGGCGCTTACATAACCAGGCCCGACCTACCCTAACTACACGGAAATTGGGCTCTACATAACATTTTTCAAAAATAATAGAACATACTATAACATGACCGTTTCCGTTGAACGTTTGGACGAAAACGGTTGATTTCTAATATCCGAGCCCGACCTACCTCAACGGCACGGAAATTGGGTGGGGTCCATTAGAATTTTCTGAGAACACGATGAAATATTCATTTTGCAAAAAAAGCTGGTCTATCGGAATAAAGATAACGTTTGAATTAGGTTTTTTTACCTACACGTATTCATTCCAGAAAGTGGTAATATTCACAACAATTACAAGGCCAAAACCTTGACCTACGAAAAGATGTTGCAAAATTAATAGTAAACTAAACATGGACACTTGCACAAAAATTAGGTAAGACGTCCATTTTATGTAAACACCACTGCTTATTTGTAACATAGAGACATAAAGAGGGACCTAGGTAAAGTATGAATACATAGCATGAGAGCGCCGAAGCCCCAAAAATCAGTCCGAAGGAAAGACGCTGAAATCGCTATTCGGAAATTATGTGCGGCGCTTGATTCTGGAGGAGCTCGGGGTGTGGTGTGAAGTGGGGGGAGGGAGCCGAATATCTCCGCTCGGGGTGACATTGCGCGGCCATCGACATTTGCCCGACCTACGCCACGCCGCGCCGCCGCAGCCGCCCGGGCCGCGGAACACGCGCCTCATCCGCCACAACCAGCTTTGTACGTATACATCATGAGTGGGCTTCTAGTACTAATATCAGGTACTGTCCTTATTTTAGAAGGTCTGATAAAAAACAGGACAGTAAGCTAATGATATGCTGAAACAACCACTCTGTTCTCATGCCTATATCATCCACTATATTTTTTTTATAGACTTGTAGAGTGGTCTTGACAAAAAAAACAGAAGAGATGACTGAGGATAAGGTGAAGCAATTACCTACTGACAAACTGTGGTGTTACAGTTTTTATATGTATAGTGGCTCTACTGCACAGAAATTAGGATCCATCAAAAATTGGCTTCCGAAGCTAAAATTTGTTGCCAGTCGTTTATTTCTAAATTCTGTGTGTTTTATTATTAATTCCTATTGAGGTTCCCATTTTGGCGCATCATATTAACATTCACTAAGACACGTGCGAGCAGACCAGTCATAAATCAGTTGTAAATGAAATCAGCAGGACTTTTTGTTTTACAGACGTTCAAAGGACAGAATTATTTAAAGTCCCCGACGTCGCACTCCTTACATAAATGATGCAATGCGTTTCGTGAATTTTGTTATGCAACTGTCGAAAAATTGTTCTTGAAAGATCGTATAATTTTGTAACGGACCTTCCGATTACGATTATATACGATATACGATTTTAGTGCTAAAGGTGCTTGTAGTTTACTTTTATAAAGTAGAATTACATAAATAACATTCCTTTTAAAAAATGGCTCATTATTTTATAATGCTTGACTACGAACTCTACGAAGACATGTATTTATAGTTTAGCTAAGCCAGAACATTATTATTATATTAAGCAAATCACAAAAATAAAAGCATCAGAAAAACAAGGGCTTAAATTAATGTAAAATATAAAACATCGTACTTGAAGAGATCATAAAATTAACTAATTACCCGAGCACATAAAAAATTAGGTAACAAAGCATTAAAAGGGAAAAATATTTTTATCGTTTTCTCAAAGCATGTAGGTAAACCTGCATAAAATGCTCGATCAAAACATAGAAAAAAGAATGCAACAAGTGCTAATACAGATCAATGGCACGAGCTGACTTTCAAAAGTCCGGTAAAACATACAACATTACTACATATTCGTAATATCTACAACTAGCTGTTACACATGAATTCTCTCGCGATCAAAAAGCAAGTTTAATGATCACACTGCAGCCTTCAGTATCCTCTTAATTTTTCTGGGATATCAAGGCAAATCGCGAGTTTTTTGAGCCAAAAATTTACGACAATTGGCGTGTCTGTGTTGTGCTTTACACCGTTCATAAGAAATATAACAAAATAACAAACAGATTTAAGCTTTCATATGAGTGATCGATGTAAATAACGTTAGTCTTGACTAGCTAGCCATGGCATTTATAAAATGTTAATATGTATGGAAAGTCAAAGAAGCAACGCAAACAAATATGTAATATAGAATGCCACAACGAATGATTGGTTGGATCTGGATTAGATCTGGCTGATTTTTAGAGCGGCACAAATAAATGGATAGATAGAAGAGAAAAGGAAGGCAAAATGCTACTTTACAGAGAGACTTTAGGTTGCCTTAATAAATAGGCATTATTTTTAAGAAAGAGTCAGGGACATTAAAATTTTAGATACAGACAGGTACAGTCTTCGGCCAAGAGTGTCAATATTTCACATTTGAACCTGAAGTGATCTATAGATTTAATCACTCCGTTGTTATTTTTTGCTTTTAAGTTTACTTTTCTATGCCTTTTGTAGTTTTCAATGTATGTAGTTTGGACTTTTGACTGTATGATCATGTATGTTTGTTACAGAAATGTTTATATACCTGCAAAAAAGGAATTATAACACATTCAAATATTAATATTGTTTAGTGAAGCATTGCATCAGCAAACATATTGCAGTAATATTCCTACTATCCCACTAACAGGCGATACATCTATGTTGTGCCTGATCTAGTTTATACCTAGTATGTATACGTTTGAAGATAGTTACGGTTATCTTTTCAAATAAGGTGTTATCTGCGGCGTTATCAGGGTTCAAGCTCCCAATAAGATTGCCAACTTTGTAAAGTGCTAAGGAATATTTTTAATCATTTTTTCGTTAGTTAGCTTACGTTACGTTAGTTTAGTGCAAATTATTATTCATAGGCCTTTATGATTTTGCCTATCTTTGAGTTTTAAGGGATTTCGTAAAATGTTTCCTTGTTATTTATGAACATACGAGTATTTCCGCGAATCTTTCAATTAAGTAAACGCTTTATAGAATATACCATCCATCAAGCAAATAAAACGGCAAATACTCACAAAAACCCCATTGTTTACCGACGCGTCGATCAGATCCAACGACGTCGCAATGTTCGAAAACAACCACGTATCTTTAACTGCGCACATTATAAACAAACAATATCACATAATGCACAAACGCATGCAACGAGGTCGATGCACCGAGCGTAATGTTTTAAATAACGAACTAAACGCTTTGGCGGTTTAACGTTTATATTTAGCGACGTATTGGCGAAAACGTTTAATATTGTATGAAGAGAAAACCACATGCTTAGTGAGCGTCGCTCACGCACTGAGTACGCAGTGCGTGCGCGCAAGCCCCGCCTGCGCCTGGCGCCCCACCAGCAAGCACGGTCAACGCACGCGCCGCCCCGCACCGCTCCACGTGCCCAGCGCCTTTCAGATTGGTCCCTTTATATGTATTACTCGACGAATAAAGGCAAAACGTTCAATTTTCCTGAAGCGTTGCCAACACCGCTCTCTGCCATTGGTCGGAAGGCACGAATCGGTGTATCGAGCCCTTGAGCCGGCGCAGCGTGCAATTTAGTACTGACTCGTTACTTGTGCAGTTGTACGTACATAGGTAGTTTGTTGGTAACTGGTTCTGTACGGTGTTATCGACAGTTTATCGGTCTCTAATTAAAAATTAATAATAATATGGCAAAGTTTATTATTGCGCCTGAGTCTGAGATAAATATTTGTACATAGGAAATAAGGTATAGTTAATAACAGAGTCTGGATTTAGTTGTATGTCAAGGCAAAACAACAGATCCGATATTAAAACAATGTTGGTATTATTGCAAATATATCAAGGCCGTACATAATATACATAAAAAACACATGTTCGTAAAGTGGTCCGAATTTGCATTAGATTTTTTATGTAGAGTCGAAAGAAGTACTTAAGTAAAATTCTGTTTAATTTGCAGAGTACTACTAAACACGGCTTTAATGTTATAAATAAAGTTAATTCTAAGAAAAATCTTTTGGGAAACACTAAATACTGCATATTTAAAAAAATGGTATTACCTACAATGTAAAGGATAACGAACGACGGGATAAGTTTTAAATAATTTCGCAATACACTTTCCATTGACTCACATAATCAGCCCAAAGTAAAAGTGCAAACCACTATTACTTTCATGATTTGCCAAACAAAAGGTATTTTAATAAACTACGAAAAATGCATTCTAAAGCATTCAATTCCATCAAAATAAAGAACAGCGATCCTTCCGCTCAACAACAAAGGGAGCCCTAGAGCGCGGTGATGTCATAAGTAGACCGATATAAGGCAGACACACAAAAACTAACTGAATTAACTCAGCTGGTTCCCAATATCTAGGTATGTGGTTTTAATTCAAGGTCTGAACGAAACAAGTAGGTAGGTAGATAATGAAACGCTGGTACGAACAGGTCCTTGAATAGTTTAGACCCCAGAGTAACATAATATACCTACCAGTTTAGACTATCAACATTCGAATACGAGAAACAACTGGGTTTTGTTACTAAGGGCTCTAATGATTTAGCTATTGTCAGAGTCATTAAAAATTATAAAATATTAGAGCTAGCTGATTGTGTAGGGCCCAAACAGTACTTTGATTAGTTATTACAAACCATTAAATAGTTAAACACATAGACATTGACTTTTCACATGGGAAAACTACAACTTTGTGGTCGTTAGCGATGTCTAGTATTATTTTGAAGAGCATATCTTGTCCATCGCTAAGCCCTAACGACTCTACATACCTACAATAAGATCTAGGTTGAATCCTCCTGTAATACTGTGGTCTATTGAAATGACATACCTAATACTAAAATAACATATTGATTAGACTTTGTTATATTTCACAACGTATAAAATAACTCAATAGGCATATGATACAGATGAAGTATGACACAGGCACGCATAAAACAGGTGCGACGACGCTTCAGTTATGTTACTTAGTAAAAATCTGTACCTAAATTTGCAGCAATACCTAGGCTCTAGGCTGCCTATATATAGACTGAATATTAAAACAACCCGATAAATAAATGAACAATTAAATTTAAGCGTACTGTTTCTATTCTATCTATTAAGGTAGGAACTCAAATTGATCTTAGTATTACGAGTACAGTATCAAAACCCAAAAACTGACATAGGTACGCATTAAGCCGACTCGACGCTCGTTAGTGAGTATATCTATATTATACTGTATGTCTGTATATCTGTCTGTATCGAACACCCGGCGCGGGCCCTAGGCCGCCTGTGTATAGGTTGAGTTAGGGCAGGCATGGCGGCGGGACGCGGCGGGAGGCCGCGCCAGTTTTACTTTTTAAGCTCTAGGGCTGCAATTTAGTATAATGTGTATATCTCTAATTCCCCATCTTGTACCAGAATTATAGCTTCTCATTGGGTAAATTGTAGTCTAGTGCAAACCCATTCTAGATTAGGGCATGGATCCCGGAATTCCGAGATTTCGTAACTCCGAAATTTCGGACTGTTTTTTTCGATATTACGATTCCGGAATTGAAGTCAATATCGTAATATCGCGATCCGATACTGATTTAATTATAATTTTTTACTGATAGAAAAAACCACAATCAGTAACAGAATTCTCTATAGCGAAATGTTACCGCGCGCGAAGTTTGGTTAGAATTTGCCGCCATCGACGCTTGTGTTTGTTTGTAACTCGTCACTCGGGCGCTCTCAAGGACTGCCGCGGGCCGCCTGCAGGAGCCGGCCGGTGGGCCGCGCCCAGCTCCTAGCGACGCCAGGTACTTCCCCTCGTAGCCGCGTACTCGCCCAGTCGCCAACCAGTTCGCGCCGTTCTAGCCCGGAAGTCGGGAGTTGGTAGTTGGTATATTGCAGTGCAACCGCGGCATGCCGCGTACTTCACAAAATAAATAATAAGGAAAATATGTAAGTTAAGTATGGCTTTCTAATTTAATGTAATGTATTTTAAATTCATTATTAATTTTACTGAAGTAAAGTTTTATCATGCCACAGTGTACAGATTTACTAGAAAAGGTCAAAGTATTAAAACATAATCATATTTTAATCCCGATTTATTGTTTTTTTTTTAATCCTGTAATTCCGGTACTGATTCCGGAATTCCGAAATTGAAACAGTAATATCGAAACTCAGTTCCGGAATCAAACATCATCCGATATTACATGCCCTATTCTAGATAAGGAATTTGGATTAATTGGTAAAGTTAGTGATTGCTCCAAGTCTGGGCAGAACTGAAAGACATGTTGTATAGGCCATCGGAAAGATTTGAATAAAAATTGCATCTGCTATTAATATAACAAAAAACAGGAATGAAAAGAAAGTCAAGGTAGAGACAGATTAGAGGCTCGATATCGATGGAGACAGTAAATATAATTTGCCTCCAAGATCCCAAGCAACTTTCCAAGAAAGTACCTAACCAGGCTGAATGCCCAGTAACCTAATTGAAGCACTAACAAGGCTAATAAAATAACTTTGAGTTCTCAAGGTAAGTATTTGTCAAGACAGCCCTATAATCGAATAGTGTGGGAGGGAGCCAGCAATTCTTGGAATAAATCTTGGTCGTGTGTGCGTGAGTTTCTAATACGAATAAAACGGCGCTGGTGTGCGCGCCGCCGGTTCATTGTCAAGGCCAACAGCCAAATCTCCCGCCGGCCCCCCCTCCCCCTCCCCCCGCACACTAACCATACTCAATTATTCGTATTCGCCGAAAACATTTGCTCGATACGCGAATGTTGCTCGGCCAGGATAGGCATCGTCTAACACCGCGCCAAGCCAGCCCGCAATAGTAGCGCCACAGACCTCTATCAAATAATTCTGGGGTTTGTCGCTCCTTCGGTATAGGTACCACTGTGGTCGCTGCCGACGCGATAATCGAGTATTTTTAACGTTGCATATCGCATTCCGCTGGCTTTTTTATCTACCGTGTGGCGATGCGCTTGTGTGTGATATTTGATGGCACAAAACAACAGCATGTATTGTGTATAGGTATGTTGTAGACGAGGCGAGCCGATGATTTACTGCACTCGATCAAGGTCTACGACTGAAGTCATGAATCAGTCTGATCACAAACCTATGCAAATTGAATGACTAAAAGAACAGTCTGTCACAGTTTATGTAATTGTTGAATTCTAAAAAGGCATATCAACAAATCATGTCTGGTGGAATATTCAGGTCAATCAAAGCTTTTTTTACATGAATATTTACAGCAACATGGCTGATAACTACAAAATTATCTTTACACGGAAGCGTACATAAATAATCTATTTGCTGATTTATCTATAATCTATTGCCCTGTCCATGACCAAATAGCCTTATTACAAGCAAAGGTCCCTCGATATCAGAAAAGCAGTAAAGTGCTCATAATATAGTCAGTGTTCGATACAAATTACGCAAATGGATAATAAAATTGCAATAACAATATTTGTAATTATTTGCTTGCTTTGAAATGACAAACGCTGTTTAGTTTGAACAATCTAATTTATGAATTTACATAAATTGATGCATGGTGGTAGGTACAATGTAAATTATTATCATATTTTTTTTTGAACATTATTTGGTTACCATCAGTTTATAAGGAAGCAAAAAGTTGATGAATTAAATTAAAAATCGCGCTAACTATCGCTATTTTAAGTTCACGTTTTCTTCTATTTATAACGCTATTAAATTGATGAAACACGAAATTATTTTCTTACTAAAACTCATAATCTACAGATGCAAATATAGCAACAACACATGTCGCCAAAAGGCCTTTTTGCCATTCCTTTCTTTGTTGTCGTAAATAAACAACAACAAACAATAATTTCGCTTCATTATACACTAAAAACTTTAATACAATTCGGCCCGGAATTATACCCAACTGTTAAGTAATTCAAATATATGTCAGCGCGTACAAAATACAAAAATTGGGCAGAGATAAAATGGCAGTCAAGGCCGCATTATATCTGCACCATATAGGTAGTATAACGACTATATGCAATGCATCGTTGTTACCAGATTAGATAGACAAGCACGTAGCTAAACAATAATCAAACACTTTCTTTTTGCGAGCATTACGTAACTTCCAAGGCGATACACTAATTTGTTTGAAAACGCCAATTTAATGATGGAAATCTCCGGAGAAATTAGATATCGTCTAAGAGTATAATCCCAGCTCGATGTGTGAGAGGCATCAGAGTAAATGAAATTATCTCTCTATGTATTTTCAAATTCATATTATGCTGTATATGAAAATTTTCAAAATAACAATTTGGTAAACAGTGTAGAGCCTACAATATAGGTAGAGCCCTATTAAGCTGCATAAGAAACAATATTTAGACATAATCTAGAAATAAGAGGATTGGTCGAAATACACATCGATAAGTTTGTGCTATAAAAAAAATTTACAAAATAATTTATAACCACTGCGCCATTTCGTAACCTTCTGGTCATAACATATGTCATGCTATAAGTTTTTATGACCACCTGTTAAACCTAGTTGCCTGACAATAAATTTTATTTTATTTCATTTCATTTCATTTCATTTCATTAACAGCGATTATCGTTCAAGTCGAGTACTTAATAAAATTACATGAAGGAAAATATTCCAGAGAAAGAAGTAATGTACATGTAACACAGTCAATCTATTATGTAGGCATGAGATAAACTTTTATCAACCGAGCCCGGGCCAATAAGAGGAAAAAATACATTCATATATCAGGCTATATAGGTAATAGGTACAGACAAATATGATCAAATCTTGAAAATGGGGCAAAGTAACGGATTTACAGACAAAAATTAAATTGACGAAGTAAAAAAAAAATAAGGTTGTAAATTAGTCAAGCAAAGATAAAATAAAAGATAAAATCTATTTATTTCACCGGTATCTACTTGAAATTAATAAAATGCTACATCAAATTTAATCCACACCTAAGTACCGAAACTGTTAGAAACCATCTAATCAATGTCAAAGACAAATGAGCATACAGGAAAGCAAAAGCACTTTGCAGACATGTCAAAACAAAACACAAGCTAAAAAAAACGCTCGGTAGATAAATTTTGCGTGAAAAATAGATGGCGAGACCGTTAGGCGGGTAGACAGCGCTCGATCGATCGGCGAGTTGGGGCAGGTCGGGGCAAGCCTCGTGCGTATTGGAGGCGAGTGGACACAGACAATATGATGATAGTTAACTGCTGTGTTATTAGATGTGGACATGTGAAGGATACATTAACACATATGTACATATAAAATTATATATCAATAGTTATATCTGATTTGAAAGAAAAAAATGTTTTAGACATATTCTGAAAATAAGTCGGTCTTCAAGTCGAGAGTAAACCGGTTTCTTCTAGGCAAGCGCGCAAAATCGTAGATTACAACGTTGCTGAACATCAGGCAAGTTGTAGTCAAGCGTGAGCCTATGTCATGTAAAAAAAAGTGGATTGATCGGGATAGAACAGGTAGACATCGATAAATTTGTGCATTATAACATCATAAATTATATTTTATTTTATACCTACTTGAACAGGAAGTGAAAGTGAGAAGGTATCGGAAGAGCACGGTAAATGTGGAAAAAATTTAACAAATTTACGAATATTCGAAAAAATTAAGGAGTTTTTTAAGGAGAGTCTGTTAGTAAGAATAAATTAATTAAAATTTCAATTAAATTTCCTGATGATTTAGGTGATTAAGATCTTATACTATCTTAAAATACAGAGTAGAAAAAATCAATATTTGACCTAATTTATCAAGTACGAGTACATACTAAATCATACCAGAAATCTATTTGGATATGTAAATAATTTGTGTGAAAAAACTAACGTAGGTAATGCTAATCTTAGAAAATCATATTCTTTAGAAAATGCTGTGATTAATTCTCAAGAAGGGTGCATAAATAAGGTACTGTAGAGGAAGGAACTATATCATACACAATTAAAATATTCGGCAGCCGGGTCCGGCTTGTTGATAAAATGTTAGGATAGGTCAAGGCAATACTCATTTCACGCAAAAAACATTCTAAAAATAATCTCGGGCTGCCGAAAATTTCAGTTTTAAATGTAAAATGATTTACGCACCACGTCTTCCATCCAGTCCATGTCGGCGTATTTGTGATGCCTAGGTTATAGTCTGAAATCTAGTGTTGCGCGAAAGTACTGCGCGTCGCGACGTTCGGTACACGAGTGCAGCGTGTCGTATATGTTGCACCGAAATTTGGTTCCCGCCACCGGTCCCGCGCCCCGCACCTGTCCCGCGCCCCGCACCTCACCCCCTCAGCTCGCAAATTTTTCGAAGTTCGAACGAATCGCGCAACGCCATCTATGGGCGACTAGCGCCCCCTCCCTTCTCGCGTGGCCTTGAACTTGACTGAGCGTCGCTGTCGACCCACATTCGCGCCGCCCCCCGCGCCCCGCCCCCTCCCCGCCCCCTGTCTCGCGCACGGCGCCGACCCACCTCAATGGATCTATGCAACGAATAAGGCACATTTTTGCTTACTCGCCGGTACACTCTCGTTTTCATTTCGAGTTACGTCACATAGAATATTGCAACGGTGGATTATCGAGCACACGCTCGCCGATACTGATAGCTCGACCGCTTCCTGCAGTTGACGACATATCATTATTGTAATGACACTTTATAATACATAAATGTAAGGATTTATTTTGCTTTTTTATATTATTTTAATAAGAAACCGTTTATCGGTCCCATTGTAACTTGTCACACGTAATGCAATTATGTACCTATTCATTACACCACAATATGCATATTGTGACGGACAATATGTTGATTCATATGGCCTCCAGTGGAGTGCTTCAAGTGTCATCATTACATCATTTCGTCAGCTGAAAATAGCATGTTTTCCTTTGTATTTTAGGCTCAAATTTCCGTTATAGTTATATGTACATTTGTATATTATTGTATATGTAGGTACACACAAAAATTATAAGTCCGTAATATCAAACCTACTCAGTTCAGCTATATCATATAGTCTATGGCTATATATAAAAACACTTTTATGTACAATTACATAATTGTCATTTAAACAAGTTATTATATATATATTATTATTTAGTATATAAAATAAAATCTTGATTTTTAAATTTACTTTACGTTGATGCGTGTAAGTAAATCATAAAATAATTGTTATCATTATAATACATTAATTTTATCACGACTGCTATTACATAGCCGCGCCATCTACTGAAAACTGTTAACACTATTCAGACAACAACAATCACATCTTTTTATATAAGCTTGCAACATTCAGAGAGTTTTTCTGTATGAGTCTTATTTGAAACCTTCGATTTGAAACACTAAACAAAAATTCCCTTATCGCCATACATTCATAACACAATTTGAAAACATGAATAAAGATACAATAAACATTATTTCCATATTTTGTTGTTTTAGTTCACATAACAAACATGTATGCATAATATTATAACTATAATAACTTTTATCTACATTGTGGTATATACCACTTTCTTTATCTACATTGTGGTATATACCACAATGTAGATAAAAGTTATTATAGTTATAATATTATACATACATGTTTGTTATGTGAACTAAAACAACAAAATATGGAAATACTCATCAATAGCAAAGATTATTATTTATTATGCAAAGAATGAAAGAACTTATTTTAAATTGAAAAATAATTAAGACATATTTAAATAGAAGTACAATATGTATTACTGAAAATGTTTGAATTTTATTTTTAATATAAATGAAAATGTTTCTTTCTAGTGGTCCTAGAGTGGATAACATTAAATATATGAGGAAAAAAATATGTAAGTAAATTATCTGGCTTGTATTTTGCCTAAAAGGTTAGTCTAGCTATTCAACGGGACAATGCAACCAGCATTTTGGGTAGGCTGCAATTTGATAAAGTAGATTAGGTGTATAATATACATATTATGTGTTTATACAATTTATTTATATTTGAAGTGGATTTATTATGTATTTGTTGTTTATTGATTAAAAGTAAAGTATAACTTACATTTTAAAAGATTCAAAGCAAATATTATTTAAATGTCTTAGAATATTTTTTCTTAATTTGTTAGATTATCTTCAACTGCGATTACATATATTATGCAAAGATCCTTAGATTAGTAAGTTTTTTTTTTTCATTTCAGATGCGCTCATAACATTGATGTAAAGCAACACCTCTACAATGTGGAATACTTTGTTTTTGCACAAATTAATAACCAAGTGACTCAAACATAAAACTGCCTGAATGTTGAAATTCTATATTTTTTTTCAATATTGCAATCATCTGACAAGATTCATTCTTCATGTGATTCACTTAATTATTAAAATTGTTATCATTAGTATAAATCATGTACGGTTCTAATTAGAATATATTAATTTGAATTTGAATTCATTATTCATTTCCCATTTCTGGATAATATAATTGTTTGGGTTGTTATTTTTTGTCATTTCTTATTTTTGGAAACCAGTAATAGTCAAGATGGTTGACACAACTTGGTATGAATCACCTTCTTACTCTATCAACTATATCTTTCAATAAATATGCAATCATTCATTCATTTCAATGTTTAAAGACTCTTGGTGATTGTGCACTAATTTCTTAAGCCTCAATGTAAACATAAACATGATTTTTATTTTGCATAATATACAGTGTTTTGCTCAATTCTAGCCCTATTCTCTGTGCTAGGTGCAATTGTGCCATGAAGGGTAGTAGCTTAGCAACCAGACAAAGGGCTACAGATTCTCAAATTCAGGTTTCTGTTTTCGTCTTTTGTACAATTATCTTACCTCAATCAGAACATGACAAGTGGCTGGTGGTCACATATCTCTTGTGAATTAAACCCATGGAGAAAATTGGACTGGAACATTGTGCACACCTGGAAATTATATAAGAATGCTGTTAGAAACTTAAATAATTTGTAAATAATATAATGTGTTTCTGTATAATTGTCATTTTTGTATATACTTGTGGAATATATGTAATTATTAGTTAGTAATTTTCGTAAATAATGTAATTAAGTATTGATGTAAGTGCTAGCTGGTTATTACAATGAAATTAAATTTGTTAATTGATTAAAAGTACTTGAGTCTATAGAGTTATGTCATTGTTCAATAATTTTATTGTTTAGTGGTAATCAATCTCCTAGCCAGACTTGCAGATCAACACTTAGAACCCACATAAAATTTGTAAGTAAGCAAAGTAGAACATACTATTATTTGAATCTACTGATTTGTTGTGATGCTGGTTTTAAACAGAACAACTGCCATCAAAGCCTTCACAAACCCTGAGGGCTAACCAATATGAGGATAGATAGGAATCATTATTTATAAGTGTTGTCTTCCAAATAACAACAGCTCAAACCATCATATACCTATTAAATGGTCAGGACTTCTGCGCCAGTTTGGTTAGCTAGAAGTTAATAAATATCAATCTCTACATAATTAAGTAATTTCATGTATAATCTACTACATTACTACTGTGTACTACTGAATGTTGTACCTACATATTATGTAAACACTGGTATACTTTGTGCAATATGAAGGATACTTACAGAAGTATGTACCAAATAGACGAGGGAGTCAGATAGCAAGAAGATTATCTCCCAACATCTAACATACAACCAGCAAATTTATAGAAATCAAGACCAATTTTCTGGAAAATTGGAAAATAATTGTACTGTCAAGCTTCCAAGGCTGCAAGTGCAATACACTGTTTTGATGAAGATAAAACCACAAAGAATACTTATTTACTGAAATCAGTCGACAGTAAGTTTAAAATATGACTTCCAAGACTTAATACAAGTTACAACTTTAATGAAAATTGGGTTAGAAATTTACTGCAATTTCAAGCAACTTCAGAAAAAAGACTTCCTTTTCTATGGCAGATGCAATTTTGTATAAATAGGTCATGTACTTCTCCAAGCATAGATTTCTTTTACCTCCTTCACACTACTCAGCAAATGGCCGCATTTGATCGCAGTTTCATGCTAAATTTGAATATTTTTATACACAAGGAACTGGAACAAGTAGGAGAAATGACAATATGGACAATATATTTTTTTACTTTGACTTGACTTTGACATTAAAGTGCTGGGCAGTGTATATAATTGATATCGATAGTTTATGAAACTGTTGTAACAATACGTTTTTGCTTTTTTTGCTGTCTTTGAAAATTACAATATTGCATTACATATCACTGTACGAATTTTGCTTTTTCTGAGGGTACCTTGCCCGTTATACGCCGTCCGTTCATTGTCGTGTGATTATTTTGTACAGTCTGCTGTACAAAAAAATCACACGTACGTCCCGACATAAACTTGTAAAGAAACTAAACATAATAATAGGAGCAGTCAGGATGATAAAAAATTTGGAAAGACATCAAGTTCAGAGCACTTAGATTTTCTTTAGGCTTTTCTAAAGATTTTCTAAGTGCCCTTTTTTGTAGTAGTTAGAAGTAGTATGTTTAGTTTTTCTTCCCTTGTTTTCATATTTTATTATTGTTCATCCATTTTTACACATGTTACAAGATTATCATACCTGTGTAAAATTATCGATATCTGAAATATTGACTCATGTCCATCACTTTGGACAATTTTCGCCGTATCATTCTACGCAAAATTTTAGTAAAGGATTCAAAATTGTACAATCTAAATAATAAAATTATGATCTTGAACTAAATTAAGAAATAATATTTTTTTACTAGTATGTTAAACTGACATACTTACAGTACTCTGAATACTTAAAGACTGCTTTTATTGCTGTTTCTCACATGTTGCTTACTATTCATTACGCTTCGTTATACATATATTGTATACATGATTCGAATTTGCCATTTGGCAACATTTTGTAAAAGCCGACGACGACGTTTTGCCACGGGCCAACTCATCGGTCTTTTTGACACAGAAATATGTTTATTTTCGGTAATAAATGTTATGAATTGTGAATTATTTATTGCGAGATAGTTAGAATTGTCAATTGCAGTCATGGAGGTATATTATCTCGTGGTAGCGTTGAGTATTTTTTGGCACAATGCCGACGCTATCATGTGGAGCTTAGCCCCTAACACACAGAAGTGTCTGAAGGAGGAATTGCATGCCAACGTGCTCGTAGCGGGAGAATACGACGTAACCGAGGTCCCCGGCCAGCGAGTTGACTACACTGTGAGTCATTTGGATTGTTATGTTTGGCTTGGTCAAAGTACCGTTAACTCCCATTTCCTGTGACAAGAAAACCTGCTTTCTGAATTATCCTTGCTCTATGCTATACCTTTTACTGAACCGCTTCTTGTTTTGTTTAGCCAAAAAAAAAGCCAACAAAGATGTTGCTAGTAATATTTTGACTGTTTTCAGGTTCGTGATTCTAAAGGACACATACTGTCACAGAGAGACACTGTTACAAAAGGCAAATTCTCATTTGTCACAGAAACCTATGACACATTTGAAATCTGCTTTATATCTAAAGTACCTCCAGGTAAAGTATTACATTATAATGTAAAATATTGACCTTTTAGCTAGACTTCTACTAAGCAGAACTCTCTGATTGTTAGTACCTGCTCATCAATAAAATGTATCAAGTAAAGCATATTTTATTTTCTTTTTATTATTACTAATAATTTAATTATTCTTCCAGAACGCAGAAGTGTCAGCCAAGATGTGTCTCTTGATATCAAAATTGGCATTGAAGCCAAGAACTATGAGGGTGTAAGTATCATATTTCCCTATTAATATTTTATGCAATAAGAGTACAAAAATGTTTTTCTAATCCTGAAACACTTAAGAAATGCTGAAAAACTTCAATATTAGCAATAATATTGAATAACATTATAAATACAATATTTTATAACATTATGTTGTAATATGGCTATACTTTTATGTTTATTTCAATGTTCTTTTCTGACTACTAAACTTAGCTTATATTTCTTATAACTTTTAGTTCCATTCTGTATAAGTAAAGAATTTTCATATGGTAGATTCGGACGGACGTTAAAAATACTGTTAGAGATTTATGTTGTGATCCAATAATTGATTTAATAAATTGAATATTGTGATTTAAAAAGGGTTCATTTAAAGTATTGTTTAAACATCAGTTTGCTAAAGGCATTATTTGTGCTATGTAGATATACTATTCTATACTGCTTTCACTAGATATTAATATATTTGTGTCCACATGGTCTTTTGGCTGTTGTGTCAGCGGCAACAGAACTGGGTAATCTCTTCCACTATACTGCACTGATTGTGATGATGTTTCTAATAAGAGATAACTGTTCAATGCCAATTAATATCACACTAATGAACAGAAGAGCAATATTTTCTATCTAATTGTGTTAATCAAGACTTGGTACTAACATTACTTACCTAACTGTTTATATATGTGTAAATATCTGTGTGTTGTTTTATGAAAGTATAATGTAAAATATAATGTAAATGTTCTCTGCTTGGTTTAAATTGTGATTAAAACAGTAACCATGGTATATGTCAATCAACAGCTACTTTTATTGTAGCAAGCAGGTTTTGACTTCGGCTTGCCTCCTTTTGTGTTCCAAAATCAGAATGTCTCATGATTAGACATTCTATTGTAAATATTTCGTTTATGTGATCCTCTCATAGCACTGGTTTAGTCTCTTTTAGCCAACATTCCCAGTCAGTTTACACATGGTAAAAAAATCTTTGAAGCTTATTAAGTTAACCTAAAATCAATTGTGTTTGTTCTAAATAAATTGTATGTTCAAATAAATCTTCAGATTGGTGAAGCTGCCAAGTTGAAGCCAATGGAGCTGGAGCTGAAGAGGCTGGAAGACCTGTCCGAGGCTATTGTCCAGGACTTTACCATGATGAGGAAACGGGAGGAGGAGATGCGCGATACCAATGGTAAGTTCTTTCCTGTTTGTTAAACCACATCAGAAGCCCTTCAGGCGATTTTGAAAATTTATCAACTGAGTTGGTAACTCTCATACAATTTTGCATATTTACTAAGTGCTTTGCTACGCCATAGTATCTGAATATATATAAAACAGGTAACTGACTGACTGATATAGTGATCTATTAACGCACAGCCCGAACCACTGGACGGATTGGGCTGAAATTTGGATAAAATGAAATTTGGTAGATGTTATGACATAGGCATCCGCTAAGAAAGGATTTTTGGAAATGCCACTTTTAAACAGGTGAAATAGGGGATGCAAGTTTTACTTCTTAATGCGAGCAAAGCCGCGAGCACCCACTAGTCTGAACATAAAACTTGTCACACACACTCAGTTATAGACCACAATGCTTACCAAGAAGTGTATTATGACTAAATACAAAGTCATTGAGTACAAAACCATAAGATATTTTTGTTCTGACTGCTAGTTTTTTAATGCAACACCCCTGTGTGTGTATACCATGATACAAAATCCATTACTTAAGAAGCTTATTACAATGCTTAGAGCTATTATTATATTATTGGGACCTATTTATGGATAGCTTTGCTTTGTATGATTTATTTAACAAACACGTGCGCTTCCTAACTAATCAAATAACAAAATGATTTGATCATAGTTTCCTACGTTATTCTATTTCAGAGTCAACCAACAACCGAGTTCTATTCTTCAGCATATTCTCGATGGTCTGCCTCCTTGGTCTCGCCACATGGCAGGTCCTATACCTACGCCGGTATTTCAAGGCAAAGAAGCTGATTGAATAGACGTAAAACCTAACCTACGTGGGTAGAGTCACTTGCGACCTCAGTCCTGCACAAAACTTTTTCATGCGTATTTTTTATCTGCTGCCAGCATTATTCATACTGGCAACATTGAGAACAAATATTTTTTTAAAAACATATCTCCTTTATTTTTGTAACATCACATCATAACGCTAGTAACTTTACCCACGATATTAGATCTTATTTACCTTTATTTATGCAGTAAGATTTTGGAATACTTAAAACAGATTTCTAATTTAATGATTTTTGTTGTAAATGATTGCGTTTGTCTGTTTACGGATGTAAAATAAAATTTATTTAAAATATCCTTGGTTTATTTCTTACGAAGTAAGTTCCTATGTTAGAAATATAGGAGACTGATTTATTGGAAGAAAGTAATGTACTTAACAAGAACTTTGAATTATAAAACACCATCAAACTGAGTAGATATGGTAAGTAAGTTTGTAAAAGAGTGGCTAACTCTGGTGTCAGAGTTTATTAGATATCTGTAATTCCAGACATACCACATTTGTATCATAGTATAATATGATCCCTAATAATATCAGGAAATAATATATTAATTTACGAATAAATAAAGAATGATGGGTTTTGTGGGACTTAACATTAGGTCTTCTATTACATAACACTATAAAGGTGCAGGTTAGTACGCTCAAGGGGCTGCAATGATTTGGATGAAATTGTGTATGGCGGTAGATAGACCCTCGATGAACAGGCTATTTTTTGTCCCGGATTAATAGTGTAATACAAAGAATACTATTACCCTTGTGTAATACCTCAAGGTGTTGCTAGTGCTAAATAAAATGCCAAAACATTTCGGTAACTTATTTAATCTCGTATAAATTTTACTATGAAACAGGCATCCACATTAATAAACAATGTCAACTCATTTCTAAACAATTTGACTATTTTCATAAATAGCTAGGACACACAAATATATTAATGTATTTTATGCCATAAGATTTGAATAGAAAGTATAGAAGATATACAAAAACAGCAGGAAGACAAAAGGTCAGCGAAAATAATGTGGTTTGGTGCATTTTTATATTGAGATCTAAATAATAATTTCATGTCGAAAGAAATGAACCAAAATAGATTCCAACTAAAATAGGTTAGTCACTCTTATTAAACGCATAATTTAACAGCAATGTTTTCTATATTTCCAATACATATAGGTAGATATATAAGTTTATTATCGATTTTCTACACCATTTACGATGCATTTGTAAAGGTACACATCATTTCTAATAGGTACTTAATTTAATTTCTTGCACATGGAATGTCACACCCAACATCTAAATAATAAGCCACATTTCTTTACGAATAGAAAATAAAAATGTAAAAAAAATAATAAAACTAAATTAAACATACAGCACAAAACACCTAAATTGTGAATGTAGGTAGTTAAATATAATAGAAAAACGTAATAAAATGCATATACACAGAAAAGAGGGTCCGCGCAAGATAACTAACGCGACAGATGGCAGCACTTGTCATACATTCGTACACTTGAGTACCATTTCCCAGACAGAACTTTTAGTTCAGTCTTTTAGCACTTAATCATCTTGCTTGGACACGAATAATTAGGTTCCTAGTCTATTGATAGCCAATAGACGCATTTATTCATTTAAATTATTTATGTACATACATTGTTACAACACGGAGGAGTCATTCTGGTGCTATCAATGAGACAATTTACCATCCACTTATCATCAAGGGAATATTGATCAAATACAACCTGTTAAATTAAAAAAAAACAATTAGGCCTTAATTTAACAATGTTCAACTTAACAAATTTTAATAAAATCACATGTCTATGAATAACAGTTTATGTGCTTTAGCAATTTTTTCATATTTTTTCAACAGCTCTGTATTGCTGATCTACTCACAAAAAGTGGTGATATTCAATTCCCAGAAATAATAAACATATATGTAGGTATTTAAATAAACTTTTGATTGCACCAGAATATTGGACCTGTAATATAAATTGACGTTTCTGTCTGTTTTACAACCATTTGCATGTATGGTTGTTACACTTGTAACATAAGAGATGGTGTCGATTTTGTTCATGCTAATTTTATTTATTGTAAATATTTTGAGCCCTAATCATACAAAAACCTGTATAAGTACACAAATATTAAGATATCAATATAACAAACAAAAAAACCATTCATAAACTAGAATTTAATAATTTGTTTCTGCAATTACAACATACCTAAGTATGCATATAAAATAAGGAGCAATTGAAAACTATCAGATACACATCACAGTTTACAGTTGTAAAACAAAATACAAAAAAATAAATAATTACACAGTCATACGTATTTGAAACAAAATCGACACCAGCATTTTAAATAGCAGTAATATCTACATCCTAACTACTCCTAGAGTCAAGTACAGACAGACGTCAAATCAAGTCTCACCCGGCTCCACTTTGAGTGCCGTCTCTCCCTTGTCCTCCAAACATCAAAGCGGGGAGTAGTCCAACTGCACCGTGAGGTGTTTGACTCCGGCCTCGCCGAATATCCTCGCGGCCTGCTCTGTCACGTATCTAGGGTCCACTCCTTTGGACACTTCGATTTTGATCGCACCTACATGGACGTCGCTGCAGAGCGTCCAAAAGTGCGGTTCTAAGACCGCGTGGACGCCTGCGAGACCAACAACCCTCGTATACAGGTTGGGTAAGGCTCGCTCTATAGCCGAAGGAGTCCGTTGCATGAGCACGCCGGCTGAGTCTCGCACTAAAGGCACAACACTCGCGGCGATGAGCAGCGCTATGGCCATGGAACAGATGGGGTCGGCCCGCATCCATCCGAAAGTCCTCATTAAGATGGCCGAGATGATGACTCCGACGGAACCGAGCGTGTCTGCTAGCACGTGGAGGAAGACACCTCGCATGATGGCGGAGTCACCTCCAGTAGGCGCCTCCATCTCGCCATGGGAGTGCCCGTGGTTGTTGTGCGAGTGTCCCCCGTGGGAGTGGCCGTGGCCCCCGTGCGAGTGCCCGTGGCCCCCGTGCCCGTGCCCGTGGCTGAAGGCGTAGATACCCACCAGGTTGACGAGCAGACCTAGTACGGACACTAGGATCAGTCGCTCGTGTTTCACCTGAAATGTTGCAAAATAAGTATAAATTAAAAGATAAACTTAGTAATGAGTTAGTATACCAGGTATGTATGAAATACTCATAACTCATAACTCATAACTCATTTATTGGTAAAACATTAAAATAAAGTTTACACGTCAATTATTCACGATATACCTATACAAAATACGATTAGAGTACTTATTTCATTCATATAAAAATAATAACTTAAATAAAATATAACTTTATAATATTAAATTACAGTTTATAAAATTCTTTATAGCTGTAAAACGATTGCTCGATCAACCAGCGCTTGAGGCGAGACTTAAAGCTGCCTAGTGACGGAGCCGTGGTGACCTGCTCGGGAAGCTTGTTGTAAACACTCGGTCCCATCACGTGCGTGGACTTACTACTCCGCGCCAGGCTGCGGGACTCCTCCGCGAGCTTGCCCCTCCTGCTCGTGTTGTACGAGTGGTTGCCGCCCACAACTCGGTACGAGGCCAGGTTTAATCGAACGTATACTGCGACCTGGTATATCGCCAGCGATGGTAACGTCAAAATCCCCAGCTTCACAAAGTGTGGACGAGCAGACTCATCCTGTGATATTTTTGCTATAGATCGAACAGCTCTTTTTTGCAGTCTAAACACTCGCATATACCTGTGTATATTTTTTATAGTAAGTTATTTACTGAAAAACATTAAAAAAATGATTGGAAACTCGCGGCAAGCGGATCGTTGGCTAGCGGCCTTCCATATTGGCACGTCTGATTACATCATAAGGGCTTTTTGTCTGCACTTCGTCAGATGAAAAGCGAGGAAGTCAAAGACAGGTGGGTCATACCGAGTTATTTCTATCGTACAGTAAAAATGGTTCAAGATATCAAAAAAAAATTTGAAAGAATTATTCCTCTTGAAATGATCTAACAAAATGTCCGCGACAGTGTATGTCTATCTTTTAAGATTAACTCACTAGAACCGTTTTTATGGTGTTTATGGTAATAACTATTCCACGCGGACGAAGTCGCGAGCATAGCTAGTAAATAATATAAGGGGAGTTGAACAATATATATCATTTGTCATAGGATAAAGATCGTATAAATGCTTAGTCAAATATTTTTCTTTATTTAATCGGGATAGTAAGTGTTGAATTGTAGTTTTCATAGCAGTTAACCGCGCTTGTTTTTTTAATATAACCGACCGCAGCGTTCCGCTTGGTTGGCTTCGTAGTTTTCTTTTAAAGATAGATAGATAAAACTCTTTATTGTAACACACATTGAAAAAAAAAAACAAACAGAAACTTTGTGTTTCTGTTTGTCTTTTTTTTTTCAATTACTATAGACTTAAAAAATAGTGCCACAACTGGCGGCCTTATCTTAAAGGTTATTGATAAAAGAAATTCAAATAAACTGTATTTTATCAATAAAGTAGAATACTAGAGTGCTTAATCAAAATGTCTCTTTATTAAGTACTTAAATCCTAGTTTTCGGACAATAAATGCATTCATATTGATTGATACATTAAACATTGTGTTACAAAGCATAAAAACCATCTGGTTTGGCGCAAGGCGTTTCCGTTGGTCAGAAGCCACGTTTAATTTTAAGTTCCGGCTGTTTATCTTAGTACAATCCTATCAAGACGTGACGTGTTTTGAAAACTACTACATAATTCTTCACTCCTACAAGAAAATAAGTAGAAAGATAGCCAAAGTATATGTATAAGTAAGCATGTACATACGTTTGTACAAAGCTACTAGTTATCAGCTCGTTACGCACGACCGGGTATCAGAAGAGAAAACCTTTTGGTAACGCGTGTATTACGTATATTGCAACCAAGTTCTTACATACATGGTTACTAGTAATTTACGCAGAACCTTTGGGCGGCTTTAGCAAAATTAATAATTAAAAATCAAGGGGTTTTTCACTTGTCCCACTATTATATTTTTTTACTTAGTTTTTACTAAATTCTGTCCTCAGAATACAGCTTTCTGTATTCTGAGATTCTGTCACAGGCCACCAAACTTTTTGTATGGACTTATAATTTTTTCATTATTTTCAGAACTTGTATAACAGTTGTTGATATGGATTTGCTCAAGTTTTTTATACTAGGCAGTCAGGGTCACTACCAATTAATCTGTAACTACAACCTCGCACCACCCAAGCGATACTGTGATACAAAGAGGAGCATAGATGTACACACGTACTGGAATTAAGTTACTTATTCTTCTTCTTATCTAATGAGCGTGGTTAAACAGTCGAGACCTACTATTTAACCTGTCATCCGAACCACGGAAGAACCCAAAATGAAATGCCACTTTTTGGTCACCCATCTAAGGACTGAACGCGGCTTAAAATTGGTAATCGCATGCGATTTCCTAAGCTAGCTGAGTTACGGCAAGTTACTAATAACCCTGTATTGGTAAAAGACTAATACTATTCACGAGACTAAACACGTGTACCATTTCCACATTTCTGACATTATTGTGGTCAGATGAAAAGAATACGTGCTTTAGTTGAAGTAACTATGGAGTTGTGAAGCAATGCAATGTCAACATTATTACAATAGACAGAGTGACGAAATTACTCTGCGGTGACGCGGTGAGAGGTTTGGGCTGATAGGAACTGCAATGCGAATTTTATGGTAGAAATTACTTTAGTATTTATCTTTTTTGGAAAACCCTTTGATTTTTAAAAGTAAATAAGTATTATTATTTTTCGCATGATATCGTACGTCTCGGTTTGTCTTGTATGTTTAGAGTGAACTAAGAAATTATTTTGTTTTACACACACTAACGCAGACATACATATGCATATTTTTGCGATCATAATAAGGCTTTTCAATAAAAATCTTCTACACACGTGACACGTGAGTGAAAACCGTTTAGTTAATATATTGATAAAATGTCTCACGAAAGTTTTAATATTAAAAATCTTCTAATTAATCTAATATATTCATTAATTTCAATAATCCAATATAAGAATCATTATGGTGGTTTTCAATATTATCAATTTCATGGTTTAATAATCTTGAATCAAGAAACTGAATTCCAATTCCATTTTGGCAAATTAATTGAAATTACAAGTGTGTTTTTTGCAAGTCAACGCAACCATCAGTTCAATTTGTTACACTGATAAAAGTAATTCATTTCCAAGTTATTCATGTCTGAATATAACACTTAAACACCTTGAAATATGTTTCATTTCACTTTGTCGATATTTGGAAAGAAAATTCCCAATAAGATTAAACTAATTGGAAAGGCATTTTGAACCTTATCTCGTAGTTCAGAAGTAATTATTTAAATTGAAAAGAAAATTTGGGTCGCCAGTTCCTTTTGAAATTTAAAAAATTGGCAAACCGGTTATTGTATTTTTTTTTGTTAAAGTGGAGAAATATATAATTGTTATAACTTAAACTTGATCGAAGCTTAAACTAGAATAAGCAAGTGTGATGCATGCTATGAGGCCTATGATGACAGTTTCATTTAAGTTCAGTAATCATTAATCAAGAAATGACACTTCTTGGTTATTAAACTGTATAAATACATACATAACTAGCTGTGCCAGCGACTTCATCTGCATGGAGTAGTTATTACCATTAAATGGTTCTAGTGAGTTAACCTTAAAAGATAGACATATACTGTTGCACACATTTTGTTAGATCATTTCAAGAGGAATAATTCTTCCATACATATTTTTTTGATATCTTGAACCATTTCCGCAGCCCATGCAACGAAAGCCGTCAAGATGAATAATTTTCCTCGTTTTTTTCACATTTTCCATTGTTTCTTCGCTCATATTAATTGCAGCGTGATGTTATATAGCCTAAAGCCTTCCTCAATAAATGGTCTATCCAACACAAAAAGAATTTTTCAATTCGCACCAGTAGTTCCTGAGATTAGCGCGTTCAAACAAACAAACAAACAAACTCTTCAGCTTTATAATATTAGTATAGAAATAGATGAATAATACAATACATAGGCTCATAGAGAATATACATAGTATTAACAGTTTTGTTTCAGCAGAACAACTGATAAATACCTAGGATTTTGGAATAGATGCAATGATAATTAATTTAAGGGCATTTAATTTAAATTAAGGGCCTTTGACAAAATGGAATGCCAATTTGCCACTATCTAACTAAATCTATTACATGAAATTACGTAAGTAACAAGTTTAATGTTAAGTTTATCACCAGTGTGCAATAGAAAAATACTTATCTTATCAAGTTAAAGATATACATTTTATGTGAGTTGTACATGTTTAGTACATGTACAACTCACACGCGACTTCAGATAATAGATTGTATAATCTACTATTTGGAGCAATATTTAGAATTTTATAATCAATCATTGTTTATGCCTGATTAAAATATTTGGGGATTTTGATTGCTTGGACAATTGAATGTTTTATGAGTAAGGGGAAATAAAATATCAACTATTTATTAAATTTGGAATTTTTCACAGCCATTTTTACCATTCTCAGTTTTTCCAACTAGCAAAAAAAGTAAAATAAGCATACAAAGCCAAAATTAAATATTTTTAGTTGTTCCTTTTCTATGTGAACTTCCTACATCAGGTTGCTTATATTCATAATTATATGTATAATATGCAAATAAATAAATAAGTCTATGACATTTTATCAATAAATAGTTTTAGACAAGTCCTGCTCTTTACAGTAAAATGGTTGAACCACTTTAGATAAAATTCAGTATACAGGTAGAAAAGACCCTGCAATAATACATAAGCTACTTTTTATCCCAGATTCAGACAGATCAGGTCATCTATATAACTGAAAAAAAAAATATTTACCTCTGGAGGTTCAATAGCTCTCTCCACCGCCTCGCTCATAATAAAGAACGCTATAAACAGCAGGAAGAGTCCATTCACAAATCCAGCGAGAACCTCCGCTCGCGCGTAACCATACGAGAAGCGCTCATTTGCTCTCCATTTGGATATAACAGAGGCAGCAAGACCAGCAACAAGACCAGTGCAGTCAAAGAACATGTGGAATGCATCTGATATAAGACCTGGAAAAATAAATTCAGTACATTGTAGCCAGTAAGTATTAATAAATGTTTGTGACACAAGAAGAGTTTTTTTTTAAATCTGTTTAAACAAAGACATTTCTTTCTTTGAATGTCTTAAAGCATACAGACTACTATAGTTAAGTTATGTTAGTCATGGTTCCATTTTCAGTACTACGGACTAACTTACACTGAATCTACTTTAGTTGGAAAGTTTTTAAGTATCAAACAAAAGTTCAATGAATAAAAGAGAAAAATTTATAAAACATTTTATTTTTTTAATCATTCTCAATGCATATTAGTCAAATACCTATATATGTAAGAATAAATAATAGGTAATCTCATCAATTTATTTACTCCACAGCCTACAGAATAAATATATAGGTAGCTGGTATAGTTATTAATTACTGTAAAGTGGGTTTTAGTCAAGGAGTGTGATTTTATAGAGAATTAGGAGACACAGATGGTTGAATTATGTTTTAAGAACACACATTGTCCTATTATGATAAAATTAACTTACCCAAACTGTTCGTCCATACGCCATAAAATAGTTCAACAAAAGCGAACGACAAGTTCAAAATTAGAAATAGGAAGAGGTTCCTCGAATTCTTATCTGAATAAATTAGCCTGAACCAACTCTGGACCTTGTCGCCGACTCCTCCCGTGGAGCCCTTGTGTCCAATCTGGATTCGAGTATCCTTCTGCACGAGGGGCAGCATTGTGTCGTTTATCGTTTCCCGTAGTCGGAATCACCTCATCACACAATAATCACGAAAACATATCGAGGAAGATGCATACGTGTACTCCAGTCGGTTTATAACCTTAAAGATAACGAGTTAGCCGTAAAATTTAAACGGTAATAATTTAATAGGTGATAGAATAGATGACTAAGGTCGTCGCACAAACTTGTGCATTCATAAATACGAGTGATTTGATTTAAATCTTATACATCGGACGACAGAACCACAACATTTGCCATTTTTGCCGTCGCGATTTGAGTTGCCATACTTAGCCAGAACATTTACCCTGGTTTTTATATTCTTAATCTATCTTATATTACATTTTGAAATCATATATTGACGGAACAGCATTACCTCGTTGAGTTCATAAACTCTAGCGTTGAGAGAAATAGAGTACCTACTCAAAAATTTTAATATAGGTACTTATTGATTAGGTATTCGGTAATCAAACAAGCAGCTTATGCCCTGCAATAAACGATTATACCTACTGATTTTCTGGTTCAACTTACTTGGTTGCAATCTAAGTAGCTCATGAACGAAGAGTCGTTTTAATTTCCACATAAAACAAAAGGTTTTTTTTTCACTATCGGGTACCAACATATAGAAGAATTAAAACTCTAGTAGTCTTCAAGTATAAAGCGTATTATTCAATAACTAACAAGACCAACCAAACAGTGTAGAAAATATGGCATGGCATTGCCACAACTTGTAAGACTTGTTGCGTTCATAAGATACGTATAACTCGAAACAAAAGCAAATAATTAAGGGATGGTAACATTTATAAAATGTGTCAATTATAAAGAATGCTGCCAGTTTTAAATCCTGGGAATCTTGAGTGCTACACAAATATTATTAATGGTAACCTTCATTAAAACTTTTGAACAAATGAAAGCTAGCAAGCACCACGTTTGTCACCCGGTTCATTGGTTTAACATGCATTACTACGTCACCTTCATTCAATCAACCAATTACAATGCACGGATTAAACAAACACTCATCTGTGATTGGTAAATATTATCTTAATTCTGATGAGTCATAGACTTCATAACTGACACTCGTTTCCGGGCAAAAACACCATTAGTCTATGGCTCTCTGTTTATATTGTTTATGTTACCTAAAAATCATTCTTATTTTAATTATTTACTTGTATATTTGTCGTATTTAGTTGAGAAAAATATCATAAACAGTAGATTTTTGAAGCTTTTGCGTTTCTTTCAGATTTTTTTTGCAATTCCTGTAAAGAGGTTTTCATATTTTATTTAAATCCCGCCACAATTTTAAATTTCGCTCACCGGAAATTCGTCTATAGATGCGTTTGTTTCCGAAAAGTGAACGTTTCACGAGTCAACAGCAACGTATTTCGAGAAGTTCTAGGCGCTGTTTGCGACATTTTTCCTACTTTTATCCGTCATCCAATGTTTAATGTGATGAAATAACACGTCGTATAACGATTATTTTCATTATTAGTGTTCATAGTTTTAATTAAGTAATCGCTAGATTACATATAAGCTAATAATGGGGGACGAAAGCCACCCGAAAACTCTCTACGTCGGTAACTTGGACGGGAGTGTTACAGAAATGTTCATTTGCACATTATTTGGCCAAATAGGAGAAGTAAGAGGTTGTAAGATAATACGAGAACCCGGCAACGATCCATATGCATTCCTCGAGTTTACCACTCACGCGTCGGCGGCTACAGCCCTGGGCGCCATGAACAAGCGAGTAGTGTTGGAGAAGGAAATGAAGGTTAATTGGGCGACGAGTCCCGGCAACCAACCGAAAACGGACACTAGCAATCACCATCACATATTCGTCGGCGACCTGTCGCCGGAGATCGAGACCCACATACTTCGGGATGCGTTTGCGCCCTTCGGAGAGATCTCCAACTGCAGGATAGTTCGTGATCCACAAACGCTCAAATCTAAAGGTTACGCTTTCGTGTCTTTCGTTAAGAAAGCTGATGCCGAGGCCGCCATCCAGGCCATGAACGGGCAGTGGCTGGGCTCGCGCTCCATCCGCACTAACTGGTCGACGCGCAAGCCGCCGACCAACAGGCCGAACGAAGGCGCCCCTAGCAATAAGCGAGCCAAACAGCCCACGTTCGATGAGGTTTACAACCAGAGCTCACCCACCAACACAACCGTCTACTGTGGAGGATTCACAAGTAATGTAATCACCGAAGAATTAATGCAGAATACATTTTCACAATATGGTCAGATTCAAGACATAAGAGTGTTTAGAGACAAGGGCTATGCCTTTATTAGGTTTACTACTAAGGAAGCTGCGGCACATGCTATTGAAGCAACACACAACACAGAAATAAGCGGACACACAGTCAAATGTTTCTGGGGGAAAGAGAATGGAGGCTCTGAGAACCAGGTTTGTATATACATAATTACAAAATTCAATATTTCAGTATGTTTTTCTTCCATGCTGTAGAAGTATTGGCCTAACAAGGATATTTCAGCAGATTTAAACTGGTGTGTTGTTGATGATGCAACATTGTATCAGTGAATCACTGGTTATGTGCTGGCTACATAACAAATTGATGTTCAAATGTGGTTCTTATGTACACACTTGTATTTTTACTTCTACTTCTTTTTTTATTGGGTTTTTGTAAGTTTTGATAGAATTTATCCTTAGTTCTAACAGCTCTTTGTTTATTAATTAAGTCATTTTATATAAGATTAACATGCATTATTATATTTTGACTAGCCAAAAACCAACACTTGTGATCTTAGCAACACTCTATTTTTAACCTATTTTGATAGCAATGACCTAAATAGTGAAGTGGCACAAAAAATGTAAACAAAAAAGTCACACCTCAAGTGTTAGTAAACATTCCCAGTTAACACTTGAAAAGTTCAGCTTTGAATTTGTTTCCCTCAATTGATGGCTGTGTTACAACACTGAAATTTTTGTGTTATTTAACAGGACATGATTGCAGTATTCCAAATTTTTACTTAATTTTGATCATGTTGGTTCAAATCTTTAAAACGAAGCTTATTTTCCAAATGTAACTTATTTTTTTTTTTAGATATAGTTGTCTCGGTATGACTAAATGTAGGTACTTAGTATGAGTTCTTCATACTAAATATCGTGATTGATATAATATACCTAATTATGTGTACCCACATAATGAGATAGATGAAGCATTAACCTTCATGTAAATTATCATCGGAGGCCAGTGCTTTTGCTTCCCTTTGTTGTTAGATAAATGACTCACAATAACAAACAAAGAGTACAAGGTGTGAAAGCACTACAGAGTTTGACAGGGGAATAAACAAGCTGATTTATTCAAGAATAATCATATCCTTACATGATAAAGAAAGTGCAATGCAATCTTGAGGGTAGATAAAGCAAATTGATAGTCAATTTCACTATCACAGCTTGAAATGTGCAAGCATACCATAATATTCAACTATTCAGCTAGTTTATCATAAAAAATGTAGGTCAGTCTCAACTTAAGCAACTACTGATAAAGAAAAAAGTATTTAATTTACATGCTAACTCAAAATCTGGTCGCTTAAGTTCTTTGTCTGGAAACAATGTTTTGCATACATAATTACAGTCTAAAATTAGGATTAGTCACAAGCATGTTGGACAAAGAACTAATGAGTGAAAGCATACTGTCTGGGATGCAGATAGTTAGCATTTTAATTATGAATTTTTAACACTAAGTTTATAATTTGTTGTCTGTTAAATGTCTTATTTAACTGCACATACTAATATGAATGTTTATATTACTTTGCAAATTATTCATATTTTTGTGAAAGTTGTGTTCATTAATATTATAGTCAAATGTTGAACATACAAAGCAGGAAAATGATTGTGTTACCCAAATCGGTAAATCCAATTTAGCTAAATATATCACTATTATATAAGCTTCTACTGTAGCATTGTTTAGTATAGACAAAAATCCTACAGATTTTATAATGTTTATATTAAGTAATTAAATGTCAAAATTAAAAGGAATTGTTACTTGTACAGATTTATATTTGTAGGGGGAATTCCCCAATATTGAATGTCAATGGAATCAGATTTGCTTGATATTATTTTATCATGCTTCTTCTTCTTATCAAATGAGAGTGGCCAACTCTGGTGTCGAGAGTTTATCAAGCCTTTGACATGGCTTAAAGACTGCCGTACTAGTACCACTGTTCCATTGTTAGAAAGTCAACATGTTGCATTCTAAAATATTAGTTACTTACATGACATGTTGCTTAAGTTTCTAATTTCACTTAAAACAACCTTTTCATGTATCACACAATGGAGCATAACTGATGTTTGCTGGCAAAATAACTAGCTTATATTGATGGGGCCGGGGTATTAGCTGCCTTTATATTTGTAATTTTATTTAAAACAATTTAGAATATAATGGAATATTGCTGTTATGTACACCATAAAACATATAAATTACAAAACAGAAAATAACCGTAGCTGCTTATTGAAATTTACCATGTCACTCAAGATCACTCCCCCAACAAATCATTGTGGAGAGTCACAACCCTCATTACTGAGGAATAAGACTCAAAGAGAGGCATTATCTTTGCAAATGTGTCTCTTAACTTCCTAGTGCAACTGACTGCAATAAAATTGGGACAAAATTGTTTAGAATATTAAAAAATATTACAAACTGGTTACCAAGCTGTCTGACAAGTCAGTTATAAAAGAAACTTGTTTAAATGAAAGCTATAATGTATTACATCTGTTATCTTGTACCCATGATACACGCGTAAGCTTGTCCTAGATGTCCTGTAACAAATTTTTATTTATTATAACGTGATTGTGCATAATTTCAGAGTGCTTCCAACAACGCGCCGCCGGCGCAGCCGCCGATGGGGCAGCAGCAGCAGCAGTACCCCTACCCATACCAGCAAGGCATGGGATACTGGTATGCCCAGGTTGGTACATGCAGTTCTTTAACATATGGATTTGAAAAAATCTTGATTTATTTAAGGACTGATTTTATGTGTGAACTGATTTTTTTTACATTTATTATTAGATATAAAAAGAAAAGCAAAGTATATAATGTATTATATCCGTTATCTAGTACCTATTTATTTTACAAGGAATGTTACGTAGTTATTTTACCATTTACCGGGTTTGCATTTTACCGTTATAAGCTTAGTATGAGGCTAGATGGCGCTGTGTGATATGCCCTGAAATATTATTTTTTATTTTTATTTGAAAATTACATGGACTTGAATGAAACTGTCCTAGGGGATGACATGATGTAACAACTAGTAAATAATATGACAAATAAACTAGAATCTTTCAAACATTGTGGACATGATAAAGGTTTGTTAGTGTATGAAGGTTACATCCATCAAGATCATTAAATTCAGTGGCATATCTTGTACAGAATAAGTCTGGCAATGATATTTTTACTGTCTAGTACAGAAATGGCGATCTTTAGTGATAAATACCATGGTTGTGTAACTATAGATGCAAAGCAATGGCATTTCCAGTCAGGAACATCATGGAGGCTTTTTCTGAGATCACTAGTACTTAATCATTAAATAGCAAAACATTAGATAGCATAAGGGTCCTGACATACCCCTGTTTGCTTACCATCGGGCGAATTACAGTCAAGTGCAAACCCATTCCTAGTAAAAAAAAAACATGTCTACTGCCATATTATGACAGGCAGCCAGAACTTAACTTAAGGCCACCCTCTGTCCCAATTCTATGATATAAATTTCTTTATGCTTGTGTTCTTTTGTTATTGGTGTACAACAAAGAATTTGATTGAACTTAAAATCTATCATACATATACATATGTGTCGTACAATTTCAACCTCGAGGTACCAGAGGTTGGCTGTGATTAGGGTGTAACTGGTATTGATGGTGTGGTTGGTGTGTTTCCAGCAGGGCTACCCCGCGCTGCAGGGCTACATGGCGCCGGGGTACTACCAGCAGTACACGGCCGCCTACAGCAACCCACAGGCTGCCGCTGCAGGTAATTAGCATATACCAATATATATCTATACATATATAAAGTTGAACGAAAGTATGAACATTGAAGATATTTAAAAAAAATGTTAGGAGATTCTTTGAATTGGTAGCAGAACACATTCCAACAATTTATAGAAACTTTATCTGTGTCTCTGTTTGTCTGTTTATTTAAACGCTCATCACAAAAAACGGCTGAACGGAACATCATAATTTTTGGTATACAGGTAGTATGAGGTCTTAGGAGTGTCATAGGCTACTTTTTATCCTGATATAATACCAGCGAGGCTGCGGGTGTCCACCATTCTATTTGGGAATATCCAGAAGGTGTAAAACAAAAGATGTTGCTATTGAAGCCAGTAATCAAAACATTATGTGTTGCAGTAACTTGGTATAAAAGAGAAGGTGTTTTTGTTGGTCTGTTTGTTCTACTGTTATTCGACATCTCCCACAAAAAACATCTTCTGTATGATTAGTATGAGGCTTAGTATAGGCTGTGTGAAATGCCTGGATATTTATGTATATTATTTTTTTGTAAAAGCTGTCCAGCGGGCAAGCGCGGCATGAGGAATAATAGTCTTTCCACCATTTTTATCCACTTGGTGTATGGTGACAGGTGGATAAAATGGTGGAAAGACTATTAGTTCTCGCGCCGTGCTTGCCCTGATGAATGACATATTATGCTACTTTAACAACGCGAGCGTCTTATAAAGCAGACTTGTTGGACACCAGCAGACTACTAAGTGGTAGCAAAAAGAGAAAGTAAAATTTAACAGTGGAGCATGTAAAAACAACAAACAGTTTTAACCATATTTCGCTTTTATATGTATTATTTTTGAGTCGTACACTCTACTGTAGTCATATTGCTGTCTACATAACTTTACTTGCTTTGTAGAACTGGAAAACTTAAATTGATGCGCGCGGATAAAAATCGAACTAAAAAGTTTTGACCTTGATATTTATGACTTTAGGGTATAAAGAATAGCAAAAGTGCTGCTATCATTCTTGCTGAATACCTACATATGCCTACTTTGTCGTGAAGTGATAAAGCCATTTTACAACATGCCTATTATACCGTGATCGCTGTAGATGGCAAATTGCTCATGTAACGTTTAGGTGATTAAATAGTTTCTTTTATATATTTTTACTAATTTTATTAACTGTGGTATAAATATTGACTACAAACTTTTAGAAACTGTTAAATCTTATTATTACAATTTAATTTTAAAGAAATATTAATTAAGATTAAATTTTTTTTAGAAGTTTTTAAATGAAGAGTGTCCACTTATTTCTTGTTCGTTTGCTATTTCCTAACTGTAACTAATCAATGTGTCACCAGAATTATTTCCTTGAATACTTTGTTTGGACATAAAGCGGAAAGTTATACGAGTTAGTCTATACCATAGCAATCATATGATTTCACATTATTATAGAGATTCTAGTGTGTTTGTTGGTTTTTGTTCCGCTTTCACGCCGCAATGGAGCGAAAGATCATTGTAATTTTTGGTATGGAATAAGTGATACAAGCTCCTTTTTATCTCCACATTTGGTGGCCTAGGGTGTAACACGCTTACCAAGAAGATACCTATTGACTCTAGATTTGATGACCCCAGATGCAGGGCAAGCATGGCACGAGGACTAGTCTTTCCACCATTTTATCCACCTGTCGCCATACAACAAGTGCATAAAAATGGTGGAAAGACTATTAGTCCTCGTGCCATGCTTGCCCTGCTGGATTGTAGTTAGCAGGAAACACAGCCTCTGGTAAAGTGTTCCAAAGCTTTGCTGTCCGTACAATAAACATAGAGGCAAAGCAAAGAGCAAGATCTATGCAAGCGAAGCAGCAAATATGCACTAATTTTCAATATTATATGTAAAATAGTGGGTGCTCGCGGCTTCGCTCGCATTAAGAAGTAAAACTTGCATCCCCTATTTCAATTCTTTAAAAGTGGCATTTCAAAAAATCCTTTCTTAGCGGATGCCTACGTCATAACATCTACCTTCATTCCAAATTTCAGCCCGATCCGTCCAGTAGTTTGGGCTGTGATAGACCACTATATCAGTCAGTCAGTATTTAGATATGTTCGTGTATTGTTGCAGCCGGGTACCGCATGGGCGTGCCGGGCGGCTCGGGCGGCGCGGCGTGGAACGGCGGCCCGCAGCCCGTCATGTACGCATCCACCATGCAGCCCGCGCAGTACCCCTCGCAGTAACACCTCCCGCGCATGAGTTGATACCACACACACACACACACACACTAATGATACTCTGCAACACTTGATATAAATAATTAGTTAATATCTCAGGACGCATACAGCGCCCTCTAGCCCCACACTAAGCAAACGCTTGTGTCGTGGGTACTAGATTAGGAATATAACACGTATATATATATTTTGTAAATACAGATATAACTTTGAAAACTAGTCATTCTAATACTTCGGCCTCGGAATGTACCGAAACGTGCGTCGGTTATGACGTTTTTGTCAAGTGAGACCGTTCTTGCTTAAAAGTACTTGATATGATTTCTAAGAACGGTCTCATTTGGATAAAACTATAATGCTTAAAAGTATTAAAATGACTTTCTATAGTTTTCGACACTTGATTTAAAATACTTTGTCTTAACGGTAAATGAATTTAGCGGCTGCCGCTATAGTTCTGATTTTGCGTAAATTGTGCTAGAAAACTAATTATATTAACTACTACGATTTGTAGAATTTGGTTTGGTTGTTTTTGCGCCTGTCTGTATATTGAAAGTCAAATTTGAGTGAAATATTTCAATATAGCATATCAAAATGATCAAGCTATCTGTCTGTCCACACATTATATTTCATTTTAGTCTTCATGCAAGTTACGTCAAATTCGTCGAAAAATGTATGGAGTTGACTATGAAAATGAAATTTAAAGTGTGGTTATTTAAAGCAACTACATAATAATTACTTGACATGCTGTTTCCTGACTAGACAAGTTGGTACATTTAAATATTGATAAACACAAATAAGAGAAAAACTTCACCAGGTATTACCTGACTGAAAAGCTTGTTCAGTTTTCGTAACTTTACTTTAACTTAATTAAATCTTACTGCTGTACCATATAGGGCACATGCAGTAGAATAAATAAAAGTCAAGCCAGGCAAATGCTAGCAAAAGTTACATTCAATGAACTGGGTAACTGTTAACAATTCCTTTTTTTTTCGAGTTTTGTTCAAGTAATGATATTCTACTATCATCAGTGTTTATACGACCGAGACCCAACAAAGGTCGTATTTTTTAAAACTTTACACTAGAAAAGGAAATTATGTTTGTGTCCTTGAGCGAGGCCACTGTGTATTATCTTATAATCCTGCGTTATCGGTTGCTATGGAAGCAACGAAAATACTATTTCGTTCTGACAATTGGCTTCAAGAAGCCATAACATTTTGATAAATGGTTTTTCTACAAGTTGCAGAGTACATTAGATATAAATGTGACTTGTCCATGGAGAGGTAAACACGTTCCATAAAACTTATGGAAATAAATTATCTACCCTTGGCTGAGTCCAAGTCTGTACTACACAAAATACACATCAAAGTTAAGGGGAAAAGAGTTAGAAATAATATAAGTATCTGTAAGTTTCAGTATAGTTTTTCCTCTTTACTTTAGTATGTATTGAAGCCGGTGATGATTGAGTGTCGATACTTCAGCACAGTATATTGGCAACATTAAATAATTATGTTTACGTGTAATTTTTTGCCTCAAAAATATCCCGTGTGCCTCAGAAGAGCCTTATGAATGTCATTTCCAATTTTGTACACAGAGTAGCGATAATGTGTTGCCATTTACTGAAACATCACCGGGTACGAGGACAGTGTTTATATACATATTGACATTGGCTAGAAGGTTACGAAATTGTACAAATTGTAGAACGGTATTCAACTCATGGTTACGAGTGTAAGTGGATAGTCGGTGGTCGGAGGCAGTGAGGAGTACTGGAGCAGTGTCGGGAATACCTGGAGTGACATCGGAAAATAACTAGACCTCGTGCAGTTCTAAATAACAACGCTGATCTGTATAAAATTCGTTCTAGTACTTCTGATAATGATAATAACAAGTTCACGACAAGAGGTCTGCTTGATTGTTGACTATAGCGCCATCTTTTGGTCAAAACGAAGCATGTGTTCCCCTCACTACGCCATGTGTGATGGGTGTCCGCGGTGCCGCCGCCGCCGACTCGAGCGACGGACCTGTTAGTCGCCTACATAGATAGGACATAACGAAGTAAATTATAAATGAAAAAAAAAGTTATATATAGGTTGGTTGTCGCGAGTGGTCTCGTGTACATACGTTGATATTTATTGGCGCGCTGCGCTGACTGAGCTACGTTCCAAGACTCTAGGACGCGCCAGACCGTGACCGTTTTGACGTATTTATATTAAGTTCGGCACACATGTTGTTTTGTTTGACTTGAATTGTTATGATTTATTGTATGGATACACTGGTGAGTCAATAAAGCAGTGGGTCTGGGACTTCGTGCGTTTGATTTCGACGTATCTACGATCTGCGAACACAATTTTATTTTGGGTCCAAATTTGATATGTGCCGATAGCTCGGTCCTCTTCTGTGATTAGAATTAATCCGCGCACACGTTCGGATGACGAAAATTATATTGTAAATTCTTAAACGTCATTTTGTATAAGGATGAAATAAACAGTTTAAGTTTACTATTAACCTGGTTATTGTTGTATCATTGCGAGAAACTTAACTGTCTCCCTGTGATAACCCTAAACACAGAAGCATATAGGTATTAAACTTCATGGAAGCTGGATACTGAATACATAGACACCCTAGCTTATTTGGTAGTATGTAAGTGGTTGTAGGTGCTCCATTACTGAAGTATTATAGGTAGGTAGGATACTCCTACTATCTTTAAGACTATACAAAAGTTTTCCGTTTGAGAACTGTTAACACCTCTTTCTCAATGATTATGCAAAATAGGCTCGCACTTGACTACGACTCGCCTGATGTCAACCAGCACTGCTTCACTGATCTTGCGCGCTTACGCACAAAGAGACTGATTAATTTGCTTATATTCGTTGAAGCAAATATAAATAAAATATAATTTAAAGTAGGCAGGTACATTTAACGAAGAAACAAGGAGCTCAACATCATAAAACTGCTCAATGGATTATTTTTGCGTTAGGCATCGTGTAGAGATCTTTACACGAAACAAATATAATGGCGCGACAACCGCCGCTGGCGTTATCAATTTGTAACTGCAATGTTAGTGTTCAACTTTTGTTGTGTTTTGTTTCGTTAGAATACCTCGAAGTTTTATTTACCTACTACTGGTAGATAGGTAGGATCTATAAAGTCTTACATGTACCTACCTAAATCTAAACTGACGAGTATGAAGAGAGAATCAAGATTTTCTGTTTTTTATTAGGTAGATAGTATTGAAAATTACTGAAAAACACCAAACATTTATCAACTAATTATTCGTTTATTCAGGTTTTTATAGTAAGTACATAAAATGATTAGTCATAGCATTCCCATCCCAATCCCAAGAATTTATAATATCTACCTCGTCATTAAGAAGTGTAGGACAATAATAGATGCATGCTCAATGCTGTCTAGTTCTTTCTAAAGCGATTGTTCATAGTCCTATACGTGTTATGTTGTACCTACATACACATCAACAGAAACTACGTCAAGATCACCTACCGAACCGCCACTTCCCACACATGTCACCCCCCGTGGATTGCATCTTCAGTCGTTTTTACTCCGTGAATCACTGGAATAAACTTCGCTATCAAAAATGATTTATGCAGAAAGTCCCTCCGTCCTACTCGGCCGTATATTTCGGTCGACCCTCGGGCCTTGACTCCTGCCGCTGTCATTCTCGGGTCGTCCTTACTTGCCGCTGAAGAACATAACGCGCATTTTGTAATTTCTGAGGAAAATTCGTGCGGGACGCGGGAGTGACGCGGAATTGCAATGACAGTGATCTAAAAATACGAGCGTCGGCGTCGCGGCGGCGTGCGCGCGCGCCGCCAGTCGAGCACGGACCGCCGCGAGTTACAGTCGAACGAACAATAAATCAGCAGCCATGGTGTACGAGAGTGACTTCTACACGACCCGCCGCCCTTACACTTACAGGCCCACCAGCACCTACTCCAGCGTGACGGTGAGTACTCGCCCCTGCCCTGTCCCCGGGAGCCGGCGCCCGCGCACCCTGTCCGACCGCACGTCGACCTCCGTCGCTCGTTCCGACCGAGCCGAGCTAGCCTCCATCTC